>SMSR01016006.1:457570-487436 GCA_019453355.1 Ceratina japonica | reverse complement strand
ATTTCGCACGTGCGCGCGTCTCCCGCAAGGTTGCTCGAAATCGAAAGCTCGTACACCCGACGAGAATCCCTAACGAGCAGAACCCATTCAGGCCGATCGACCATCGACGCGTTTATTTATAACTCAGACGAACCGGCGTTATTAAACTCAGAATCACCGACAGCTTGATATTTAAAATCAATTACGAGGATGTAACGAGGTATAGGACTCGGCGTTATACAACTAGTGGGCGGGTGCAAACTCTTCAATTAAAACCGTCCGATGCGCTTCGAGTCACGACAATAATATTTCCCTGCGGGCACCTTGCAGACGCGTAATCCGTTGAGACGGCCCAGCTGGATACGTTCCTGCGTCTAGAATAGATTGTGCAACCGCATACCTCGCATAAATCATGCGATAGAGTCTGTGAGATCCGTCTGGCCGCGCGGTGCAGTTTTTCGTACGAGCGCCGCGATTCAGGCCGCACGGACGACACGAATATGTTTCGCGTCGATATACAGAATAGTCGTAATATCCAGGTGGGATCCCGGTCGAACAGACGCCGCAGATCGTTCTGCTGACGTTCGACGACGCCGTGAACGATCTGAATATGCAATTGTACGCCGACCTGTTCGAAAACGAGCGTAAGAACCCGAACGGGTGCCCGATCGCGGCCACGTTCTATGTCTCGCACGAGTGGACCGATTACAGTCAGGTGCAAAATCTTTACGCGGACGGCCATGAAATGGCATCGCACACTGTCTCGTAAGTTCGACGGGAGGATTAGCAGTTTCAAGCACCTATATACACGCTGATTTATCACGTCGATCATGGCCCGTCATCGAACGTCATCGCATCTCTTCGACTAACGTTCTATACATATACGGTGACTCGTGACAATCAAATATTATTTCTCGTGTTATGTAGCGGAGGACGATTGTTTCCTTGTTTCTTCTAAATCGTCTACTACCATGTGTAATTGTTGAGAATTAACTTCGAATTGATTGCGCGAGTCACTACGTATTTGGGCGCACGATTTTCGCTACCGCCTGTTGCAATACATATTATTATGCGTCCGCGTTGGTTCCGCTTCCTCGGGGAATGTCCCCGAGGGACCGGACAGCACGCTTCGGCAATTTCTTTGACGATCCTCTAATTATTTACGAATGAAAATAATTTCCCTAAACCGGACCAGGGAGACGTTCTATTTCTTAGAAGAACTAGACGAAACTTAAATATGAAGTACAAAAATTTGCAGAGCATCGAAAATACACGTCATTGTTCTTAGAATGAGACGTTTGAAATCGGTGTTTGAAATTGACATCGTGAATGTTTTTCGCAGTCTACTTATTACTTCTGGCCCGTTTAGTTTGTTCGCGGAAAAGGAAGCTAACGGCGTGAATGCGCGGAAGGAGCGAGGCTCATCTGAAAGTATGATTCGGCGTTGTTCCAATCCTGAGAAGCGATAGAAAAGAAAGGAGTTCGATGGTATCGCGATCCGACGACGTGTCCCGGGCGCGTTGATGGAAAACGAACGCGACTCGTCCCATCGACGCGTTTCGGAGCGTGTCGTCGTTTCCGCTCCGTTCTGCTTTTTCCTCGTCGCCCGTCATTATTAACGGATAGGGCAATTAGAGGATCGCGATGGAACGTCGTTAATTGCGATGCACGGTTGGTGAAACGAGCGACACGATCGCAGATGAACGATGACACGGGTCACGAGGCAGTTTCACCAGCCGCGCGACGCACCTGTGCCGTATACTAATGACGCGTACGCGTATATGTATAAAATTACTGGCTAACCGCAGACTTTTCTTTTCTTTTTTTCTCTTCACACTCTGCTCTCTCTCTCTCTCTCTTTCTTTCTTCTGTACGCATCACTCATCCCTCGCATTCCCATTACGCAATTACCCGTTCAAACTCGCACGTTCAAACACAAACACACACACACACACGTATATACACTGTAATCTTTTTTTACCGAAAATATTGCGACAATGACACGCGATCCACGCACACTTGTTCCCGTCCCGATCCGATCCGAAACGATCCCTAAACATAGGTGACTACCTTCCGGAGGAGATACCGCAAATCGTTCTCCTAACGTTCGACGATTCCGTGAACGACCTGAACAAGGGTTTGTACACCGACCTGTTCGAGAAGGGCAGAAAAAACCCGAACGGCTGCCCGATCTCGGCCACCTTCTACGTCTCCCACGAATGGACCGATTACAGTCAGGTCCAAAACCTCTATGCCGCCGGTCACGAGCTTGCCTCCCACACGGTCTCGTAAGTACCGACACGGAAACCCGACAAAATTCACGGACAAACCTAATAAATAATATAATATATTTATTATCATCTGTCCTTAGAAGAATCGGTGACAAAAATCGTTCTTGTCAATTTCTCTTGTAACACTGACAAGGATCGTTTTTGTAAAAAACAAAGTCTTAACAAAAGAAGAGATGAAGCTTAGAGCACATAATTGTATATGCTCTAAGAGCTGAAGCAGCATTTCATATAATAATTGGAAATGAGATAGCACTTAATAGCGTGATCGAATTAACTCCCCGAACAAGTTACATTCATCATCTGTTGTCGATCATTAATCACGCGTCCATTATTACTGACCAGTCGGGACGCTTGAACAATTCTCGCTCTGCCTGCCAATTAATTAGTAACTCATTAGCCAGCTTGATCAGTAATTTGCGAGAGATACCGCTTGCTCCGACGGAAGTCGCTTTTGCACCTCGCCGCGGGTCAGAGTGCAAGAATCCAAAACCAGTTCCGAAATCGCAAATCTAATCGAATATCAATACTCGTGGAACGGTGATCGAATTTCCTGCACCCTGGCTCGATGATCGAGTCTAAATATCGAATGATCGATGAAATATTCCTGGAACAGGCACAGTTTCGGTGAGCAGTTCTCTCAGCGAAAGTGGGCGCGAGAAGTTGCCGGTCAACGGGAAATCCTCTCGGCTTACGGAGGCGTCAAGTTAGAGGATGTCAGAGGAATGAGAGCTCCGTTCTTATCGGTAAATATAATTAACGACTGGATTTAAGGCTTTCACGGTTATTGTTCATTCTGATAGGATTCATCTTCCGGATTGAAACCGTGTATTTTTGACAACTCATATGCCTCACGGATTCAATCCGGAAGATGAATGCTATCAGAATTAACGACTGATTTGGAAAACAGAAGAGTATTTAATTATTTTGTTAAATAGGTCGGTGGGAACAACATGTTCAAAATGTTGTGGGACACGAACTTCACGTACGATTCCTCGATGCCGATCTACGAGAACCGACCGCCCAGCTGGCCTTACACCTTGGATTATAAACTGTTCCACGACTGCATGATCCCACCGTGCCCGACGAGATCTTATCCCGGCTTGTGGGAGGTTCCGATGGTCATGTGGCAGGACTTGAACGGCGGCAGATGCTCGATGGGAGACGCGTGCAGCAACCCGCCGACAGCCGACGGTGTTTACAAGATGCTGATCAAGAACTTCGAGAGACATTACACGACGAACAGGTCGGTTTCAGTCGCATCGTTAATTTACATTACAAAGATTATGGTACTTATGTATGCAATACCGCAGGGCGCCGTTTGGACTTTTCTATCACGCTGCCTGGTTCACGCAACCGCATCACAAGGAGGGTTTCATCTCGTTCCTGGACACCATCGTCGCCATGGATGACGTGTGGATCGTTACGAATTGGCAGGCACTCCAATGGGTCAGAAATCCTACGCCGTTGCCACTCCTGCACACGTTCGAACCATTTGGATGCAACTACCCGGTATATAAACATTTTTACTTGGAAAATTTATTACTTCTTCGCGTATTTAATTTATATAAATATTTAGGTCGGATACAAATAGTCTGCGAATAATTTATTTATTTAAGTCACGGGTAATTAATCCTTTTACATAGTGAAGAGAGTGGTACAGAGCAGTAAAAAAAAGAAAGCGATATTATAACGACTGAAAAGCAAAAAAAGAACAAAGCTTTCTTCTAATGACTGATCTGGAGTCAATAATTTATTGAATTTGTTTGACACAGGACCGGCCGAAGAAGTGCAACAACCCGAAGGTCTGCAACCTCTGGCACAAGAGCGGGGTGAGATACATGAAGACGTGCCAGGCGTGTCCGGATATCTATCCGTGGACGGGCAAGACAGGGATCCGAAGCAGTCGCATCGACAATGACGTCGACGCTCACGAATGAACGAGGATGAGGAGCATCGGTGTTACGTGCGATCGAGGCCCGAAGACGACGAGTTAGCAGCGTCACAGGAGGAGACGGAACGTTTTTCACAAGCGATTCGATTTAAATCCCGTCCTTCATCATTTCTCTCCAGAAAACGAAATCCAGGCCGAGTACGCCAACGAAATCGACTCGAAAGCACGCCACACCATCCTCCCTCGACATCCTCGCCTCTCCCTTTTCCAGTCGCGAAGGCGCGAGCAAACGGGCTGGTACCTCGCCTAACAACTCAACAACAAAATTATCTGGCGAACAAAAACAAAAGTCGCCACGCATGCCGATCGTATATTATATTAATGTACGCCGGCTGCTGCGTTATTGGAACATCGAATCCTGTACATATATTTCTTTTTTTATACGAAACGAGATCATCGCCCCGTTAATCGCAATTACCATTTTTCTTTCTAATTAGGTAACCAGTGTATTAGATATTAGTATATCGGACGAGGTTTCTTTGTCAAACGAAAGAATCAATCGAGGACGAACATCGTTTTGTGATGCGAGAATTATGAAACTCAAGCCGATCGGTCGATGCTTTACATTCGAATCGAAGCATCGACCGACTCGCGATTCTATTCTATAAATCCTCTCGTCCAGTCCTCCTCTTCTGCGTTCTTTGTTCTCCCTTCGCTGACCCTTCCTCGTTTAGACCGTGTCCTTGGCGTACTCGGCCGAATCCGAGATAGATCAATTAATTAATTAGATATAAAGTGTCATCGCGCGGAAAGTA
Source organism: Ceratina japonica (assembly GCA_019453355.1). Taxonomy (NCBI): domain Eukaryota; kingdom Metazoa; phylum Arthropoda; class Insecta; order Hymenoptera; family Apidae; genus Ceratina; species Ceratina japonica. The sequence goes on along the minus strand of SMSR01016006.1, from coordinate 482,460 downwards.
TGTACTGGTATGCGTCGGTCGCGAATGGTATCCTAAAGAAAACCCGGATCCGGAGATTCGGCACGCGCGGATAGGTCGCCCCGCGGACGAGACATCAAAGGGGGTGAACCGGTGTTCATCCCTCGAAACCGAGTACCGTGCACACGAGGGGATCGTCGTGTATAACTCTTAGAACCTGAAACTGTAATACGCCTTTAATCAATAAATATTTCGCTACAATTCCTAATATACCTCGTGGCTGTTCAATTAAAAATTCGACTGCAGAAGCGGAAGGGGAAACATTAATAAATATTTCGCTACAATTGCTAATATACCTCGTGGCTCTTCAATTAAAAATTCAACTGCGGGAGCGGAAGGGGAAACATTAATAAATATTTCGCTACAATTTCTAATATACTTCGTGGCTTTTCAATTAGAAATTCGACTGCGGAAGCGGAAGGGGAAACAGTATAGTCGACCAAGCGTTTAGACTGAACGAGTCGATTTCCTGCCATCGAATACCGTCGCCGTTGCCTATGTACTCGACCCAATACTCTGCCATGTTGTTGTAATTAGTCTCCTCCCAAGTCTGCGGGAAGAAAACGATCGACGACGGTCCGGCGAATAGAAACAAATGATTTCTAATTAATTACCCTCCTGTTTTGTTCGATCCATGTCACTATCAATTTGTTCTCTTGATAAGTAGCCACCTTCTGAGATTTTCTCATGTAAGATTCGGACTCTGACTTCCGACCGCGTAAAAGCACCATGTACGCTTGCAAGATGTACAAAAAGGGTTTAACGAACTTTGCGTAAGAAGACGCCTCGTAGAGATATTTAATGATCGTGTTCGCGTTCTCCACTCGATCGAATAGATCGTTCGATTTCCTGATGTTGATCCGCCGGTTAAGAATCAACAGGTAACTCTCCAGGCCCTGTACAACGCGCGAAGGATCGTTGATCTACATAAAATCGATTTCTCTGGTCGATCTACCTTAACGCAGTTGAATAACTGCGAGAATTTGTCATACGTGATGTCCTTCAAGTATTCTTCTATTTCCGTCACTAACGTGTCAGTTACTATTATGTTCCTACGGTCAAAAGGGGAATAAGCTTTATCACGGAATATTTTTTTACATTTTTTGACTCACATTCTCAGTTGCCAGATTACTAAGCAAGTTCTGAGACGCGAGCGACTCTGTGGATCACGCATTACGCACGTAGTCGATCTGGACGCTGAATTAAGTCTTGGCTCGTTAAGAAATTCTCGTATCGATAATTATAATCGAGTCAGATACCTATGACATCGTTGTAGAAACTGTAACAATTTTCGTACGAGTCCAAGACCATAGCTCCGTCCAATAGAAGCTCCATGCAGAGAGCGTGATACCACGTTATGCCAGAATAATCGATATCCTCTCTAGACAAAAAGTATAATTCGCGTAGCAAGTCCACGGCCTCGTTCACCTTCTTCGACCAAAGCTAAAGGAATTCAAGAGAAATTAATTTAATCACAAGATTTACGATTGAGATGCTTTACCATGATTTCTATGAAGGTCGGCAGAATCGTGAGCTTCAGTTTGTTCAAGTGCAGATAATTGCATATTTTGCAAATCTTTATTGCGATCTCGATACCCTCGTTCAGCTTACCCTTCAATATTCTTGGGTCGACAAATAAATTTAATAATCTCTATTTTTATTTTTTAAATTTAAGTAAATTTAAGTAAAGTCAGAATTTAAGTACAGCTTGGAACAGTGAAGTTTAGCCACCTCCTGCATTTGTGTGCGTCCCCTATTTAGAGGGATACATTGAAATTTCGTTATATACACGCATATTGAAATATCAATTATTATTCGCTAGGAGACGCACACATACGCAGGAACTGGCTAAACTTCATTGTCCCATTTTGTACTTACTTGGTCTCGTATATCATCTCATAGACTTCCGCCAGCATGACTAGCTCCTCGGGTAGTTTCCACACGATCTTCTGCTCGATTATCTTCAGTATCGCATTCTCCAAGGACTGTATCATATACCGTTCGTTGCACTGTCGAAAGATCATCACCGCGGTTAAATAAATTCTACCGGTGTCCACGAAACCGCCCGAGCTTTCGAACGCGGCTCGTGCGCTCTGCAAAATGAGGACCTTCGCTACTTTCAACTCGTTCTGAAACTACAGTTTTACCAAACGTTAATTAATAGAATTTCTATAGTTTTGTTCTCATAAGGGAAAGGAGATCTGTAACCATTGCGACCAAAGAATATCGCTGCAAAGAAACGGCTAACTCCATTTGGTAAATAGCCACGTCACCGGTATCTCTGTTTATATTATAATAACCGCCCCGCCAAATGAACCAGATTTTCTCTACCAGAGTTCTGTAACAAATCATCTTCGTACTTAAGTCTAATTCGCTTCTCAACAATACGGCCTCGTTGAAGTACTTCTTAGCTTGGATGTAATTTCCGTACGCCATGTAGGCATCCCCTGGATAATTAAAAAAAAAATCACATATTCCATTTTAATTGAATTAAAGAAAATGCGCTCACCCGTCAGTATCAGACCTCTTCCCTTGTTAATTAATCCGTCGACGTCCTCGGATACGTCCTTGCTCTTAGCTTTTAGGGCACCGACGGTCGTAGTCATGCTAGCGAGAAATTTCGCAGCGAAAAGGGACTGCGCGGTCTGGATCAAACCTGCACTATACTCTAACATAAATTTCTCCAGTACGACGCCGTCCTCTGAAATCGAATTTTTATAATAATCCTTGACATTAGTACATAATATAACTGAATTTAATTGACTTCACTGGTGTTTTCGATTTGATGATGTAGTTTCCAAAACAGGTAACTGATCACTTCGATGCATTTGCAGTTGCGGTAATCGATGTAGCTTAATTGCTTCAAACGATTGTACCACGAGTCGTCTGGTAGCGCGTCCGCGCTGTTCAAACCACGTTTGAATCTTTTGAGCAACTCGGACGTGTAGCTCTCTTTGGCACCCGTCGGACTCAAATCTGATTGCTCTGTCAGCGATAAACAATATTTTCATCGAAAATCGATGATTATAAATGAATATAAACTAGGTTTTACCTTTGCTGTCGCTTTCGGCGTCGGTGTACGGCGCCAGAATAGACACCCGACGGAAAGGCACGCTGCTCTCGCGTCTCTGAGTATTAGGATCGGAATCGATCGCGAATATACTTCGCCTACGTTCAAATTTCTCGTGGCTGTACACCGACGGCCGCCTGTGCACCATCGCTACATACTTCGGGATCACCTCTTGCTCCTAAATAAAATATTATTCAAACTTATTTGAATATAACTTATCATATGATTAGCGAAAACGTGACACATACGGTTTGAGTCTCCTCTTTCGAGACGAACGTCGTGAAATAACCGCTGCCACACGTGAGGCATTTTCGCGTTTCCTTTTCATACACGGCAATAACTTTCGAATGATACTCCTGCTTCTCGTGCGGCGTTAGTATGTCGTAAAACAGCTTGCGAAAGGTGGGCATCGTGAATTCCAGCACCTTGCAGTAAGCGACGGCGGGCAGGGGTTTCTTAATAAAAATGCCTGCAATCAAAATCAATCGCGGCGACAGATAAGGACGCGGTAATAGTCTTCGTTGTACCAACCGGTAGATTGACATTCGCAAATGATAAGGTGATGCATGTTGCTGAAAGTCTTCCGCGTTTTCATCACGTAATACACCGAATCGTCGGAATGACAATGCTTCCTTTGAACTATCGCGCATTCCAGGATTCGCATCCTTATCATCTCTGCTATGGCTGAAAGGACGCGATTATCGCGAAATTATTGTTTTAATTGTGTAATCGATAGTCACCTTTCGACGTGTATAATGGGGCGGAATTGGACATGGTGCTGTCGACCATGTGTCGCAGAAATATGTCTCCTAAGGACGCCGCGCATTTTATGAAATCTTGCTCGTACGAGTTCATTCTATTATAAATATCAACTCTCAATCCTACAATTAATGAACATTTAAAATATACAGTGACTTCCATTAATATTCGGACACATTTTGAAACGGTATGAGATTTTTAGTATTGGATTAAAGAACTTTATCTTCTGTGGAATTTTAGAGAGCTTAATTTACTATAGAATGTGTAACAAAAAATTTTAAAAACTTGGTATTCATTGAAATCGCGAGGAAAATAGTAAAGGACGTGGTTTTTAACTTTTTTATTAGGGTCTGTAATAAAAATTGGAAGTGTCTCGTTTCCAGATCTAAGTAAGTTATATGCATGTACAAAGTTTCATAAAAGTCGATCAATATTGCCATGCGTTATAAGCGATTAGAAATTGAAAAAATCGCAGTTTCCCACGACTTTCAATCTACGACTGGGATAAATTGAAGAATTTTTACATGTTTCGATATGTCTAACTCTTTTATGGTTTCATGGATTTTTATAAAACTTTATACATTCATATAACACTTTTAGATCTACAAACGGGATGTTTCAAATTTTTGCTAGAGCCTCTAACAAAAAAGTTTAACATCATGATCTTTTCTTTTTTCTTCGAGATTTTGACGAATAGTAATTTATTTTAATTGTTTGTTACACATTACATAGTAAACTAAGCGTTTCAAGAGCCCACAAAAAATTAAGTTAGTTGGCTCCATATTAAAGAACTTATTCCATTTTGAAGTGTGTCCGGATATTAATGGGAGTCACTGTATGTATATATTAAATTATGATTAGAAGAAGTAACGCTTGACATTGCTATGGAAATGATTAAAAGCTAGTCTACTCGTTTTATTGTTATCACCTGTAACGTCGCGATTAGGTTCGATAAAAACTTTGGGCTTTTCGTGTAAGAGGCAGACTTGGAGCGCGCTCATCTGCGTCCAGTGCAGCGGCGGCGCGGCCTCCTCCGGGGTCAAATCGGCCGGAATTTTGCATATGTATCGTTGCTCCGGGAAGACCAAATCGAAGCGCGAGGCCTCCATCGGCGATATCGTGACTATTCGTACACCGTAAACTTGGAGGATCGACATCAGAAATGCCTCGCACCAGCCGATCATATTTTTACTTCTCTTTCGAAGAAGCCTAAAAGCATACTCGGTATAATCGGCCACAGAGATTATAAGATTATATTGTAATAATGAGAATTTGTCTTTACCTCTCGAGTCCTTTGGGAATGGCCATAACGTTTAGAAATTGGCAGGCGAACGCTGAGAGGAACATGGGGTTTAAACCCTCTAACGTTTTGTTCATTAGCCTTTTGTCGTGGCACATGCCAGCTTCTACCTGCGACAAATTGTCCCAGGAGACGGGCTCGACCATTGCCATGATCAAAACCACGTTGCTATTGTTCAGGGCGGACGAAAGAAACTGCCAGGTAAGAAGATCCATGTGCTGGACGTCGTCTAAAATTATGCATATGCGTCCGAGAACCTAATATTTTAATTGAAATCTGATGAAACTTGTACAATGTTTGTATCAGAATATCGATTAAGATAGCGTTCGCGACCTGGTTCATTATTTGCTCGAAGATTTCCATTGTCTTCTGGTGGCGTTTCCAGTCGGTGTCCTCGCAATATTCTTTGGAGAGTGGAAACTGCACTCTCATGATGGTGTTTAGATAGCAAAACTCTTTGTGGTTTAGAATTTCGGACAACATGCTTATTAAAACTCTCTCACGATCGTCGACAGACGCACAGTTCTCAGCGTCGAAAAGCTGGATAAACGAAAGCTTCGACAAATCTTTGAATTATGGAAAGAAAACTAATTTCGAAAGTTCTTTTACTTGAAGGAATATATGGTAAAGCACGGCGAAGGCCTTTTCCGAGTGAGAGGGATGCAACGACAATTTAATAAGCTTTATCTCTCTATTTTTTACGATTGTGACGAAAGCATCCAGAAGCCTCGATTTCCCAGACCTCTCNCGTGCTTATTAAAACTCGCTCACGATCGTCGACAGACGCACAGTTCTCAGCGTCGAAAAGCTGGATAAACAAAAGCTTCGACAAATCTTTGAAAGGAAAGAATGGAAAGAAAACTAATTTCGAAAGTTCTGTTACTTGAAGGAATATATGGTAAAGCACGGCGAAGGCCTTTTCCGAGTGAGAGGGATGCAACGACAATTTAATAAGCTTTATCTCTCTATTTCTTACGATTGTGACGAAAGCATCCAGAAGCCTCGATTTCCCAGACCTCTCGGGGCCCTAAACGACCCATTTAATTTTACCATTAATTTCCTGTTCGAATTTCGTGATTATCAATACCTCGACGAGCATCCCAGAATAAATTCGTCCTGGCACTCCGATGTCGTCCAGGATGTCCTTGAAATATTCAACTTCGTGGTGTCTGCCGAGGAGCGGATAATTGTACTCTAAACTCTGTATAGTGTCAACGGGTCTGAAGAATGAATTAAATTTTATTTGTCATTGTTCATCAATAAATTAATTAAAAATATGCGTAATTTCAATGACGGACTTACGTCCCTGTGTTTATAAATTCGAAAACTTGACATTTTCCGAATCTCTTCAGTATCTTTATACCTCGCGAACGAAATTTTTCTTTGCCCAATCCGCTGTATAAAAGCGTGTCGTAATCACAAGATATCTACGATAAAACGCTTTAAAGAATATTTAATACAATGGGTAAACGATTCGATGCAAACCTTGTCGAACGACATTATCATTAAAGAGATTGCTTTATTAATGGGCGCACCGATGATCATGTATTGCCTTCTAACGATGTGACCGACTACACCGCAAAATGCCGTACCTATTTACAAATTTCCTTTAAAAATTCCTTAAAATTTCCTTTTTCCTTAAAAAACGATAAATTCACTTCGACTTTGTTAAATTACCGGTCGAAACACCGGCTAGAATCGTTTTGATCCCGGCAACCTCTTTTAATGCCTTCGTTATTTCAAACGCGGAGAGTATCGCGTTCCTCGCGCAGTTGACGTCCGCTCCGTCGGGTTCGTACTCTTTTAGTCCGTACAGAATGTAAAACGAAACATCTTTTTCGAATAAATTCACCATGATGATGCATCCGTAATACGGTTCGATTATACTGCATCAAATACAAATGCTATAGCATTTATAGCAATCATATATGATTCTCTAACGGTATCTCAGGAATTCATAACACTACTTTTGAATGAGCTTGTATGCTTCGTCTAATAAAGATATCAATTCATAAACGGAATACTGAATCGGAATCATGCTGATGCAAACGATAGTGACCTGCTTCACGTCCGTCAAATACTTAAATTCTTCGTTTTCGATCTAGAAATTTTTCCTATATACAGCAGTTTTTCCTATACAGCAGCTTTTCCTCTCTTATATTCAAAAATATACCTGGATTAAAACGGGTCTTAACATATAAGATTCCAGATATGATCCAAGGCGTCTTCGTAACGCGTCGATTACCGAGACTCGTGCTAGACAAGAAATTGATCAGCTTATTATTTAACTTCATTTAATTCAACAATTTATCATGTTTCTATTAATCAACAGAGATGATGTTTACTTCGAAACTGAATCGTGCTCGACTCGTCAATCGAATCGTCCGAGAAGACCGTTTCCGATGCCGATTGATGACTATGTTCTTCGTCGTATGGATTCTGCGTGAGCGACGATGATTCGCTTTTCGGCATTTCTGCCGGCGGTCCAAGCACTTTAATAATCTATTACAGGGTAATAATCCATTACCCAAATTCACGACTCAAATCTATTATGATTCTTCAGGTACTCGTACCTTAATATTATTCGAATCCTTAATTACATAATCATATTGACTAGGAGCGCAATGTTCCCAAGCGCTGGACGACAATACGAGATCGCCAGGTAAACAGAGCCTTCTGGCATACTTGATATCCTGGATTGGCGAGCCACAGATCACGAAATTCCTCGATCTGTCGTCGCCGATCACCGAAAACATGACTTCGCCCGCGGAGACGGTGATGTTCACTATTTTGCGTCAGGATCGTTAAGATCGACGGTTCTCAGCTTTAATACATGGAATCTAATTTTAATTGAATATTGTAGACGAAAGTAGATCGTACATTTGGAGTCGAGAGTCATTTCTTGGATTCGCTGTGCGCACAAGATAACATTGTAGACCATCCGCGACACGAATTCGTCCCTGTTTACCTTCCATATAACTAGCATCCCGTCCTCTGTATACAAATTTTTTCTGTCAATCATGCCTGTATAATTGCTGTACCGTTTCCCTTACGCGAAAATTTTAACACGTCTCCGCTGCTGGAGTACACCTCTTGGATCACAATATTCGTAACGCTGTCGAGTAACGTGAACAGCGCGTGGCTACCGCCGTTTTCACCGCTAACGTATCTTTCATATGTATTGAACAGATCCTGCATATGGATCAAGGAGACCACCGCGTTGAACCGACGGAAACTCTTCTTCGACAAGTCCTTTTCGTATATTAGTTCGTCGGGAACGAACGTAGCCATCGCGCGAGTGCATTTGTCGTTTCGATGAGTGTTTAATATCTGCATTGTCCAAGTTCGGATTTTCCATGAAAGTGTCGAAGCATTGAATTATATAATGAGGGAAGCGAGGCTAACCTCCCGCAGATTTGAACTGTGGTTTTTGAATATGGGACCGATTATATCCGGTGTCCACGCGGTAGCCACGTAATTCGTGTGTTGCATTTTTCCAATGCAAAAACCGATTGATTAATAATTATTTGAGTTCACGTAGATCAGCCAGAAATTTCTATCGACGCATGGCTTGTAATAGAATCGCAGTAGTCGATTATTGCTTGTTTTTATATCGTCAATCAATTAGGATTGCGCGATTCAAGAGAATGAAATAGGACGTGAGCCCGCACGCCGAGTAAGAATCTTTGGAAGACTTAAAACGAAGGATGCAAGTATGTAAGGTATTTTTCTAACGATTTTAATTTTATCGCATGACACTTTTATACTTAACTATGCATTATACACTTTTACTTTTAATTTATTATGAAACACTTTTATATATACATTTTCATTTTTAATTTATTATGGAACATTTTATATTTATTGTGAATCATGAATGTATTTATTATGGAGGATATGGGAAGAAAAGAGGTCTGCAAGACATTAATTGAAACAGTCAAATAGATAAAAAATCCATATATTTTTCGAACACATTGTACAGAGGAATGTCGAACGTCATTATGTACATTAGAGTTCAATCAGTACATTAAACGATCCTGTTATAGGAACTCGTTAGTCGATTCGTATTTGTGGTCGAAATTTAATGGCGAAATTAATTTATCGTATATACACAATTCGCAGTACCTCCATCTTCAATAAAACAAAATTAAATAAATTCCCTCAAAAGTCAAACGAAAACAGAATTTAGTTTTTGCGAAAATGGACGTCGTACCGCGGAACGAAATTCGACTAAACGTTTCCCACAGTCACGTTCGAGCTTTCACACTCATCTTTTATCAGTCTTACAAAGAACTCATTACAATCGATGTCTTCTTTATATATCTATGGTCGTTATCATACATATGTAAAGAGGACATTTATTGTCATTCAGTCTTCTTCAAAAATAGAAGGAATTACAGTTCTTTGGTGTGCGCACACAATATACTATAGTATCTTATCAATTACAGATTCTCTGGTATGTAAAAATATATTTTTTTTTCTGTATGTATAAATTGATATTTTACGCCTTCGTTCGTTCAGAGTTTGGCCTTATCTTAATTTCGATTAATCAGTCTCTTTATCGAAAAGTGTCAAAAAAAGACAAAAACTAAAAATTATAATACTGAAATTAAATTAAGAATCCTGATCAAAAATGATTCTCAATGACTAAGAGTGAAAAAACATAATATTAAATTTTGATTTAAATAAAACGATTAATTATTCAAGGAATAGAATATTCTAACGTAGTTCAACGTTGATCACAGCATGTTAAATAATAGGAAAAATAATTCGAATCAATTTGACGTAAACCAAATAAAAATACATCTCCGTAAAAATAATAAACGGATAAAATAAACGGATCGTCAACTGAAGAAAAATTTACTTTACTGACTCTGTCTGTAAATAAATGTTGGCACTCTGAACGAACGAAGGGAAATAGAAAATCTCAAGTATCAAACTCTAGGATTCAATATCTGTTCTAATTGCACGTCAAGGCTGTTATTGATACTAAATTTAGTACTGACTAGCAATGAAATTGCGATCACAGAATCATTGCGGATTAACGTCATTCTACATTAGATTCAGGTCCCAATTAATGTTCCTTAATAATACTGATTGCTTTTCCAATAAAAGATTGGACAATGATTTCTGGAATTGATATCATATTTCAAAGTCACACTCGTTCATTTATGCACATTTTTAGTGCTGAGCAAAGGAACACGATATATACAATAAGTTCCGTATAAAAATATCATTTATATTGCTCAGCTTTATCTCTTACTGGAATATGATGCAAAATAATATCGCTATTTTGTCTTCAGAAAATCAGCTGAATCAATCAGCATACGTTGATTTTTTATTTTAATATAAACAAACTTTTATACACAAGTATATTTTCATAATACCTCGAAAAACCGTCCTACTGGTACTTTCGAACGGACGGCATCTTTTGCAAGAACTCGCAAGAAGTTAATATCTACATACTAATCTGTACATGAACGAGGTATTCGTTTAATCACAAATTTATTTTAATATTATATACAAAAACTTGAACGATCAAACAATCATCATGGAAGACGTTGGATTTCAATGAACTGCGCAGACCAGTTCGTGATCTGATCAGTTCATCGAATACCTCAAACATTACTGGTCAATCCATGATCTATCGTTGTGCATCGCTGCAAGTTTTCCAAAGAGCAAATCTATATTGCTCACGCTCTTATTTTGAGACTCTGAACGTCTCTCATTCGATGAGGGGTTTTCGCAAGCATTCCAAAGTTCTTTCGCCGAGAGGAGGAACCCCAAAACCTCCCTGGAGGGCCATAACCGCGTACCGGTTTACGCGTGCTTCGATCTCGCGATATGTAAAAAGAAGGTCACTTTGTCGTCAGACTCGTGACCGCACATGTTACACTTGAACGGATTGTCGTATCCGTGGTAACCCATGTGCACAGTGTACATCACCAGGTTACAAAACGCGATCTCGCAGAAGTGGCAAAAGAATTCGCCTCTTACCGGACTCGGCTGGCCCTCTTCGTTCTTCGGGCTAGCTTGCTTGCGTTCTTCGTTTTCAGGGCCTGATGGTCTGCCCTGTCCGTTCTCGGGGCCCGATCGTCTGCCCCCTTCGTTCTCCGAGCTGGCCTGTCTGCCCTCTCTGTTCTCGGAGTTGGCTGGGCTGCTGGTAGCTGGAGACGAGGACGTTGCCAGCAACAGTGGATGGTCTTCATCCGTGTCCACCTCCACTACCCTCCGCTCCAATTTCACGGCCTTGCCCTTGCGCCGGCTGGTACCCTTGGCCTTGGATGAATTGGGCGCCTCTCCCGCGACCTTGCACGAATTGGCCGCCGCCGGTGACTCCTGGAGTTTGCTGGTGCTGGGCAAACTCAGATCTAATGGAGCCTCGTCCTCCTCCTCGTATTCCAGCGAACACGGGGAACTGGTGTCCATGTCCACCTCGTTCATCGTTGGCACCTCGCTGGGATAAGGCACACCCACGTATGGTACGATGGGTGGTTGGTACCCGTTGAAATTCCTGACGGCCAGGTCTTGCGCCGTCTGTTCAGGCATCCTCTGGCGGTTGTTCAGTTTCAAGTACCCCATTAGTATGCTGGATGCCATTTGATCGATCGAGCGCGAATCGAACGGCTCGACACCGCTGGTTTCGGTTTGCAAATGGGGCATCATAGGGAAACCAGGGTACATCTGTGGGTACGGGTAGTTGACGGCGGCCGGCGGTTGCCCCATTGACAGCAGCCCGATGTTCTGGGCAGGCATGTTGTTCGTGCTCATGCCGCTAGTCCCGGCGCCCATGTTCACACCTCCAGCGGCCATGTTGCTGCATCCGGCGCCCATGTTGATGTTTTCAGCGGTCATGCCGCTGCTCCCAGCGTGGATACCGCTGCTCCCGGCGCTCATGTCGGCCATCGCGCTCATGTTGTTAATGCCGATCATCCCGCTGGTGATCGTTTGGGCCGGTAGATTTTGAGCGAGCCCTGAACTGTGCACGGTGGTCAGGTGCCCAGTAGATGTCGACGGGATCGCTAGGTCGTTGCTCATCCCGGGTTCGTTGTTGTGGCAGGCGTCGGTCTGCGTTTCCGTCTTCGCTGATTTCGCCTGCCTCTTCGGTCTCGCTTTGGGACCTCGGCGTTTCCCGTAGACGTCGATGATCGGCAGAGGGTTCGGCGTCCCGTCGGCGTTCAACACCATCGCCGGCTGGTGTCTGTACTTCCTCAAGTGCAGCTTCACCGAGTGGCAGTACTTGGTCTCGTACGTACAGTTCGCACATCGGTACTGGTAGACACTTGAGTGCGACTTCAGATGACTGTTGAGCATCGACTTGTTCACACAGGCATACTCGCATTGGTCGCATTTGAACGGCTTGGAGCGGTAGTGATTCCTCAGGTGGTACTCCAAGTGGTGCTTGTACTCGGTCACGAAAGGACACATCTTGCAGGACAATATCTTGTCGTGCCTGATGTGTATGACGTTGTGTTGCCAGTAGGCCGCTTTCGTGACCGCCAGGAAATCTGGGCACGTTTTGCACTTGTGCACCTTCACCTTTCCCTGGGAGTTCAGTTTCGGATGGTAAAGCCCAGCCTCGTCCTCCCTCTCGTCCTCCGTTCGGTTGCGAGTTTGCCCGAACGTCGTCATGTACTCAAACATCGCCGACACAAATAACGGCCGGTCTGATTGTGTCGTGCAGTGACTTGCCAGATGCACGGCGAGGTCCAATCTGTAAAGAAGAGTTTCATTATTAATTTCACTTCTGGCTGAACTTCTGTTTAAATTTCAAAAAAGCTTGTTCTAAATCTTCAACAAATTCTGAGAAAACTAATTTAATCTATAGAGAAGAGTTTCATTATTAATTTCATTTCTGGCTGAGCTTCTATCTAAGTTTCAAAAAAGCTTGTTCTAAGTCTTTAAAAAATTCTGAGAAAACTAATCTAATCTATAGAGAAGAGTTTCATTGTTAATTTCACTTCTGCCTGAACTTCTATCTAAATTTCAAAAAAGCTTGTTCTAAATCTTCAACAAATTCTGAGAAAACTAATTTAATCTATAGAGAAGAGTTTCATTATTAATTTCATTTCTGGCTGAGCTTCTATCTAAGTTTCAAAAAAGCTTGTTCTAAGTCTTTAAAAAATTCTGAGAAAACTAATCTAATCTATAGAAAAGAGTTTTATTATTAATTTCACTTCTGGCTGAACTTCCGTCTAGATTTCAAAAAAGCTTGTTCTAAGTCTTTAAAAAATTCTAAGAAAACTAATCTAATCTATAGAGAAGAGTTTCATTATTAATTTCACTTCTGGTTGAACTTTTATCTAAATTTCAAAAAAGCTCGTTCTAAATCTGTAAAAAATCTGACAAAATCTCAGAATCTTACCTATCAGTTGAAACGTTCCTGCAAACGGGACACTGCAGGCTGATCGGGACTGGCTCCTGGGCACCCGATGTCGACGGCACCGCTTCGTCCTCTCCTTCGTTATCATTCGCCGAACCGTTCGGGTTTTCGGCCTTCGGCGGGCTGCTGCACTGCACGGTCATATCCTGCGATTGCACGCTGACCGGTGACAAGCTGCAATTCGCAGTTGATGTCGATGCCCCGCTTCTTGACGAAGTCGACGTGTTGCTGGTATAATGATCAGGCGATACGCCTGAGTCATTATTGTCCTTCTCCTCTCCCGTCGGCTCGGTTTTCTGTAAAAGTTACGCATTCTTCGATACCGATTGGACAGAGAGGAAACTTCTTAATTAGAGGAAGGCTCACAATCAGCGAAACTCGAAGCGAAATCATAAGAGAAGTTGCGAAAGTAAAGCTGGGAGATGGCAGAGTCCATCGAGTTAAGTGAAACGACATTTTGTCGAAGCAGACGAGCGAACGAAGGGGGATGAAGAGAAAAAAACGCGAGGGTGGAAGAGCGCGCAGTGGGGGGACGAAGGGTGAATAAGTTAAAAGATAGAAAGGGAACGCGGATTCGACGCGTAGAGGGGTTGAAGCGATTACTCACCACTGTATTGCCAGTACTCCAGGCGGGCGTGGTTGGAGTATCGTGGGCTTGCCCCTCCTCGGCAACAATGGATTGTTGCTGCTGCTCTTGTTGTTGAGCCGGCACGTGTGCTGGGACCTCAGACGCTTCCCAGTTGCCTCTCATGTTATCGCTTCGTTTAAAAAGAAACGAAATAATTAATTACGCGAGATCAAATTTAGTCTTATCGGTTTTCCGCGTTTCTATTCCGATTTCGAGCAGATAACAATCACGGCGATTAATACCGATACGCGTTTATAATTCCAGACGATTCCTTCGACCATTCATATAAAAAGATCTGATTTTTTTCGAGCACAGGGCAGATGTAAAAATTCTATCCGTTCGGAGCAGGAAATTTGAATAGAAGGGAAAAACGGGCGAAAAAGGTTCGACCTGAATCGATTTTTAAAATACAATACGGCCGGAAGGGGTAGTATTTTCGACATTTGACCAATTCTTTGTAGGGCACCGTTGCCGCGGCGAGCGACCTTCGCCTATTCTTAAGCAAATTCTTGGTAAAATCATTTCACGTTTCCGCGACAGTCGTCTTTTCGTCTCACAGTTTCTACAAGATCGTCCTTCGCCGGTTTACAGAATGGGCCGGGCTAGTTTATATAATTCGAGCGTCGAATCCTTTCGATAAACACTAGCCGTCCTTGATAGGAATTTATATTGTTCTAATTTGATTTTTATATAGATATTTTAAAATCAGAAATTATTTAACGAATTTTACGTACAGATTAAACACAAATAAATAATATTGTACTCGACATAATTAATTTCATCCGTGTTAGATATTGGATTCTCTGAGAAGAATGGTTTAAAATTTGTTTTGGCAATTTCTTTTAGTTATTTATGACGCATTTTAAATTTCCGTAAAATTTAGAATTTAGCGTGAGTTTCGGAAAATAGACGTCAAGATTTATAACACTGACCGAAGGACGCGAACGATTTACTAGGGTTGAGGCCTACCTTTACCTAATGTATTCAAGTAGAGCACGCCGGGCAATAGACCGAATTGGAACGCCCTTGAAGAAAACTTATTGTTCCACTTACCCCGTAGAACCATAAATAATATTCAGAATACTGTAGTCTTTTCGCATTCTACCTCCTTTTACCGACCGTTTCTTTCCCGAAAACAAACAACCCCTGTAGCAGACGAGCCCGTTCCCACCTCCGACATAGATCCCATAAAACTACGGCCGTACGCAAATTTCAACAGGATTTCGTTCGCGTAACCAAAATTTTAACACCGATAGTAAATTACTTACGAAATTCGAACCGTTTCGAAGCGCGTGGATGTTCAAAGAATTGCGCGTCCTGCCGGATTCCACGCGCATTCCGTAGTAAAGGACGTTTACGAGTCGATTAAAGTGAACTCCGTTGTGCTTGCTTGTATAACGAGGGAAAAAAAGCTTTGGCAAAGGTCGAAGGAAGACGCCTTTCGAAATTCCGAGCTCGATCACAACAGTAAATAGAAAACCTGTGCTAAGACGGTGGAACCAATACCGAATTCGAAATACGCACAATCGAAATAATATTAGAAAAGAGAGACGCGATGTTCGAAATCGAAATTCGCAGATCTATGTACGGTACGGCACGGTAAAGATTGAAGTCAGTACGTTGAAACGATTGGAAGATTCTGCCGACAACAAGGATCAAATATTCAGTAAAAATCAATTTTAAATACTAGAGCAAAAGAAATCTATAAGCGAACGGCTGCAAACATCTTAAAATCATGTCGTTGGAGTTCGTATTCATTGTGGAAGAACGATTACGATCGCGAACGTTAGCCGGTCCCATGGCGAACGGAAAGACAGCCGCCAGGCTTTCACTGACTTTTTTAAACGAAACGAACGCGAGAATCGCGACCAAATTCACGGCTGATCGTACAATGTTTGTTTTTCCAACATCCTTGTTTCCGACGACATGTTAAACTTCCTTCGTGTTCGCTTCTACGAATCTTCCAACGCGTACACGATGTCATTGCCATGCTATCGACACTTTTCGCGACTGAACAGCGACCGATTTTTCTGCTCGCACTTCTCCTCGCATCTCTATCGTCTCAAAAGAAACACGAAATCGACGTTATATCGCGGAGTTGTGCAAAACACTCGGGCCCGAGCCCATCGAAAATTCAACGTTTTCATCTGATATAAACAAACGAGCGACGTAAAAAATCCATCGAATCATGGCGAAAGGATAGAACGTGCGAGCGTAAAGAATAAACGCAGCATCGACAATTGGCAAACGCGTGTCTCTTCAATCTTTATCACGGCCGAAGACAAGTTGCATGCAAAAAATGCACTAGACTTAATTAAGTTGATTAAGAAAATCGACTTACTTTGAGCTCGGACTCATCTGCATCTTCCAAATTCCTGGGAGAACGATGTCTACCAAAGGCAAGAGACTGAATTAACACAAAATCCTCACAGATAGTATCGCACTAACTGTTGAGGCTACGACTCCACATAAACGAACACTGTTCGAAACTGTTTATCGAGAGATGAACGAAGCAAAGCTCAACTCTGAAACGCTATGAGACTCGCGAGAGCAACCACGACTTCGAAGCGCTACGAGATTCGCAAGACTGCTCTAGGTCCACGGTTAACGTTGGAGTTAGTCCCAAAGCGGCTTGTCGGTAGTTTTTGTAGCCCGCGCCCTGGAGGTGCTACCCTCTCCCATCCACCGTCGTTCGACCAATAGGAGCCTGGCTTCGAATACCCCACCCTTCATAAACTGCCCTTCGAGCCCTATGCGAATTTTCCGCCTCCACCTCTTTCGGCGAATTTTCCACCACCACGTCTTTCGGCGAATTTTCCCATTCGACAACCACTATGCACCGCTCCAGTCTTTACCTGCTCACCTCTATCCGTCTCTATGAAATATCGTCTAACTATTCTTGTCTTTCCAAGGACACATATTTTTTATATTATTTATGGATTATTTTATGTGTTTCAGTACATTTTTTATATCATTTTGTATTTTTCCCTTGCTATAATTCTTTTCTTATTAATTTTTTCTTGAATTTATTTGCAATTCTGAATCGACTATTGTATCTTTTTCCATTCTATTCTATTTATTATCGTATTTGGATAAACCTCGAGGTTTCACACATATCGGAGGGCTAAAGAGGGAGTTTGTATTTTTCCGTTGCTTTAATTTTTGTCTTATTAATTTTTTCTTGGATTTATTTGCAGTTCTGAATCGACTATTGTATCTTTTTTCATTCAATTCTATTTATTATCGTATTTAGATGAGCCGCGAGCTTTCACACATATCGGAGGACTAAAGAGGGAGTTTCTATCTTTCCCTTCGCTCTAATTTTTGTCTTATTAATTTTTTCTTGGATTTATTTGCAGTTCTGAATCGACTATTGTATCTCTTTTCATTCTATTCTATTTATTATCGTATTTGGATAAGCCTCGAGGTTTTACACATATCGGAGGCCTAAGGAGGGAGTTTCTATCTTTCCCTTCGCTCTAATTTTTGTCTTATTAATTTTCTCTTGGATTTACTTGCAATTCTGAATCGACCATTGTATCTCTTTTCATTCTATTCTATTTATTATCGTATTTGGATAAGCCTCGAGGTTTCACACATATCGGAGGCCCAAGGAGGGAGTTTCTATCTTTCCCTTCGCTCTAATTTTTGTCTCATTAATTTTCTCTTGGATTTACTTGCAATTCTGAATCGACCATTGTATCTCTTTTCATTCTATTCTATTTATTATCGTATTTGGATAAGCCTCGAGGTTTCACACATATCGGAGGCCTAAAGAGGGAGTTTAAAAATACAAGGGAGGAGATCCTTTAATTAGCGTCGGCGATTTCGGGCCCGGGGAGAAAGAAACGAAAAATGAGTCGGAGCGAAACGCGTGCACGCACGCTTTTCTTTTTCCGTCGATGGCAGTCTGCTTTCTCTCCCGCGAGACAGATCGCACCCTTTTCCCCGTTGCAGGAAAAACATCTAGCAAAACCATTAGTCTAGCCCGGCTCAAAAATTATGGAAAATATATCGGGGAATATTTTTCAAAGCTTCTTCTTTATTTTTCACGTTACAAAAAGGGATATCGGACAAGGTGGCTGACGCGAATTCTTATGAAACTGTGAAATTTCGATGTCTTTTGCGTTTGCATGCAAAGCGTTGACAGCAAGAAGCGTGCCCTTGAGGATTCACCTTGGGCTGTCGACAGACAGGTAGACAGTTTTACGAATGCTCCATTCTCTAACCCTTTCTTCGAAGGAAAAAGTTTAGCGGCAGTAAAGCCCATCGAAAAACTTCCCTTAACCCTTTCCTTCAACCTAATCAGCTTTTGCAGCGAACGGGACCCGAGATTGCAACCCGTTTCTGGGACTTCTACCGTTTCTTACGGTAAATGTCCCGTTGCCTACCTTGTTTTCCCGACTAAAAAAAACGCCCGTTTGGGCTTTCTTCCGCACTTAACGGGTTAGCCGTAGCAATAGTCCGCAGCAAAAACGGCGTTTTTCCGACGGACCAATATAGCGCTGCGAAATTGCTTTACGGGAAAGTGTCTCATATAATTTTTTCAGTTTACAATAGGGTCCAAAGGTATGCGCATTGTGCAATAAACAATTTCTATTTTTAACACAAAATTAAGCATTCACACCCCTTCGCGTAACCCACGGATGGCGCTTGTTACTCATTTTCATTTCGTCAGGCTTCCGATAGTTAGTCGGAATCGAGAGCTGTAAAACACGAAAGATAAGAAGGACTAAAAAATTTACTCGATAGCAACGTCGACCAGAAAAGGATAATACCCATTGTTGTACATTTCGTCCTGACCGTAAGCCTCAAACCGAAAGGTTCGGATATTAAGATCTAAAAAATTTTTACAATTCTCATCCATTACTCGGCCCTTTCTCAAACCCTTTACCGAATGTACAATGTGATTTCTAAATACTTTTCTCTACATTAGAAATATTAGAATCTTTCTTCGAAAAGACTAAATGTTGAAACAAAGAAAATACCGAGATCACAAGATGAAATTTCTTATCCACAGGAACTTGTATTTGACTTCGGAAGGCTATCGCTGTTCTTGATCTGAACGTGCTGCAATTTTGCTGTTTCACATTTTGATTTGATAAATTATACATAGTTTGAAAAGCTCAGAATGAAAAGTAATCTTCATTAAGAGTTGTTGGAATTCATGATTTACACCTTTCACAAGTTTTAGGCTTTGGTAAACTTCAGTCTATCGGCTACCAATAGGTAAAGGATATTTTCCGAGTCATTAACGAAAATCGAAAACCAATTTTCTGCCTACCTGCGTACCACTTTTGGTCTCCTTGACTTCAACAGTTAATGTTCGACCTCGTTGAATTATACTTCAGATCAGAGTTTTAGGGCCTGGAAAAAAGAGGCGGCATAATCGAAGGGAGTGAAAATAATAGGAAGGATATGGCCAGCAAGTTCTGGTCTCTTACGTTTACCGAGGACGGAAACAAAGTTTTGCACAAAGAAGGTGATTACGTTTATTGCAACCCTACGACAGGTTTTCGATAGGTTTTCGATAACCGAAGGAAAAAAATCGCAGCAGCTCGACGTCCACAGGACGGCTCTGAAAATTTTCACGTAAGTCCTCCAAAATCGCCTTGGTGTGATCGTGACTGATTGATGTACCGATGAGAAAATCGTGACTCACACCGTTGTGATGCCTATTACAAATTTGTTGTAACAAATTTGACAGTATGCGTCAATTTTCTAATTTATCTTTATTCGATAGCTTAAAAAGATGATTCTTAATTTATGGAATCTTTACGTGGTCGTAAATTCTCGTCGGATACATTCGAGAACTTTCAGGTGCATCAAGGCAAAAGTTTATTTCTTCTTTATGTAACGAGAGGTTCTAGACAATTCGTTGAAAGCTCGTAAAACTATTCAGGTGCGAAACTTTAGTTAGATATTCACTCTGCCTAACAGATGGACCGAGAAAATGTAGTACCTATGTTTAAACGCGTGTTCAAAATTTTGTGAACGTCTTCGAAAATTGATGGGCCCAGTTTTTGTCGTGCAAACGTCCGCTTTACCCCTACTCATTTAAGGGGGTTCCGTCTCTCGCTTCTTTTCTCCTCCCTCTGTCCTTGACGGTGATCTTCCGTGAACACCAATTGTTGTCCTTCTGGACTCTATGTTTCGGACCTCCTGCCAGTACATTAAATTAATACAAGTGATTTTCGACATACAAATGTTAAATAAATACGAGTGATTTTCGCTATGCAAATGTTAAATTATTACGAGTGATTTTCGACATGCAAATGTTAAAATAATACGAGTGTCTTTCGATGTGCAAATGTTAAAATAATACGAGTGTCTTTCGATGTGCAAGTCAAGGTAGATTATCCTAATTATCGGCGGAAAGGCTTTCTCTAGAAAAATATCTGTCATCCGTCTTTAAAACGTCCTTAAGCGCCATCCGGGTTGTAAATAATAATGGAAAACTCAGGAAAAGTAGACAGTTCCTTTTGAATATTCAATAGCAGGCATAAATTATTATCTCCGAGACTTCGTCATGCCATTATTTTAAAAGTATGACGGAGAGACTTAACGACCCTTTCGATGTCCCCTTTCTTTATACCTGTGTCGTCCTTCCGAGCAATTTCTTTCAGAGCTTACATCTTGACTTCACTTTTCATGACTTTCTGTGACGAAGCTTACATTTTCTCATTGTAGTCGTGGAAAAAGTGTAGGCTCAGGTTGTCATCCTCGGGTATATTCGTTCAGGGCTACCTAGTCATCTTTCAGGTAGTCAAAACAGCATGTGTACGGCTCCGTCGCGCCGACCGTAATAATCCTTTTTAAGGAACAATTTTTCCCCTTCATTTATGGGTCCCGTTACTTATAGGTCGTTGACCTCGTAACATGGCCAATTCTATCTTCCACGACTGACGTGACACGGAATTCTGTTGTGCATTTCGAGATCCAAGCAAGCTCGGGCTTCAAAATAAATTAACGATGTTGAAAAATTTCAACACGCAATCAAATTTAGGACAGCGTCGTTGTACAGCAAATATTCGTGCAAAAAAACCTAGTTTCATCGACACGCTGGATAGGCTTCCTTTTACCTGAGCGTGGGTGCGTCGTTAGCGCGTTTAAACAGCTGCTCTCTAACCCCTTTCGCAGCCCTCCCGGGGCTCTCGAAATTTTGCCAGGAAAATATTTTTCCGTTCCGCCCCGCAGCAGCCGTACGATAAATACATCGCGCTTCTACCCTCCAGAAACAAATCCACTCGCATCGAAAATATGTTTGTCCCGAAAAGTACCGCCGTTTCAACGGATACATTTTTTGCCAATGAACAATGAACAGGAGATTGCGTAATTTTTCAATGAACGATAATGGAAGAGACGCGTTAAGGGAAAGCTATTTTAACGAGCTCATTTGCCCGAGCCCGAAAACCAATAATGACCTTTTTATCGCTGATCTACCTACATCTATTTGCGATTTTCTTCGTTTTTCAACGACGCTTGAGTCATCGCTCCGACTAATGTAGTCAATTTTTTTATCTCTCGAAAGTTTGCCCGTAATTCTTTCCTAACCGATATCTTTCGTATCGTTTCCGATACCCTATGCGCAAACAACGCGCTTCCTCGTTCATTGCCGCGGCAACCGAAAATGTCTCGATAAAAAAGCATTTAAATCGAATTAAGTATATCCTTGTTAAAACATCCTTATCGAGACTGTGATATCCGTTGAAATCTGAAGGTACGAACAGGCCGAGCTACAAAAAATAAGAACTTTGTACCAGAAATGTCAATGCGAGGGATATTTCCAAATCGTTTTTTGTAACAAATCACTAAACATCTTTTACCGTTTTTTAAGATCTTCCTTTCAGTTTACAGTATTTAGGTTTACACCGTTCGATTAGTTCGCTGACAATCGATCCGCTGCCGCGACGCATATAATGTCCAGCACTAGCGCATAACTTGAAAGAAAAAAAAGAGCACTTTGTAAAACTGTTCTCGCGCAGATCTGAAAGCCGCCGCTTATCGCGATGTGTCGTACAACGTGGAGGTTTGCATGGAATTCGGACAGTAAGTATACATACTTGGCCGTAAAAAAACAGGGTTTTCTTAGCTTAAGGATCCCAAAATTTTTGAAGGGCACAAGGTGTCTTTTGGACTGTGGCCACAAAGGTGTAGTATTATTTTTTGGCTTGGGATCGACCACAACCATAAAACGATGACCTAAAGGGAACACCGACCAGTCGTTATCGTGTTTGGGAACTGTGCGTCGTTGTGACTTTCACGGGAAAACAACGGGGTCGGTTTTGAAAGAGTTTCGCCTGGTAAAGTATGACGCGTATTTAAAACAAACGCCAGTTAAACAAATACTTGTTAGTATTTTTCTGAACTCGTGTATTCGTCTAGGAATGACTCAGCTGAGGAAGGAAGAGATTGAAAGGCTTGGAAGAATTTGAATAGACGATGCTCCCGGCGGGATAGGAAAAAAACCGTTCCTCGGATCATTTTTAAGGTGAAACGGGGATTTGGACGGAAACCGGCGAGGGTGAATGAGACGGCGGAGTCTCGTGCCCCGAATCCTTGTTCCTGAGCGGCGGCCCGGGGGTCCGAGAACTCGGCGAGATGAATAGAAAACGAGGAGAAACGGTGGCCGAGGATGTCGTTCGCGGCTGCAACGCAGCCTGCAACGCACAAATGGCGCCCTTCCACGAGGACAAACAACTGACAGCTGACCCACGCTCGTGCTGGCTTGACCCGTACTTATGGTTCATCTGCTGACACCGCTCCCAGTCCCTCCGGCTACTGCGATACCAAACTTTTTCTCATTATCTGATAACGATTAATCGAACGACAAAGAGTTCTTTGCCTTAGTCACTATTGTCTAACAGACTTTTTATCGCTCATCGACGTATGCACATATTTATAAAAATGAGCAATGATTGGAAAATGTAAATAAAAGATACTCGGCGTGAAAGCGGTTGCAAAATTTTGAATCCGACCCGATTCCTGGAAATCTGTAAAGAACTCGCGGACATTAATCTCATTTTGGCCGGACATCGAAACGTTTTGTTATAGGAAAAGGACGGAAGGAAGAATGAGAAAAAATGATGGTGCGGCTGAAAGAGAAGCCCTAAGTGACGACTCGGCGGTCAGCGGCCGTCGCTTTTGGAAATGGATTTTTTTCTCCCCCGATGCATTCCCGACCCGTTGGTGAAACGGTCCATGTGGAGGCTGCGTGTGCGGATTGAAGGGCTCTCGATATTCAGTAGCCGAATCCACTCTTGCCAGTTCTACCCACAAGGTTCGCGTGTGTTCGTTCTTTTCCCGACCCCCTCGTCTTTCCCAGCCCTCGGCCCTTTCTTCCTTCTCTCCCCGACTTTTTATGCTTCCCGTAAATCGGGAAAAGCGGCCCCTCTCTCGCACGCGCGACCCTTCCGACTCTCTATCCTCTTCTGTTTCCTTTTTTTCCTCTCGTCTCAAACTGGTTTTCCTGAGCGCGTGGCGCGACTCGCGTCGCTTATAATAAACACATATACTCGGGGGATCGTTAGTCGGCTGTCAGCCGCGGGAACAAAACGGTACGCCGTGGATCGAGAGCAAGGAAAAAAAAAGAGAAGCAGATTATTAGACGGAAGGAACAGGTTTACAAAAAATTCGACTCGCCCCTCGGATGTAACGAGGGGCCCGATCGAACCCCGCGATGAAAACAAATTTTTTTCTAGTCATTTTTTGATGGCCCGCAAGGTGCTACTGTACGAGTATCAGTGTTTGCGACGCATGCTTTTTTTCTAATGGAATGATCTTCTGATGTCTCTCCGTTAGCTACACGAATGAAATGAAATGCTGTTTCAACCATCTGGCTCGTGTATCGATGATCGTTTTCCAAGTCTTTTCTCCTTCGGTTCTTTCTCCGGTTTCTTTTGGACACGAGCTCGGTCAACCGTGTCATTCTAACGGTCATCCCAGCGATTATCGGTTTCCACTGCTTTTTTAGTCCCTTAAAGAACCCCGAGTTCCGAGCTCACCACCGAGACAGACCAAAAATACATGGTAACCTTTTTTTCATATCTATTATTCTATCATAGGATTCGCGATATTTGGAAATGTCTGATTTTTGGGTTTCACGTTGACCAAATAAAAAACGGCCACGAAACGAATCCGAGGCCGGCGACGTTTTCGGGGCGAAGGGGGCTAATTTTTACCGAGATTGCCTAAAAATAAATATACATGGTAATTTTTTTTCATATTTATTGTTCTATCGTAGGGCTCGCGATATTTGGAAGTTTTTTATTTTTGGGTCTCACGTTAACCACACAAAAAACGGCTACGAAACGAATCGTAGACTAGCGACATTTTCGGAGCGAGGGGGGCTGATTTTTACCGAGATTGCCCAAAAATACATGGTAACCTTTTTTCTTATATATTATTCTATCATAGGATTCGCGATATTTGGAAATTTCTGATTTTTGGGTCTCACGTTGTCCACAAAAAACGGCTAAGAAACGAATCGCAGCCCGGCGACATTTTCGGAGCGAGGAGGGCTGATTTTTACCGAGATTCCCCAAAAATACATGGTAACCTTTTTTCATATATATTATTCTATCATAGGATTCGCGATATTTGGAAGTTTTTTATTTTTGGGTCTCACATTGACCAAATGAAAAACGGCTACGAAACGAATCGCAGACCTGCAACATTTTCGGGGCGAGGGGGGCTGATTTTTACCGAGACTGCTCAAAAATATATGGTAATT
>SMSR01016006.1:418711-445004 GCA_019453355.1 Ceratina japonica | reverse complement strand
TTTTTTTTCACCAATTCGCGAATAACGCAGAATGTAGAATTCGATAAAAATACAATTCAACGATTCGGCGTCGATGTTTGTAGGACATCCTGCGAATGTTTCTCGTACATATATCTCTGTATATACGTTGAGCATAGCGCGTTCTAATTAAGGCTTCGTCCCACTTAAAGTTTATAAAATTTTTCTCGTTCACGAGCATTATTTTCATTTTGCTTTATGGAATTGTCGTTACTTACTGGTAAAATACCCCAGAATCATTCCATTCAGTTTAGGCTTATTAAAATTGTAATTTTTTGTTTCTAATCAACGAGGTGATTTCTTAAATTTCTTGCCTATTATAGACAAATGCCACGCCCCCATACTACAGCCACGTCAGCACGTTCCCAGCTTTTGTCGTGTTGGGATTTATTAACGATTGCACGTCGTCCAGTATATCACTACTAAAATCCTCGCTCAACTACAGACATAAAAGGTAAACCATTAATCTATACAATAATCTATAAAAGCGTTCTTTTTAAATGTTAATCCTGTATATAATTAGCTAACTACCTGTAACGATGGGACGAGGTCGTCCGTCGAATCTATATTGTCGCTCAGTGTTGACAGGTCTGGAGTCTCCATAGGTGCACCGCCGTCTAGAAAACGAACAAAGGACATCTTATCTAGCTATGTCCAACACGACTTCGGAAATTCCAAAAATATTTATTATTCACAACGCCCCCGATATTTCACAAGTTATCGCTTTACTCATACAATACGCGATAAAGGATCTCAATAGAATATTGTATGTACAAATTATGTCTCACCGCTTGTACCGTCCATGTTATCATCGATATTTGCAAGAAAGTCTTCCGGCGTGTGAGGAAGAGAATAGGCAGATCCAAGACCCAGACCGCTGTCCGCGCTCTCCTGACGTGCATGTTGTTCGTTAATTCCCGATAAAAACGGATCCATAGCGGCGTCGGTGGTACTCTGTCGTAGCATTAGCTCTTGCTGTAAATACAAAGAAAATCACCTCATTATTAAAACGAATCGGGAAATGATTGAAAACGCTTTTCGAAACCGAGCTGATCACCTGGCGCATAATTTCCTGTTGCCGTTGTTTGAGACGCTCGCGTTCCATCTGTAACGACTGAAGACGAAGTTTCTGCTGACACGCTTGCAACGTTTGATTATTCTGTATACCGCCACCGGTGGGTTGCTGCTGCTGAAGCCAATTTTGTGGTAACATCGCACCAGAGGCTGGAGCCCTTTGAAGATGTGTTGCTAAAAATCATAAAGAAGAGCCGTGAGTTACGTCACCGTCGAAGGCACCGTTCGAGCCAATCTACGCGAGCGCGTAGCGTATCGGCAGACGAACTTACGAATTCTTGGATCGAACCACGAGGTGGTGCGTGTCTGATGATTGATGAAATAGATTTCTCCTTCGGGGGTACGCGCTTGCTCCCATCCGTCGGGCAATGGGCCTAGAGAATTGGTCGCGCCGGTCGTGGACTTCCCGTTGTCGACGGCGGCGGCGACGGCCGCCACGTTCGCGGCCGCTGCCGTTTTCCGAGGATCCTCCCATGTCGTGGTCCGCGTCAGGTGGCTGAAAAATAAAATTATAACCGCCGGTTTAGAAGTCGTCGTCGTGCTATTTTGCACGTACATCAGCGTGGTGGCCCCCGTGCAGAAACTGAATACGCCACGGCGCGTACAGTTATCCACATATAGTAGGCGCATTCTAAAAATAGTCCCATTCAAAAGACGATGCGAAGGAGTAACAGGCAGGCGCCTAGCGGTAGTTAGCACACAAGTTTTAACTCGTCTCGAATAAAACCTGCTGTTTCGCGATATTTTCCCCAACGACGTCCCGAGCCTCTCTCTCGTACAAAACCAACCGTATATGACGATCTTTCTCCGTTTACCAGCATAAGAATCATGACGTATCAACAAATCTCTTCTCGTAAATTGGACTATTCTGCTTATGATCATCTCGTTCGGCTCCGCCCGTTCCTGGGATAATTGGAACGAGAAATCGAAGAGTCTACCAGGAAACGTACATTGCAATCAAATACATCATATTGTATTTTGAAGCGTTTCGCGGAATCGAACGGCGCCAGTATCTTTATATCGTATTTCTGCGTACGAGTAAACGCGAACTCCGTTTTGAGAAGTTACAACACAAACTCCGATGCACGAGTCCTTGAAATCGTGGTCCAGACCTAATTCGATCACCTACTGGTATAGATTTCGTTCGGGCGTCGCAGTTGTCCAAGAGTTTTGAGTTTTATCGGCGGGGAGTCGTCGAAGCGTACTCGTTTAGGAAAATAGGAAAGACGTCGCGTCGTGGATGAATGCAGATCGGGACCCGAGGGGACGAGGCCGTCGAAACGGGTTTACTCGCATGAAATCACTACGTTTCTCGGTCGACAAAAATAGCGGCTAATGGCTGTGATTGCCGATCCTCGTCGTCTTCCCTCTACCTAACGTTATTTACCTTACTCGCGTGTCATTTTTCAGCCCGAGAGGAAGTGGAAAACACTACACCGGGTGCATCGTGCACTCTTATTTACCTTCGTGAAACGAATACCTTTGCGAACCGGCTACCTTGCCCGGTTCCAAGGAAATTTTAGACAACCGAGGAACATGCGGCGCGCTTAACACGACACCGTAATTGACAATTTTCAAAGCTGCGGAGCGTCATACCGAACGGCCACCGACGCGATCCGATCGTGGCCCGGGGCGTAGGAAGGCGGGTTTCGGGGATCGAGGATTCTCGAAAAGCTACGTGACGAACCGTTTAAATCAGCCGCGGTGCGCGATGAATTTCCGCGAAACGGGCCGCGGGTCTTGAATCACCTGAAAATATACGGTTGTATATTGCCAAAAGTGTCGCTCGTTTGCATTCCGCGCACGATGACTTAATGCGTTTTCGCTTAAGTCATCGGCGGGGACATAAACAAGTTTGTCTAAATCGGCACAGCGCACCGGTGTATCCCCGTGCACACCGGTCGGTCCGGTGCGCGGTATTTCCGAGCGGGAAACAAATCTTCTTACACAGTTAATAATACCTAGCCGCCGGAACACAAACGCGGTTTGACGTAGTTTTAACATTAAGAGCATTATCCAATCCGGGATATATCTGATCGACCTTTCTAATCTGCACCGTTTCCAACAAACAGGCTGCGGCACGGACGGGCTTTCCTCGATCCCCGGACAACACGACCTACATAAGATGAAAATTTCAATTTTAACTCGAGCCCTTTACGCTCAGGTACAAGTTACAAGTCGCTACATTCGTCTTTCCTTGCCGCCGGCCCCACTCTTCGATAGTCCCGTGATCGAGAGAAATACGCCTTTCCCTGCTGGCTAGGAAAATAACAGGAAAATCGTGTAACACGGTTGCGGCAGGCCACAGGGGGAAAACGAAGGAAAACAGATCCGCTACGAACAATTTTTCCGCCCGGAGCGAATCATCCTATCGACATCCATCTTAAAGACAGTTCTTCGCGCTTTTCCATAGAGAGAAATTTTCTGTCTCTAATTGATGAATTCGAACATCTCGTTTGACTTTGTCAAAAATTAGAAAGGCCTAAGTTATTGACTAGAAAAGCGATATTTCTCGACTTTTCAGTTAGAGAAAAACTGAAGACGTATCCCTGAATGGATAAAGATAGAGAACGAGCTCTGAAAGCTTCCTCAACTTTGAAAGCTGTGTCACCTATTGACATGGATTCGATGGGAAAAAGCGGTGGAGCAGAAGGAAAGAAATTTGAAAATCTCCGGGATGCGTGATCGGTGGCATAGCAGAATACAGAACGGCGGCGTGTTCCAAAAGCTACATGTCGCGGGTCTCTCCGAGAGCGGTTGGATGCGTTCCAAGAGATGAAGAGAGAAACGGCGATAGGTGGGACGAGAACGAGGTAGATCTAGGCGCGAGAGAGAGACGAGGACAAGAGAGGAGGGAAAAGAGCGAGAGGTAAGAGAGCTAGGCAGGCAAGTAAGCCAGGCAAGCAGGCGAACAGGCAACCGAGCAGCCAAGCAGGCAGCTCGAGAGCATTGGAGAATTACAAGAGGGTTTCTGTGTGGCGCACGGCATACGGACTAAGATGTATTTTTACTCCGGACATCACGGCGCCGGACAACTCGTAAATAGACACTCTCGCACCGACGCTCTCTTTCGCCTGCCTGCTCTTCTCTCCCGTCATCGTCGTCGTCGTCGTCGTCGTCGTCGTCGTCGTCATCGTCGTCGGCGTCGTCTTGGTCTTGTCGTAGTCTTGCCCGTGGCCGACGTGCAGTTCGTCCATCGCTCGCCGTCTCTACCTGAGGCAATTATACCTTCCTCGCGACAAAGAGCACGGCGAGAAACGCTCTCCTACTTTTATCACCGAAATGCTATTCTTTGGCGCTTTTTTAATCACCCTAGGAAAAAAGGAAAACATTTAATGACTTACAATAAAAGGGAAGCATTTATCATGGAAACGACTCGTTTTTTGAAGATTCTGTCTGGTGCGTTTGAAAGACGAACTCTAGTCTCCGGCACGATCAGATCATGAGATTAGCTCGATAATCTGGATTATTGTNGGTCCGGTGCGCGGTATTTCCGAGCGGGAAACAAATCTTCTTACACAGTTAATAATACCTAGCCGCCGGAACACAAACGCGGTTTGACGTAGTTTTAACATTAAGAGCATTATCCAATCCGGGATATATCTGATCGACCTTTCTAATCTGCACCGTTTCCAACAAACAGGCTGCGGCACGGACGGGCTTTCCTCGATCCCCGGACAACACGACCTACATAAGATGAAAATTTCAATTTTAACTCGAGCCCTTTACGCTCAGGTACAAGTTACAAGTCGCTACATTCGTCTTTCCTTGCCGCCGGCCCCACTCTTCGATAGTCCCGTGATCGAGAGAAATACGCCTTTCCCTGCTGGCTAGGAAAATAACAGGAAAATCGTGTAACACGGTTGCGGCAGGCCACAGGGGAAAAACGAAGGAAAACAGATCCGCTACGAACAATTTTTCCGCCCGTGGCGAATCATCCTATCGACATCCATCTTAAAGACAGTTCTTCGCGCTTTTCCATAGGGAGAAATTTTCTGTCTCTAATTGATGAATTCGAACATCTCGTTTGACTTTGTCAAAAATTAGAAAGGCCTAAGTCATTGACTAGAAAAGCGATATTTCTCGACTTTTCAGTTAGAGACAAACTGAAGACGTATCCCTGAACGCATAAAGATAGAGAACGAGCTCTGAAAGCTTCCTCAACTTTGAAAGCTGTGTCACCTATTGACATGGATTCGATGGGAAAAAGCGGTGGAGCAGAAGGAAAGAAATTTGAAAATCTCCGGGATGCGTGATCGGTGGCATAGCAGAATACAGAACGGCGGCGTGTTCCAAAAGCTACATGTCGCGGGTCTCTCCGAGAGCGGTTGGATGCGTTCCAAGAGATGAAGAGAGAAACGGCGATAGGTGGGACGAGAACGAGGTAGATCTAGGCGCGAGAGAGAGACGAGGACAAGAGAGGAGGGAAAAGAGCGAGAGGCAAGGGAGCTAGGCAGGCAAGTAAGCCAGGCAAGCAGGCGAACAGGCAACCGAGCAGCCAAGCAGGCAGCTCGAGAGCATTGGAGAATTACAAGAGGGTTTCTGTGTGGCGCACGGCATACGGACTAAGATGTATTTTTACTCCGGACATCACGGCGCCGGACAACTCGTAAATAGACACTCTCGCACCGACGCNTCTCATCTGCCGAACAAATGTTTCCTCTTGGACGAGTTTTCGAAATCCCTTCTGTCCCTGAAGCGCACGAATCCTCCAGTCGCTCGGCAAGAAAAACAAGGCTCTGCTTTCTAATTCCCGGCAAAAATCCACGTAAAAACATTTTGCAAAAAAACGATGTAAAAAATAAATGTTCGTCCTCCATTTCCTGCACTTCGTTTTATTGCGCCGAACTCGATCCCGTCGGTATAAATTTTGTTAAAACGAGGGTGGGGTACGTAAATAGATGGCAATGTTTGGAATGATCGAACACATTTGGAAGAATCCATAAAAATACTCGTGTGAGCGTGCAGGAGATCATAGGGTTCGTAGCCACCCTCGCAGCGGTTTCCCCTTGCCAATGGTCGTCGTTCACAAAACCCACCCCTTGCCAAATCAGAAATCTGCCGCTACCATCTCGAGTTCCTATGGCCATGGCCGATGCCTCGTGGAAAAGGAAAACATCCGACTGGCAATTACGCTTTTCTCCGGTCCGATCGATCAATTCCGGTAAAGGACGACGCGGTAGCGGGATGACTAACACCTATGGCTAGCCGAGAGCGCAAGGACGGACGCGGAGAAAATAAATGAGGGACTTGGATGCCTCGCGATTCGCGTGGGACGACGGTAAATGGGACATAGCTCCGAGATTGCGTAACAAGTTCGTCGGCGTTGCCCTAAACGGAAGATCAGTGGGATGTCACTATCTTCGTATAAAACGTGCATACTAATTTCTCTCGTATTATATAACCGATTCCCTTTATAAACGTTATGCAACGCGGACGGAGAGGGAAATTGGAGGGAGCGGAGAATGAGATGAAACAACAGTTTGTCAGTACGTAAGTAAACAATATATTTATCATTATCGTTATTACTAAGGCACTTGTTACCGATATAAAAATGTACGTCACAAATTATTGCCAATGAGCATATTTAAATACTGATATTAAACAACTAATTGCTTCTCGTAGTTTATAATCTCAGATATTATGGATGCGCCTAAGGGGAGTCTGAAAAAACTTGTTTCCCTTTTTCTGTTTCCGTTGTTAAACTCGGTCATTAACAATGAAACGCTTTTTTTTCAATAAGACAACAATTTTTTTCGCAGGCCGCATTGTAAAATCGAAGGCACTTTTACAAGAGGTCGTCGCTCCGTCGCGACACCCCTTTTGTCCCCGTCCCACCCCTCCCTCCCCGCCCTTCAACGTAACAACTAAATTGAGTTTTAAACTAAAAGCAAGATACGGTATTGGTAATATTAATATTATCGTTAACTAGTAATTAAAAATAATACATTAAATGTATCTGACCTGACACGCCTGGAAGCTATCGCATCGAGTGTAACACAATTGATCTCTTGATCCCTCGTTAATCGACGGTAACTTTTACTGAGTCGCATTTTCGCGTGCAAGCTTCACGTTACGATCGAATAACACACTTTGTACAAGAAACATGATGGACGCCAATAAATGAGATAGAAAATCGTTTATAAACCGTGAACACAATGTGTAAAAGTAATATTTTTAATCGTTAAACGCAGACTTTCATGCTTCCCCGTGGGTTATAAAATTTTATTTATAAACGTCTGCTCAAAAATCGGGTCTATCACGTTTCGTGTTGATACGCATAACTACTGTACAGCGATCGCTTTCCAAGTTTCAGTCGAATAATACAGACAGTAACACAAATATCGAAAAAATATTACATGTTCATTTTATTACTTCATTAAAAAATAAAAAGAAAGAGGTGTCGAATTACTCGCGCTACTCGCACCGCATGAGCGTCGAAACAATTGAACGGTTGAATCAAAGGTGCGAGTAACGACTTGCAAACGTCTGATGCGCGTCTCCGGAACTTTTCCTTGCTGCGGGAAAAGACAAGAGAGCTTACATCCCAATTTTTCACATGCTCTGGTCAGTTCTTCCTATCGTTTTTTTAAATTTACTGCATGCTCCTCATTAGGTCAGTAGACGTAACAGCGACGACTCGATAACAATGTTCGAAAAATAGATCGACTTTAACAAATCAATTTATTAAGTTTTAAAAGTCAAAATAAAATTTTCCTATACTCGGCTCGCTTTACTATGGAAAGAAATAGGCCGGTGAGAGATAAAATTATTAAGCGCGTGATCGTTATCACTGAGGCACAAAGTTTTATCAACGTTATCGTCGCATTATTTCGGACTAACGAAAAATTGTTACGTCAATCTCCGATTTCTGTTTTCTCATTCTATCCTTTCTTCCTTTTTCTTTTTCTTTACGACATACATATGTATACACTTATACGCTGCCATGTAACTAAATATACGTTTACGCGTATTGTCTCCGTTTTACCGAATCGCTTTGATTGTTAACGAGATTGTTCTACAGATTGTTTCACGAGAAACAGACAAAGTACAAGATTAACGGCCTCTCGTTCTCTTTCGTCGTTTCCTCGTTCCCAGAAGCAAAAAAGAAGAAGGAAAATACGGGAAAGAGGAACGCGAAGACTCCTTAAGGCTAGAGATATTTAAAAGATAAACTCTATAAATATCATATACTCTCCTTTTGTAATCTCCATTATATAACTGTATATGTAGTATAAAACGTAAGAGAATTTTACAATCTAACAAGTGTTTTCAAAATACCAATAACTGCAATTCGTAACAAGTATAGACTTTATATATAAAAAAAATAGATATATTCATTTTATGTCACCCCTCTCATCGAAGTATTTAAAAGGGTTTAAAAACCTGTTTGTCCTATTTTAACAATTACCACATGTTCACGTAAACATCTCGTATGGACGGTTATTGCTTTAAAAAGACGACGACATCAATCACTATCGTCGTTTCTAATCGATTGCAAAGAAAAGGCACTTCGTTTAAGCATAATCGCTTCGTAAAATAGTCTGAGCATTATCGACACTCAATTGCAGTGCATGCGTATTGTATGTACGTGTGACTTTGGACACACGATTCGCAGAAATCAGTTTCGAATCTTGAATCATACACGTAACACGATTTGCTCCGTATGCCAACTCTCAAGTATATAGACAAGTGTTCGTGTGTTAAAAATGCTTCGATACTTTTAGACGTTAGGCGTTTCGCTTCCGTAAACATCGCGTGAAGATCACCGCTCTGACTGAATATCGAATAAAATATCGTATCATCGAACATCATACCCCATTTCTCAATGATTCTTGCCCTACGCGTAGCGGTTCTCTAATAATTGCACTTATTCGCAACGCGGTTGAAACATCGTGAACGCGTCAGGTATGGTGTTTCTCCACTTCGTTTTTAATATGTAAATTTAAATCACACGCGAGATCTATGATAATAAATCTGATATGTCATGATATCAGATTACTCTTGTAAATCAACATCATATAAATATAATTAAACAACAATTTACTTGTCTACTCCGTACTATCGGGAAGTAATAATCTTTCTTCCGTAATCGCGTCCTCCATCGCCATGCCCGATGGGGCACGCATCATTAAATATTTATTTTACCCGCAATATTCAGTCCTCTCTCTCGCTCTCTCTCTCGCGCGCTCTCTCTTGCTTTCTACGATACTTTAGTATAGAAATACAAACTTATATACAAAAATGTTTTGGGGACAAAATGCACTCATGCACGCATACAAACATACGGACACACTCAAACACTCTAATAATAGGAGAGAAAGAGAAAGATCCGAATATGTTTCTCATTTACATACAAGATGTCCTAAAAATCGGAGACAACACTACAGATCGGATTCTTTATCGAATTCAAATTTCTGCATATCAGGGATGGTAAAAAAGATAGAATAACGGTAAACAAGCGACGGTTTCTCAAGAAGCCTCAACGATATATAATAACGGCCTGCTCAAAACTCTCAATAATATTTTCAGGAAGACTGGACAAGCTAGCCATGAACACTAGACGCTCAGGGCTTCAAGATTCACCATTTTTTTTTTCACCAATTCGCGAATAACGCAGAATGTAGAATTCGATAAAAATACAATTCAACGATTCGGCGTCGATGTTTGTAGGACATCCTGCGAATGTTTCTCGTACATATATCTCTGTATATACGTTGAGCATAGCGCGTTCTAATTAAGGCTTCGTCCCACTTAAAGTTTATAAAATTTTTCTCGTTCACGAGCATTATTTTCATTTTGCTTTATGGAATTGTCGTTACTTACTGGTAAAATACCCCAGAATCATTCCATTCAGTTTAGGCTTATTAAAATTGTAATTTTTTGTTTCTAATCAACGAGGTGATTTCTTAAATTTCTTGCCTATTATAGACAAATGCCACGCCCCCATACTACAGCCACGTCAGCACGTTCCCAGCTTTTGTCGTGTTGGGATTTATTAACGATTGCACGTCGTCCAGTATATCACTACTAAAATCCTCGCTCAACTACAGACATAAAAGGTAAACCATTAATCTATACAATAATCTATAAAAGCGTTCTTTTTAAATGTTAATCCTGTATATAATTAGCTAACTACCTGTAACGATGGGACGAGGTCGTCCGTCGAATCTATATTGTCGCTCAGTGTTGACAGGTCTGGAGTCTCCATAGGTGCACCGCCGTCTAGAAAACGAACAAAGGACATCTTATCTAGCTATGTCCAACACGACTTCGGAAATTCCAAAAATATTTATTATTCACAACGCCCCCGATATTTCACAAGTTATCGCTTTACTCATACAATACGCGATAAAGGATCTCAATAGAATATTGTATGTACAAATTATGTCTCACCGCTTGTACCGTCCATGTTATCATCGATATTTGCAAGAAAGTCTTCCGGCGTGTGAGGAAGAGAATAGGCAGATCCAAGACCCAGACCGCTGTCCGCGCTCTCCTGACGTGCATGTTGTTCGTTAATTCCCGATAAAAACGGATCCATAGCGGCGTCGGTGGTACTCTGTCGTAGCATTAGCTCTTGCTGTAAATACAAAGAAAATCACCTCATTATTAAAACGAATCGGGAAATGATTGAAAACGCTTTTCGAAACCGAGCTGATCACCTGGCGCATAATTTCCTGTTGCCGTTGTTTGAGACGCTCGCGTTCCATCTGTAACGACTGAAGACGAAGTTTCTGCTGACACGCTTGCAACGTTTGATTATTCTGTATACCGCCACCGGTGGGTTGCTGCTGCTGAAGCCAATTTTGTGGTAACATCGCACCAGAGGCTGGAGCCCTTTGAAGATGTGTTGCTAAAAATCATAAAGAAGAGCCGTGAGTTACGTCACCGTCGAAGGCACCGTTCGAGCCAATCTACGCGAGCGCGTAGCGTATCGGCAGACGAACTTACGAATTCTTGGATCGAACCACGAGGTGGTGCGTGTCTGATGATTGATGAAATAGATTTCTCCTTCGGGGGTACGCGCTTGCTCCCATCCGTCGGGCAATGGGCCTAGAGAATTGGTCGCGCCGGTCGTGGACTTCCCGTTGTCGACGGCGGCGGCGACGGCCGCCACGTTCGCGGCCGCTGCCGTTTTCCGAGGATCCTCCCATGTCGTGGTCCGCGTCAGGTGGCTGAAAAATAAAATTATAACCGCCGGTTTAGAAGTCGTCGTCGTGCTATTTTGCACGTACATCAGCGTGGTGGCCCCCGTGCAGAAACTGAATACGCCACGGCGCGTACAGTTATCCACATATAGTAGGCGCATTCTAAAAATAGTCCCATTCAAAAGACGATGCGAAGGAGTAACAGGCAGGCGCCTAGCGGTAGTTAGCACACAAGTTTTAACTCGTCTCGAATAAAACCTGCTGTTTCGCGATATTTTCCCCAACGACGTCCCGAGCCTCTCTCTCGTACAAAACCAACCGTATATGACGATCTTTCTCCGTTTACCAGCATAAGAATCATGACGTATCAACAAATCTCTTCTCGTAAATTGGACTATTCTGCTTATGATCATCTCGTTCGGCTCCGCCCGTTCCTGGGATAATTGGAACGAGAAATCGAAGAGTCTACCAGGAAACGTACATTGCAATCAAATACATCATATTGTATTTTGAAGCGTTTCGCGGAATCGAACGGCGCCAGTATCTTTATATCGTATTTCTGCGTACGAGTAAACGCGAACTCCGTTTTGAGAAGTTACAACACAAACTCCGATGC
This sequence comes from Ceratina japonica, assembly GCA_019453355.1. Classification (NCBI taxonomy): domain Eukaryota; kingdom Metazoa; phylum Arthropoda; class Insecta; order Hymenoptera; family Apidae; genus Ceratina; species Ceratina japonica. Next base: position 433,145 of record SMSR01016006.1, on the reverse strand, counting down.
ACGAGTCCTTGAAATCGTGGTCCAGACCTAATTCGATCACCTACTGGTATAGATTTCGTTCGGGCGTCGCAGTTGTCCAAGAGTTTTGAGTTTTATCGGCGGGGAGTCGTCGAAGCGTACTCGTTTAGGAAAATAGGAAAGACGTCGCGTCGTGGATGAATGCAGATCGGGACCCGAGGGGACGAGGCCGTCGAAACGGGTTTACTCGCATGAAATCACTACGTTTCTCGGTCGACAAAAATAGCGGCTAATGGCTGTGATTGCCGATCCTCGTCGTCTTCCCTCTACCTAACGTTATTTACCTTACTCGCGTGTCATTTTTCAGCCCGAGAGGAAGTGGAAAACACTACACCGGGTGCATCGTGCACTCTTATTTACCTTCGTGAAACGAATACCTTTGCGAACCGGCTACCTTGCCCGGTTCCAAGGAAATTTTAGACAACCGAGGAACATGCGGCGCGCTTAACACGACACCGTAATTGACAATTTTCAAAGCTGCGGAGCGTCATACCGAACGGCCACCGACGCGATCCGATCGTGGCCCGGGGCGTAGGAAGGCGGGTTTCGGGGATCGAGGATTCTCGAAAAGCTACGTGACGAACCGTTTAAATCAGCCGCGGTGCGCGATGAATTTCCGCGAAACGGGCCGCGGGTCTTGAATCACCTGAAAATATACGGTTGTATATTGCCAAAAGTGTCGCTCGTTTGCATTCCGCGCACGATGACTTAATGCGTTTTCGCTTAAGTCATCGGCGGGGACATAAACAAGTTTGTCTAAATCGGCACAGCGCACCGGTGTATCCCCGTGCACACCGGTCGGTCCGGTGCGCGGTATTTCCGAGCGGGAAACAAATCTTCTTACACAGTTAATAATACCTAGCCGCCGGAACACAAACGCGGTTTGACGTAGTTTTAACATTAAGAGCATTATCCAATCCGGGATATATCTGATCGACCTTTCTAATCTGCACCGTTTCCAACAAACAGGCTGCGGCACGGACGGGCTTTCCTCGATCCCCGGACAACACGACCTACATAAGATGAAAATTTCAATTTTAACTCGAGCCCTTTACGCTCAGGTACAAGTTACAAGTCGCTACATTCGTCTTTCCTTGCCGCCGGCCCCACTCTTCGATAGTCCCGTGATCGAGAGAAATACGCCTTTCCCTGCTGGCTAGGAAAATAACAGGAAAATCGTGTAACACGGTTGCGGCAGGCCACAGGGGGAAAACGAAGGAAAACAGATCCGCTACGAACAATTTTTCCGCCCGGAGCGAATCATCCTATCGACATCCATCTTAAAGACAGTTCTTCGCGCTTTTCCATAGAGAGAAATTTTCTGTCTCTAATTGATGAATTCGAACATCTCGTTTGACTTTGTCAAAAATTAGAAAGGCCTAAGTTATTGACTAGAAAAGCGATATTTCTCGACTTTTCAGTTAGAGAAAAACTGAAGACGTATCCCTGAATGGATAAAGATAGAGAACGAGCTCTGAAAGCTTCCTCAACTTTGAAAGCTGTGTCACCTATTGACATGGATTCGATGGGAAAAAGCGGTGGAGCAGAAGGAAAGAAATTTGAAAATCTCCGGGATGCGTGATCGGTGGCATAGCAGAATACAGAACGGCGGCGTGTTCCAAAAGCTACATGTCGCGGGTCTCTCCGAGAGCGGTTGGATGCGTTCCAAGAGATGAAGAGAGAAACGGCGATAGGTGGGACGAGAACGAGGTAGATCTAGGCGCGAGAGAGAGACGAGGACAAGAGAGGAGGGAAAAGAGCGAGAGGCAAGGGAGCTAGGCAGGCAAGTAAGCCAGGCAAGCAGGCGAACAGGCAACCGAGCAGCCAAGCAGGCAGCTCGAGAGCATTGGAGAATTACAAGAGGGTTTCTGTGTGGCGCACGGCATACGGACTAAGATGTATTTTTACTCCGGACATCACGGCGCCGGACAACTCGTAAATAGACACTCTCGCACCGACGCTCTCTTTCGCCTGCCTGCTCTTCTCTCCCGTCATCGTCGTCGTCGTCGTCGTCGTCGTCGTCGTCGTCATCGTCGTCGGCGTCGTCTTGGTCTTGTCGTAGTCTTGCCCGTGGCCGACGTGCAGTTCGTCCATCGCTCGCCGTCTCTACCTGAGGCAATTATACCTTCCTCGCGACAAAGAGCACGGCGAGAAACGCTCTCCTACTTTTATCACCGAAATGCTATTCTTTGGCGCTTTTTTAATCACCCTAGGAAAAAAGGAAAACATTTAATGACTTACAATAAAAGGGAAGCATTTATCATGGAAACGACTCGTTTTTTGAAGATTCTGTCTGGTGCGTTTGAAAGACGAACTCTAGTCTCCGGCACGATCAGATCATGAGATTAGCTCGATAATCTGGATTATTGTATCAGATTATCGGCTTTGATATTCTGGGAAAGACGTGCGTACATGAAGCAAGATACAAGAATCAGAGTTGCACGCGTGCTCGGAGTGACTGTTCGTCATATCTGGTCGACGAATAGAGTCCGTCGTTCGACAAAGTAGAAAAGATGCCCGTCGTTAAGTAGCAAAGCGGCGCAGCGAGAGCAAGTCGAGAGCGAACCGAGGACGCTCGAGCTGCCTTGAACTTTCGATACATTCGTGGTATTCCCGGAGATTTGTCCTCCGATCTGGCATTCGCGTTCTGCGGCCGAGACTACTCTCTCGTTTACAGGTGTGTCGGGGTCTTTAGCCTTCCGAGTGGCCGAGTAAAAACCTCCGTCCTCTGGGGGGGAAGAAGGGGGCCTTTACCTACGCCTTGCCGCTATAATGCCTCCGAACGGAAAAGAGCACGACCTATCCGACCCGTTCCGTGGAAAATACCGATTACTATGTCCCCGCGATGCGACGGCGCTTGACAAAAAGTTTTCGATCAATGCAGAAACGATACGACACGTTAGATAAAAACATAATTGAACGTTTTATTGCGCCGGCTCGTGCAATAACATTTTCCCCGAGCGTTGCACGTCTTCATTCACTCTTATTTTATTGCACGTTATACGTATATTACGTCCGATACCGCGTGCGAGTACACAATTAAATAAGAGCGGCCGAGTGCAACGTAATACAACACGTCGCGCGATAATGTGAATAGAGATTTTTTTTCTTTTCGGAAAGCGGATTTATCGATTCATTTTGCCGCTCGCTCCGTCTTACACGATAAAATACAAGTAGATCGGACGTGACGTACGCGTAAAATAAAGCCTGCCGTGTGTCGTTTATCTCGCGTTTTTTAGTTACACTCGCGTCACGAACGTTATTTATCGTACTCTACCTTTCGCTTATCGAGAGGACCGTTTTTAGAGACGTGGCACAGCCAAACGAGAAACGGATTATTCCGATTCGACGCGCCGTACTCGTTCCAACAATCAACGCGTTACGTACGTGGATTTCTGGAAGGAATTGCACTTTACACGTTAATCCTCCGATAATGCCGGCGGGGGGAACGTTCCGAAGTAATCCTCGGTACTCGCGTTGTGCAAGGATCGACTGTTGAAATTTTGAAATATGACGAGAACCGCGGGCAGAAATGACCGCGCGGGGGGGAAAAACCGATGGAAAACGCGTGTCTATACTCCTGGACTGACCCTGAACACAACAGGATGCCGATGTCGCGCGCGCGTGCAACTTTCACTGCATTCGAAAATGCATACTAAACGTCCTCGAAATGAATTTACGAGCAAAACAGCCGGGATTTATATCGCCTCGTTCGATCCCGTTCGCGAATTCGATTCTCTCGCGGCCGTTATTGCCACGTATCTATGGAACCTCGTTACATATGTAGGCACCGAAGATTAGCGCCGTTCGCCGCCATGAGGAAGTCGCGAATCAATTTTCGTTTAGCGATTTCGTTCGCCAAACAACGTCGGCTGACTCGGGCGTGACCCGTCCGATTCCGGAGAACATTCTGGAAAATGACAGTGGTGAAAAACAGCGTGGAAACGTTCGTTTGTATTACAGAAGCGGAAGGTGGTTCGGAAGGCGCCTCGTTAGATAACACACGTAATTTGACAAATCGGCTTAGACGAGCGAGGGTTAAAGTCTTTCCGTGTGTGCGCAATAGTCGCGTACTATTTTCAGGCAATTCTGACTAATCCAGAGTTATTCTGAGCTCGTTATCTATGTATAATGGCCGGAGAGGCTGCCGTTCGGTTTTTCAGTTTCCTCTGGCTAACGCGGCGATCCCGAAAACCTAAAGAAAGAGGATGAGGCGCGTTCGACGAACGGCCAGGATAAAACTGGATCGGTGAGAATGAATAGATGAGCGAAAATCGCGAATTCCACGGATAAAATGTGACTCCGCTCGTGACTAATGTTTCGTCAAATGATACAGTTGACGGAAAACCTTGGATGCCTGCTCTCTGGTGTGTTCACCTGGTGGCGAAACGTGTTTCTCGAGCTGGCAAGACCTTTCGTTGCGAGCCACACGCCTGCACACGGTCGCGTTTAACCGAGCGAACGCGCGCATCGCGATAATGTCCCCGCGAACATTTTGTTCGAAGGTAACAGTTACAAAACAGTTCTCGATCAAAAACCTTCAGGGTTTCACGTCCAAGGCTCTCGCGTATCAGCTATCACGTTATGTACTTCATTACTATGCCAAAGGACTGAGACGGGTTTACGCGTATTCGATGGAACGTAATAAAAGAAGATCCCCGGGGAGCAAAGGAGGATCAGAAGGTTTCGTTTCGTCGAAATACAGTTGCTCCTCCTCGCTGGTATGTAATACGCGAATCTAGCTAACGGGACTATCGTATAAGATTATACGGCCAGTATATACAAGGTAGCCGAGCTGCACGCTAACCGCGGCAAATGAAAAATCCGAGAATAAAAGAAAGAGGAGAACACCGTCCAGGAAGCCGCCTTTTCTTTACGATTGCGTGAAACTTCGCGCGCGGAAAACGCGACTCGCTTTCACGAGCGAATTTTGAACGTTCATTCGTGAACTCGTTCTCCTGAAACGGAGTCTTTTCAAAACGTACGGGAGATCTGTCGACGACGAGAGAATTGAGATACCGTCTAACAGACGAAATTGTCCCCAACAGTTTAATTTCTGAACGCGATACAGAATGCGAACAAGAGGAAACGGTGACGAGCGGCCGCGCGACGTTTCCCAGAAGGATTTCAAAGAATCGGTTTGTCCGCGGCTCGAGTCACGTTTCAATTACGCAAATTAAATTCTAATAAGTCCCGCTTCTGGATAAGATCCAAAAGCTCGCGGCACGGACGTGCCAGAGGTAATTGGACGAACGTCGCGAGAGGAGAGAAGACACAACGAGTGCCGTCACGGTAGTCATTACTGCATAATACAACAACCTCGGTTGGCTGCACTTCTTTTACCATCGACCATTACCGAGAGTCTCGGGGCTCTGCTCGCGCCCGCTGTGTTACGTCTATCATAAGGGAATGCCATGCTTTTTCTCGTTTCGCGGACGATAATTCAACGCGGCGGACACGGCTCGATGTATCTGATTAATAGTCCGTCGAACAATTAAACANGGGGCTCTGCTCGCGCCCGCTGTGTTACGTCTATCATAAGGGAATGCCATACTTTTTCTCGTTTCGCGGACGATAATTCAACGCGGCGGACACGGCTCGATGTATCTGATTAATAGTCCGTCGAACAATTAAACGATATTTGCGTTCGATCGCGGCGCGAACCGAATTCGAGTATAAGCGGTCGCATCGAGCGGATTAGCTTTCTTGGCTTACTATCCGCCAGAACATAATTATTCGCTGAATAGCTCCTTCCTTTCCTCTTGCCGTCTCATTCCGCTTCCTGTATTGCGAATTGTGTTGCCGACAATCTACGATGCTCGAAAATAGTGCTTAAAAAACGATCGGTCTTGCCTTTCCGGAGGAGCGGAAAACGATCTTTCAATGAAACGTTCGTCGAGCTGAAATCATTTCTTCCAATTAAGATCTCGTACGATTTACGATAGAGTAACTACATTAAATTTAGTCGGAGCTAATGCCTTGTGCCGTGTCGAGGATATAAGTACGTAGAAAACGGCGGCGTACACCTAGAAGTTATGACTCGAGATCGACGAGCAGATTGTTTAATTACGTTTTTATGTAACATTTGTGCGGCGCTCGGTGGAGCGAGCACTAATTAAGGATGATTCGTACGGTAGCGATTAAATAACGATTAATGAGAGGCACGGCGGTCGTAAAGGAAACGTCAAGGATGCATTATCGTCCGAACTCAATACCTATCGACAAGTTTTACGACTTTCACAATGCTATCTCGGGATCGGTCGCGCGACTCGACGTCTGCCCGAGTTCCAGAGGTTGAAAAGCATGAACGGAAACGATTTCCTTGACCGTAAAAGTTCTGTTCAATAAGAGCACGCCCATTGTCCGACCTTCTTTCCGGGTCAGGGCTTAAAATTAAATCGTACATTTAGGAAGAAAGATGATTTTCGTTTTCGGAACGATATTTTAAAATAAGTGAAAATTAACAGAATAGGAAAGGCCGTAGAAAATGCCTAAGAAAATATATATTCATAGTAGGTCCCAGAACCTNTTCTGGATAAGATCCAAAAGCTCGCGGCACGGACGTGCCAGAGGTAATTGGACGAACGTCGCGAGAGGAGAGAAGACACAACGAGTGCCGTCACGGTAGTCATTACTGCATAATACAACAACCTCGGTTGGCTGCACTTCTTTTACCATCGACCATTACCGAGAGTCTCGGGGCTCTGCTCGCGCCCGCTGTGTTACGTCTATCATAAGGGAATGCCATACTTTTTCTCGTTTCGCGGACGATAATTCAACGCGGCGGACACGGCTCGATGTATCTGATTAATAGTCCGTCGAACAATTAAACGATATTTGCGTTCGATCGCGGCGCGAACCGAATTCGAGTATAAGCGGTCGCATCGAGCGGATTAGCTTTCTTGGCTTACTATCCGCCAGAACATAATTATTCGCTGAATAGCTCCTTCCTTTCCTCTTGCCGTCTCATTCCGCTTCCTGTATTGCGAATTGTGTTGCCGACAATCTACGATGCTCGAAAATAGTGCTTAAAAAACGATCGGTCTTGCCTTTCCGGAGGAGCGGAAAACGATCTTTCAATGAAACGTTCGTCGAGCTGAAATCATTTCTTCCAATTAAGATCTCGTACGATTTACGATAGAGTAACTACATTAAATTTAGTCGGAGCTAATGCCTTGTGCCGTGTCGAGGATATAAGTACGTAGAAAACGGCGGCGTACACCTAGAAGTTATGACTCGAGATCGACGAGCAGATTGTTTAATTACGTTTTTATGTAACATTTGTGCGGCGCTCGGTGGAGCGAGCACTAATTAAGGATGATTCGTACGGTAGCGATTAAATAACGATTAATGAGAGGCACGGCGGTCGTAAAGGAAACGTCAAGGATGCATTATCGTCCGAACTCAATACCTATCGACAAGTTTTACGACTTTCACGATGCTATCTCGGGATCGGTCGCGCGACGCGACGTCTGCCCGAGTTCCGGAGGTTGAAAAGCATGAACGGCAACGATTTGTTTCCTTGACCGTAAAAGTTCTGTTCAATAAAAACACGCCCATTGTCCGATCTTCTTTCCGGGTCAGGGCTTAAAATTAAATCGTACATTTAGGAAGAAAGATGATTTTCGTTTTCGGAACGATATTTTAAAATAAGCGAAAATTAACAGAATAGGAAAGGTCGTAGAAAATGCCTAAGAAAATATATATTCATAGTAGGTCCCAGAACCAGAACGGTCGTTCTTCACGCTCTTTCCAGGCAGGTAGAATTCGCAGTTGGAACAGAAATAAATGGGCTTCGACCCTTGGACTCAAGTACGATTCTTTCAAAGCAAAAATGCATAGACGAAGAAGCATCTCGTATTTTAGCTTTCGTACAGGTGCCCTTGGCAATTCAGGAAGGGAAACGAGAAACAGGAAAAGAGAAATGAGACGAAAAACCATACGTCGGCTAAAGCCATTGAAAGCTCTCTTCAATCGGTTTTCATAGAACGTTGAAGAGACGGTAATATTTACAAAAGCACGGGTAGAACTGAATGAACGTGAGTACCTTCGTTCGCGGGAGTGCCTGTTATCAGCACGTATCGATTATCGTCCTTATATCTCGACGTGACATCAAACGCTCGGATCAACGAAATCGTAATCGGGCGTCGAAGCAAACAAGGAGTAAAGTGTAACACGGCCGATTGATCGAGTTGTTCGAGGAAAACATGTGAACTATATGTAGCAATCCGCTTCGATTGTTTATCGGAGATATGAAAATGGAGCGAACGAACAATCCTCTGTTGCATGCACGAAAGGGAAAACAGTTGAAAAGCGTTATGAATGAATGAGATACCAAACGTGCCAATGACAGGAGTTGGACATTATGAATGAATGACTTTCAGATGAAAAATGATTAAATAACTCGGAACTGAACGGGATGATCCGTGAAGAGCCGATCCGTAAAAACGTGCGCCAGCTTGGAGGACGGACGGATGGATAGAAGGGGGCGAAACCAAGCGACAAAGCACGCGGGGAGCGTTTTCCCACGACAGGTGACACGTGGGAATCCCAGTTATGGCGCACGGTAGATCAGGTTAAACGAGCAAGACGGAAGAAGAACGCGGGGGTGGGAACCGGTAGGTATCAGGTAGGCGGCTCGAGGATTGACAAGGAGAACCGACGAGGTGCGATGGGAGAAAGATGAGAAAACGGGATGGCAGGGACCGACAAGGATACACGAACGGCTCGCGGTGGGGAGCCACGACCGAGAAATGGACGGACGGAGAAACAACGATGAGTAAGTAGAGTTGGCGATAAAGACGGTAAACGGCCTTGAGGTATGCGTGGGACCACCGCACGACGAAAATGCAAGGCGATCAATCGGAGCATCAACGGAGTCAGAGATGATGTTTTTAATTTCAGTCGTTTTTACTTGAATAAGCATAGGTACATGGAATCTGGCGAGCGAGGCGATCTAAATGGCACGCCGGCCGTTCCGTAGTCTCCTCGTAAACATCTTCTCGTTCAGGTAACGTCATAGAAACGTCGGCGCCACTCGGAAACTTGCATCTACGAGGGAAACCTTAAAGTGTTCGTGGACTGAGTACACTTCACTGACCCTAACGAGACCGACGTATACAGACGTCGGTTCGCGGAGATCCCGAGAGACCGGGATAAGAGAGATTAGCGACGGTACATGCGAAATGAGGAAGGTAAGAGGGAATAAAGTAAAACGAGGATAAGTATAGGTTGAAGGAGTGTAACTCACTTAAGGAAGTAGATCTGTCCCTCAGGGGTGCGCGCCTGTTCCCAACCATGGGGCAGGGGACCCAGGTCGTCGACCGTACTGATGACGTCGTAGCTGCGTTGCTTCTGGTGATGGTGGTGACGCGCGTGCGGCTGGGGCGCGTGCTGAGGCGCCTGCTGTGCCGAGGCGTAGGTCTGCTGAAGAGAGGCCGGGCTGCTGTGGGCGCGAGGATGAGCGACGGTGAGGCCAGCCGCGGCGGCGGCCGCGACTACGGCCGCGGCCGCACCTGCGGCGTTTGATCCGCTACCAGCGCTGTTCCCACTGCCGCCGGTGGCTGCACCTGCTGCTCCGGTAGCCGGTGTACCGCTGCCGTTGCCACCAGGTGTTGTCCCGGCGACCGCCGCGGCCGCTACCGCGCCTACTGTCCCGAACGCAGAATCCGCCGAATTCTCCCGGGAATGCGAGATCGAGGGACTCTTGCTGCCCGTCGACGGTGGATTAAAGAAGGAATCTGGTAGATTGCGCATGCGCAGCGGCACTTGCAGCGGACGCTTAGAGTCTGGTTTCAGGACGCTATCGAACAGAGCCTGTAGATCCGATTCGGAGTTTTGATCGATCCTGACCACGAGATTACTCTTCGACAACTGGTCCACGTCCTGGTTCAGCGCCATTTTGGATCACGCACTCTAACACGTTTCTCGTGTGTGTCTTTCCCTCTCGCGCTCCCTCTTTCTCTTTCTATCTCGTTCGTTCTCTTCCTCGTGTCCTGTACACAGTCTGGGCTACCTTTCGTTCTCCTTTATTTCTGTCTCCTTTTCTCGCCGTTCTTTTTTCTTTCAGGCTTCCCTTTTATATTCGACCCTTCCTGTCTTCCTCTTTCGTCACACCGCGGGTCGTCTCGAGAGAATCTTCTCTCTGCCTGCGCCTCTCTCCTCTCCCCTTTTGCACGACGTTTGCCGTTCCGTTCTTCTACGATACACCTATGGGCATTCGTGCATGGCACATAACACCAGTATCTTCTCTATTCGAGCAGTACACACCGTCTCGCTCTCCTCCGTCACTCTTCGATTCCTCGATAACGCGATAGCCTCTTCTCTTTTCCACCTGTGCGTTCCGCGAGAGACAACAAAACAAGCAGGACAATGCCGCCGCCGCCGCCGCCGCCGCCACCGCCGTCGTCGCTGATCGCTGCCGCCGTTGTTGCACTTGCAGCTACTGCAGGGTCCCCCGTTCTCCCGATTCCTTCGACGATGCACCCTCAACTTTTTCAAAGAGTTACGCCTCCTCCACCTCTAACCACGATATCGCGCACCAGGAGAAATCGACTCGTTTTGCTAGCCGGCCGTCTAGCAAACGAGTGCTAGCGTTCACCGTGCGTGGACACGCGATTACATACAGGGTCTAGAAATTCCTGTGTCTTGGAGTTGAGCTCGGCCCCTCGCGACCTCTGCTCCAGGTTCTTTATACTATACCCGCGTTGGCGGTCTCTTTAGTAGCATAAACTTTTTACGCTTTTTATCGCTCCTCCCAGCAATATGCGAAGAAACGATCGACACAGTCGATTTTTCGGGAAGAAGCTTACATGTTAAGTAGTTAAGTGTCTTATAAACGGCGAAAATGAAAAATGTACATGCTTTTTATCGCCACCCTAAGTAATCATTCCACTTCTAACACTCGTAATGGATGACATTGGTTTTTTTACATCCTTTTGCTGTATTCTGTTCCGGTTACTGTTATTGTGTAATCGCGAGAGATTATTTGAATATCTGTTTTCTTATATCTCTCGTTCATTTATTTTTCATTCAGTCAAATTTGACATTGCCTAAAGTGCGGTTTTCAAGATCTAGTAAACTGCGTTGAGCATAGAATAGAGCAGCTGTTTTTAATTAATTGTTGTATGGACAACTTCATTTGCTAAGAACTGAATGAGTAGAATGATAATTATTCTCTGATTATAGTGTCTAATTTTTTACTTATCACGATTTAACACATACAACGCAGACAATCAATTCGGTTGACTTTGAGACTATTTGTAGGATGAACCATCTAAAATACTGAATGCTCGATGGTTTCGATATTTCGGTTGGTTGTGTGGTTACTTTAATTTATTGACAAAAATGTAACACTTCTATTTTAAATTGACTATGTTTTTACAACCGGAATGATATCTGTTTTATCTACGTTAAGTTATTTGTGTACATATTGAAGGTGTTTTTATTCGAGTAAGAACTCGTTGACACAATAAGCGAAAATGTCTTCGAAGAGGTATTTAATTGTTTTTACTTCGTGTTTTTAAACTTGCAAGCATTTTGCGAACTTATGGATGGAAGTTATTTGCAGCTAAAAGAGATTATTTCTTGTCCTTTACAGCGTTTCATTTTTTATGCGAAACAATTGTAGCTGATATTGATTCTTTGTTTCTTTGTTAACCTGCATTAACAATTTAGTCACATTACCTGTTCTACTTGAGGTTACTTTGATTTTACTCCTTCTGTAGATTTCAAAAATATCAATTTGCAAATTATTTAATTTGATACTAATTGATGCCTTGTATCTCCTGCACTGTGATTCAAAAATACAATGCAAATATCATAACTAACAAGTAAAGCAGTATCTGTCTCATGTACTTCATACATAGTTATTTTTCACATAGTAAACTGAAAGAGTAAATATAAAATGTGTTCTTCATATATCACTCCACATATCATAATACATAGATATATCTGATTTAATCAATAATTTAAATACATTTTCAGTGAATTGAAAAAGTTGTCTGAAGAAAGTTTAACGAGACAACCAGAAGAAGTATTTGATATAATATGCAAGTTANTTCCTGCACTGTGATTCAAAAATACAATGCAAATATCATAACTAATAAGTAAAGCAGTATCTGTCTCATGTACTTCATACATAGTTATTTTTCACATAGTAAAATAAAAGAGTAAATATAAAATGTGTTCTTCATATATCACTCCAAATATCATAATACATAGATATATCTGATTTAATCAATAATTTAAATACATTTTCAGTGAATTGAAAAAGTTGTCTGAAGAAAGTTTAACAAGACAACCAGAAGAAGTATTTGATATAATATGCAAGTTAGGAGAAGGGTAAGTAGATCTATGTACATGATTTAAAATGGATAGATTGTTTTAAATAGATAATAATTGTGATAATTGAATGTTAATGATTTACACTTATACTGCTCAGATCTTATGGATCTGTTTACAAAGCACTGCATAAAGAGAGTGGACAGGTACTTGCCATTAAGCAAGTGCCTGTTGATACTGATTTACAAGAAATTATAAAAGAAATCTCTATCATGCAACAGTGTGATTCTCCATATGTTGTTAAATATTATGGGAGCTACTTCAAGAACACTGATTTATGGGTAACTTTAAACAGTATTGGTAGGAGAGTCTACTTAGTGCCTATATTAACCACAACATACTTTTACAGATTGTAATGGAATATTGTGGAGCTGGATCTGTGAGTGATATTATGAGGTTAAGAAAAAAGACTCTTCAAGAAGATGAAATTGCAACAATCCTCAGTGATACCTTGAAAGGTTTAGAATACCTTCATCTAAGAAGGAAAATACATAGAGATATTAAAGCAGGAAATATTTTACTCAATAATGAAGGACATGCTAAACTAGCTGATTTTGGAGTAGCAGGACAATTAACTGTAATTGTTATTACAGAGTACACATAGTATTCAAGTGATAGAAAGATATTAATTTACTTACAACTGTTCTAGGATACAATGGCAAAACGTAACACAGTTATAGGAACACCATTTTGGATGGCTCCAGAAGTAATACAAGAAATTGGATATGACTGTGTTGCAGACATATGGTCTCTTGGAATAACTGCCTTAGAAATGGCAGAAGGCAAGCCACCATATGGTGATATACATCCAATGAGAGCAATATTTATGATACCAACTAAACCACCGCCTAGCTTTAGAGAACCTGATCAATGGAGTCCAGAATTTATAGACTTCGTCAGTGGGTGCCTTGTCAAAAATCCAGAAGAAAGAGCTACTGCAACCGAGCTTTTAAACCACGTATTTATAGGTATAACATACAATACTTGAACAAAATTATGTTTATTACGGTATAATAATTTATTATAGGTAATGCCAAACAACCGAGTATCTTGAGCCAAATGATCGCAGAAGCGCATGACATACGGGAGAAACAAAGCGCACATCGTGCTCACGTTATCAATAATGTGGCAATCAAGAATCAAAACCAAGCTGATGACTCGGTACTTATATTTATATATCTATTAGAGTTAATTACGGTTCTTATTGCACACGTTCTTGATCATCTATATAAATAATAATGAATATTTGATGTCGGTTATAAGGACGAAGAAGACTGTAGTGGAACAATGAAACCTTTGCCAGAGGATACAGGAACTTTAGTACCAAGCCACGATCTTCCGGACACGGGTACGCTTGTTTCTGCCATGTTGGACCTGGGAACAATGGTTATTAATAGTGATACCGATACGGAAGCAACTATGAAACGTAAGTAGACGACGAAAACTTGAGGGAAGAAAAAGATAACGGGTATGATTTGTTTACAGGACATAACACGGGGTCAGTAGAATCTGGGAAAAAATATCGGCCACTATTTTTAGATCATTTTGACAAAAAGGAGGCACCTGAAATAGGAAAGGTAATACTTGCATGCATCGTATGAGCCTACATTATATTGTATATTACACAATTGATTCCTTGATTGCCAGGGTAACGGACAGATACTCGGGTCACACAATCAAGATAACGAGAATAAAGTAGAATTGCGAAGTCCAACAGAATCTCAAAGGTTTCAAAGTCATCTACAATTGCAGCTTAATCAGATTTCTCATCCGGTTCAAGAACAGCCTCACAATAACATATCTAAGTTCCAAAATGTCTTCACAGAACGTGATTTTGACTTCGTAAGTAGTAAACTGATAAGACAGATTTCGAGAGCGCATAGATTAAGAATTGTTTTGCCAATGTTTCCTGCTTTCCTTAATTTAAATTCGATCGGCGTAGTGCCGCCTTAGGCATTATTAAAAGAAACTTGAATATAGATAAACAACCATATCCTGCAGCTGAAGTTTCTCTCATACGAGGAACTGCAGCAACGTATGGCTAACCTGGATGCAGAAATGGAGAGGGAGATCG
>SMSR01016006.1:393910-413968 GCA_019453355.1 Ceratina japonica | reverse complement strand
AGACAACCAGAAGAAGTATTTGATATAATATGCAAGTTAGGAGAAGGGTAAGTAGATCTATGTACATGATTTAAAATGGATAGATTGTTTTAAATAGATAATAATTGTGATAATTGAATGTTAATGATTTACACTTATACTGCTCAGATCTTATGGATCTGTTTACAAAGCACTGCATAAAGAGAGTGGACAGGTACTTGCCATTAAGCAAGTGCCTGTTGATACTGATTTACAAGAAATTATAAAAGAAATCTCTATCATGCAACAGTGTGATTCTCCATATGTTGTTAAATATTATGGGAGCTACTTCAAGAACACTGATTTATGGGTAACTTTAAACAGTATTGGTAGGAGAGTCTACTTAGTGCCTATATTAACCACAACATACTTTTACAGATTGTAATGGAATATTGTGGAGCTGGATCTGTGAGTGATATTATGAGGTTAAGAAAAAAGACTCTTCAAGAAGATGAAATTGCAACAATCCTCAGTGATACCTTGAAAGGTTTAGAATACCTTCATCTAAGAAGGAAAATACATAGAGATATTAAAGCAGGAAATATTTTACTCAATAATGAAGGACATGCTAAACTAGCTGATTTTGGAGTAGCAGGACAATTAACTGTAATTGTTATTACAGAGTACACATAGTATTCAAGTGATAGAAAGATATTAATTTACTTACAACTGTTCTAGGATACAATGGCAAAACGTAACACAGTTATAGGAACACCATTTTGGATGGCTCCAGAAGTAATACAAGAAATTGGATATGACTGTGTTGCAGACATATGGTCTCTTGGAATAACTGCCTTAGAAATGGCAGAAGGCAAGCCACCATATGGTGATATACATCCAATGAGAGCAATATTTATGATACCAACTAAACCACCGCCTAGCTTTAGAGAACCTGATCAATGGAGTCCAGAATTTATAGACTTCGTCAGTGGGTGCCTTGTCAAAAATCCAGAAGAAAGAGCTACTGCAACCGAGCTTTTAAACCACGTATTTATAGGTATAACATACAATACTTGAACAAAATTATGTTTATTACGGTATAATAATTTATTATAGGTAATGCCAAACAACCGAGTATCTTGAGCCAAATGATCGCAGAAGCGCATGACATACGGGAGAAACAAAGCGCACATCGTGCTCACGTTATCAATAATGTGGCAATCAAGAATCAAAACCAAGCTGATGACTCGGTACTTATATTTATATATCTATTAGAGTTAATTACGGTTCTTATTGCACACGTTCTTGATCATCTATATAAATAATAATGAATATTTGATGTCGGTTATAAGGACGAAGAAGACTGTAGTGGAACAATGAAACCTTTGCCAGAGGATACAGGAACTTTAGTACCAAGCCACGATCTTCCGGACACGGGTACGCTTGTTTCTGCCATGTTGGACCTGGGAACAATGGTTATTAATAGTGATACCGATACGGAAGCAACTATGAAACGTAAGTAGACGACGAAAACTTGAGGGAAGAAAAAGATAACGGGTATGATTTGTTTACAGGACATAACACGGGGTCAGTAGAATCTGGGAAAAAATATCGGCCACTATTTTTAGATCATTTTGACAAAAAGGAGGCACCTGAAATAGGAAAGGTAATACTTGCATGCATCGTATGAGCCTACATTATATTGTATATTACACAATTGATTCCTTGATTGCCAGGGTAACGGACAGATACTCGGGTCACACAATCAAGATAACGAGAATAAAGTAGAATTGCGAAGTCCAACAGAATCTCAAAGGTTTCAAAGTCATCTACAATTGCAGCTTAATCAGATTTCTCATCCGGTTCAAGAACAGCCTCACAATAACATATCTAAGTTCCAAAATGTCTTCACAGAACGTGATTTTGACTTCGTAAGTAGTAAACTGATAAGACAGATTTCGAGAGCGCATAGATTAAGAATTGTTTTGCCAATGTTTCCTGCTTTCCTTAATTTAAATTCGATCGGCGTAGTGCCGCCTTAGGCATTATTAAAAGAAACTTGAATATAGATAAACAACCATATCCTGCAGCTGAAGTTTCTCTCATACGAGGAACTGCAGCAACGTATGGCTAACCTGGATGCAGAAATGGAGAGGGAGATCGATGAGCTACGAAGGAGGTACCAAACGAAAAGGCAACCGATACTTGACGCGATGGATACCAAGCGGAAACGTCAGCAGAACTTCTAACAGTTTGGTTACTTTTTTTATGCAAATACGTGTGATGACGATAGATAAAGGGTGTACAGTTGTATAAATGGATAGATTTTATTCATCTCGATCTTAGTTTCATCAAAGAAAAGAACATTGTCTAGCAGGTCAGGACCCTTACTTGCGGAATGAATGTTTAAAGATGATTGAAACGCATTTCCTTCTAAAACAATGTTCTGTCTCTTTGTGAATCAAGCACGAGTAATTAATACTAGCCAATAGCCTTACGTCACCAATGTAAATTATTTTACATAATTTAGGTGAACAAGTAATCATCATACTTAATTTTTTATCATTATGTTTACACATTGTTATGCTATTCTTATAGTGATATTACGAATTACGAAATCCCTTCAGCATTCTTTATAAATTAAAACTAAAGGGGGGAATGAATGCGAGTGAACATAACGAGTATGCCATGTTTGCAATTTTCTTTTTAAAAAAAGAAGTCGGACAAACGTCCACGTGTAACTGATATTCGATTTTCATACAACACTAGTCACCTACTTTATCTTTTATTTTATCCATAACATTACATTATCAGAATCATTATTCATACGAAACACGTGTGTAGAGTCATCTCTAAAATGTATGTATTTATCTAGACTCGTGAGTTAACGTATTCGTTTATTTGTGAAACAATTCGATATAAGCGATCAAATTTAGAACATACTGAAGAATTTTACTCCTTTACTGCCATAGGTGTATTACGCGTTTTTCTACTAACATACGATTAAGTTACAGTATATTCAATTTTTAAGTTTCTTTATTCTTGCAAATTTGTAAATTGTTTAATAACGTCATTGTAATCGCCATACGCGAGTATGATAGTGGTGGTAACATGTCAATGATAAAATATTTAATGAGTTTAACTTACTAAAATTAGTCTTCCGTATTAGAATATATTTTGATATCTCAATGATTTGTTAAGTCAGTATTTAAATTGTTGAGGTAGGCGTCACAAAGCAAGACTTTTAATGATTTTTAGATTTATTTGAAACTTTTATAGAATTGAAACATCTTTTCATCACATTGAAAATTTAAAAATAGGTGATCATTATTGTTATCACTTTATTCACATAAGCCATACTTGCGAAAAAGTAACGCGTGTACGTACCGTCGATACTATTGTTACGACACGGTGGAGTAATTCTTTGCTGACGTTAGGCTATTTTACAAGTAGCGGAAATAGATTTATAATACTTAAATGCTATAGCCAGAACTGACTTTTTTGTTTATTTAGGGAGTAACAATACAGAATAACAACATATTTTTGATATAGAAGATATGCACATTATGATCGAAAGAGATTCAAATATTAATTATTATATCCAGTGTTTGTATGGCCCTACCATGACGTACAGGATTATTCAAACAATAGCATTTGAATTTTTCCCACTAATAAAAAATAACGATACGGATAATTAATTTATTCCTTAAAAATTTCCTTGCTGTTTGTGAAGAAACAAATAGAGCGCACCACACACTGCGACATACAATATATACGTATATTATGCGTGTTGCAATATTCTAACAAAAAAATGCTCATGCAGAATTACACATTCGATAGAACATAAATACGTTCGTAGTAAAGAATTTTCTATGTTCATCTTCCACATGTATCATCAAAATGAAAAAAAAAGAAAGAAACGTGCGGAAGTAATATTATAAAAAAAATAGTTATACATTTTTATGTATTTACTCATTATTCAACATTTAAGAAAAAGCCCGATAAAAATTTTTTTCCCTAAAAAACATTAAATAGTCTATGAAATAGAGATCTATAATATTTACGAATACAATATACTCATGTAGACGTCTATTTCATAGGACGATAGTGAACGATTTCATTTTTTCGTATTAGTAAGACACCATATCGTTTTATATTACGATTTACAATTATTCGTTTAGAATTTTAACTATTCAATCATTTTCTAATAAATTGTACCGTTCTCTATATGTTTGAGCAAAATATACAGACTGAAGGCAGAAAATTGTCTATGCAACTAATAATTACCTGTCTAGCTGAAATTATAATATCTCATTATACGGCATAACATACGGATTACTCCTGTTTAGTATTAGAATAAAATATATTAATTTTCATTTAAGATGAAACGAAACGAAATATAACTGTTAATATAAGACCACTGCCTTTTACATATTTGATTTGAATAATAATAAAGTATTACGTGTACTATAATTTATTTTACTTTTGTTCGTTTACTTCATTAAATGCGTATGGATTAAATGCTTTGAAATGCTTTTAAATGCTTTATTTTCAACAAAATATTTATATATCATACAAAAATATTGTTACATAGATAACATTATAATGCATCATTTGGAAGAGTATATATTTATATGTTATTTTTTGATCTCGTTTTAGTAAAAATAGAATAAAGTATTTGATTCACAAGTCATCATCACCGATCATACCAAATGCATTGTTTTCCATAACATCATATTCTGACGTTTGCCTTGGTTGAATTCTTTTGTTCATATTATTCTTATTCTCATTGGCTTTTTTTATTTTTACTATTGACAATCTATCCACAAGTTTTTTCATGACTGGTTCTGACTTAGAAGGTTCTTTAATGCAATGATTCTAAAGACGAACATATTAACATGAATTAATGAAATCTGAATATTAATAAGCTAGCATACCTGTTTACTTTCATCAGGTTCGTCATCGGATCTCGATCTCATTGTAACACTTTGTCCATCTCTCATAACATAGGTCCAAGATTTTTGTGATACTTCCTATAAAAGAATTATCTAATGTCTGACAAGAAATAATGCAATTACTTAATAATTAGTAACTTTTTACTAACTCGTGTTTTATCGCTACCAACGTTCTTTAATAATAATTCGTCGATCATAGCTTGCAAGCATACGGACATCAAAATTGCTTGTTCTGAAGTTATTGTAATCCATTGTAACTGGTTTTTGGCTATTAAATATTCGAAAGACAATTCTAAACTGAAATCGTCGCTTTCTTCACTCCCTCTTTCAGGCCCCTGCAAAAAATGAAATATTCACCAAAATAAGACAAGCGTCTTTCATAAAATTACGTACGTTCTGTAACGTAGTTATACGCCAACAACGCATTCGGGACACATCAAACACTTCTTCGCGTGTTATGCCATCGGATAATATACGCAAATTTAACTGATTTCTACCTATGGCAACTAACACTTTCGAGTCTGGCTGAGGATAATCACAAAAACATGGGACAAATTGAATGAACCCGTAATACTTCGCCGTACGTACTATATCCAGATACTAAAATGTATTAGTGATATTTAAATTTAATTTTAATAACTATTTCTTTTATCAAATTTATGTATACTTCTTTTTTCTTCCCCTCTTTCTGTAAAACGATCAACTGCTCTTTTAATTCATCTGGTACAGGGATCCAATCCCTTTCAACTTCTGCAACTGCTTGAACATATAACAAATTCACAGCCACTGGATTAGTCATCAACGTAAGATCATATCCAATGTCCCAATAATTTTTGCCAAGCATAACTTTACTTCCTATAATGTGCAGATGTTTATTTGTTATAAAAGGAGACTCAAAGTCTTGTAATTTTCGTAGTACTGAAAATATAAGGTGTAAAAAAGGGGTGTACGTTGTATGAATTATAGAATTGGTAAAGAATATACTTACAACGAATACTATTTGCTTCATCTTGAGCAAGGATAAATAGCGCAAAATAAGAATAATATTGCTCAGACAACCTGATATGTTTATATACTTTCTGTTAAACAGAACATGTTGGTTGGGATTTAGCTGTTCTTCTTTTCACATTTTATATTTTAAGATGACAGTTACCTTCAGAACATTATCAGAGTGATCTCCTGTGGTAACGTTTATTGTTACTTTACAGCCATTCATAAGAAAAATATCCATAACTTCAGTATTGCATTGTCCTCCAATGGTTTCTTGTTGTGCATTTAATAAGAACCCATTTAACATTCCCGACTTATTAACTTCTGGGTTTTGTCCAATTGCTTGTATATATTTTTCCAAAGCGAGACGACGTTCTTCCTGTTGATTTGTCGTTAAAGGAAAAAACTTTTTAGGTGGAAATGATGGGAGAGATATGTCCAAATCTTTTGCCAATTGTTCATGCAGACTATGCAATTGTTTGTATCGCACAGTACAATGAAATAATCCATTAATGTGAATGTTATAGCCCTGAAAGTTGAAACGCTGTAAATATATATTTCATAACAGTGTGTGTGTCGTGCACCGTTTGTACTCACAATGTATGCATTGCCACTTGCATCAATAAATTCTTGTGTATCTGGTATAGAAAAATGCATTTTCATAAAAGAATATCAGTGCTTTGTAATCAGAATATGTACAATATATATACAATGGCGTGATGCAAATAAATTAGAACTATCTAATATTTTCCTTATTACTTAACAAAATCAACATATGTAAAAGGATAATGAAAATATCTACATAAAAAATTCTGCATTATATGAAAGTGTGTGTGTGATTGAGACTATGAATGTACACACATGGGTACATTTTAAATCATTGCACCATCTGGAAAACAAAAATTATGAGTGCAGGAAACAAGGATCTAAATGCACAGTGAAATCAAATGTTAATGAGTACAATATAAGTTAACAAAAATCGTGTTAATTTAAGTGGTATTCATTTACGTAAATAATGATACTACTTTTTGGTTTTGTATTATTTCAATTGAAGATAAGTATTTAAATACATATCGTGCAGTTTCACGAAGTACTTACGTATGTATCGTCTACTTGGTTTACCATCATTATTTATGACAATAGGCGTATACGTTTTACACCCACTCAACAGCTATAACTATACATGTTTTTCATGATTAACACTGACGCATTTTTAATGCTCACGTTCATATAAATATCAGGTTGATTCTTGTGACACTTGACTTTGATTCAAGCTCTTTTTCGGTGAGAAGTTCGATCTGGAAATTGAGATATTTACATTTTCTTAAGGGTTATATTTAAAAGATAATTCGAAAATTTCATTCGTCGGTTCATCTCAAAATACGAATAAATTCTTCACATATCGACAAGTTAGTATAATTACTGACTTATTGATTGCTGGCATAAAACATAGATTTTCCAAAATCTTTCTGTAAAAAGTTCCGTTCAGTTTTTATATTTACGTAAAATGATTGTACTCTTACCCAAAATGATTTCTTACCTTAGAGCATAGTATAGATTTGGACAATCTTCAATTATACTGGAAAATTTAATATTTGGTTGTGTGCATGCCAAGCGGGTCAGGAATTGTTTAACATAACTGTACATTCAATTATGGGATCAATTTTGTAAAATTTGTAGAATTTTGATTTGTATTATCGTTTGAACACGAACTTCCTCGTACAAAATGCTCAAACTTGTATTCGAGACCGCAGCATGCGAATAAAAGAATTTGAGAAATTATGGGAACCTTTTATTATAAACACATACATATCAAAAGATTAGTCGTTCAGTTGTACATTTTTGACACGCAGTTACGTAAGTAAAGTTACATCGTATGTGATCGTATGTAACAGAATGATTATATTACAGTAGTTTCAATTTCTAACAATACAGATTTATTTCACATCGCGTTCATATAGAGCATTGCATCATCTATTTAAAATTTACTATCAACGTATCAAAATTGAGCAAATTATATGTAATGATTAACCTGACTGACACAATGATTTTTAATGGAATTGAACTAAATGTAGTAGAAGGTGAATATGAATAGGAAAAAACACTTTCAATAATTATCAATTACCGATTTGTATCAATTATTACAATATCTATCTTCCAGCGCATAAGGTATTTTTTTTAATTCTTTTTTGACTAGAGTATTTTATCTCATTTGTCTGTGTGTCTACATCACTCAGTAATTGTATGATTAAACAATGAAAATAATCCAAAGAATCTTTCTGTTTACACTATATCAACAAATGGTAATACTTTAAAGAAATCATGGCACAAAAGTATATGAAATTTTAACAATTCTGTAAATGATGACATAAGAACATGAACTGTATACTATTGAAATTGTAATTTGTATTTTTTAACTGTAAAACAAGAACCGTATAAAAAAAAACACAAAATATTAGCGCTTACTACAATTATCATGTCAAGAATTGTATGAATAACTATAATTATATAGATACAACAAGTATTTCTATGTGTAGCGGTCTATTAAATATGATCATTATTAACATTTTTACGTACTCCTATATAAATATATCTTACCAGTAATGTATAAGAAAGTAAACGATGATGATGGACAGCATGAAATTGGTAGTTATACAACATCATGACTTGCTATAATTGTGCGTTAACGATGTGACTATGACAAGCTTAAGATTTATCGCATATTTTATAAAGAAATATTGCCAGGTATACTGTACTGTCCTTTTCGGGAATGTGTATCAACTGCTCGAACCGCGAAGTAATAATTATTCCCCTCAGAGAANGGTCAGGAATTGTTTAACATAACTGTACATTCAATTATGGGATCAATTTTGTAAAATTTGTAGAATTTTGATTTGTATTATCGTTTGAACACGAACTTCCTCGTACAAAATGCTCAAACTTGTATTCGTGACCGCAGCATGCGAATAAAAGAATTTGAGAAATTATGGGAACCTTTTATTATAAACACATACATATCAAAAGATTAGTCGTTCAGTTGTACATTTTTGACACGCAGTTACGTAAGTAAAGTTACATCGTATGTGATCGTATGTAACAGAATGATTATATTACAGTAGTTTCAATTTCTAACAATACAGATTTATTTCACATCGCGTTCATATAGAGCATTGCATCATCTATTTAAAATTTACTATCAACGTATAAAAATTGAGCAAATTATATGTAATGATTAACCTGACTGACACAATGATTTTTAATGGAATTGAACTAAATGTAATAGAAGGTGAATATGAACAGGAAAAACACTTTCAATAATTATCAATTACCGATTTGTATCAATTATTACAATATCTATCTTCCAGCGCATAAGGTATTTTTTTTAATTCTTTTTTGACTAGAGTATTTTATCTCATTTGTCTGTGTGTCTACATCACTCAGTAATTGTATGATTAAACAATGAAAATAATCCAAAGAATCTTTCTGTTTACACTATATCAACAAATGGTAATACTTTAAAGAAATCATGGCACAAAAGTATATGAAATTTTAACAATTCTGTAAATGATGACATAAGAACATGAACTGTATACTATTGAAATTGTAATTTGTATTTTTTAACTGTAAAACAAGAACCGTATAAAAAAAAACACAAAATATTAGCGCTTACTACAATTATCATGTCAAGAATTGTATGAATAACTATAATTATATAGATACAACAAGTATTTCTATGTGTAGCGGTCTATTAAATATGATCATTATTAACATTTTTACGTACTCCTATATAAATATATCTTACCAGTAATGTATAAGAAAGTAAACGATGATGATGGACAGCATGAAATTGGTAGTTATACAACATCATGACTTGCTATAATTGTGCGTTAACGATGTGACTATGACAAGCTTAAGATTTATCGCATATTTTATAAAGAAATATTGCCAGGTATACTGTACTGTCCTTTTCGGGAATGTGTATCAACTGCTCGAACCGCGAAGTAATAATTATTCCCCTCAGAGAACTATAACAGAACATAATAAATATACCCACATGAAGTTCATATTACTTTTTATTTTATTATTCAAATTACTTGTGTAAGTGTGCATGCCATGGGCAGTGGTAATGCTCGAACATCGCCTACTTTCTTCCATAGTGAGGTGGCAGGCGCAGCACCATTAATTTCTTGATATGCGTACAATTGATAACTAGCTATGTCTGCATGTTTGTCAGATAAGGTCATATTCCAAGACAGTACTATGCCTATAAAAATAATAAACATTTTACTCGGTTACCGAATGGTTATAATACTCACAGTTTATTTTTAAACCATACCATTTGCAACTTTAGAAATTTTCAATGACGGTGCTGGCGGTGGAAGTTTCAAATGAGGGTTTACAGCATAAGTGCGTATATCTGGTAAAGGCGCGGGATGCTACAAACATAATGACGAAAAACTAACTGTATTATTTAGCCAACGATTATGCTTATTTATAGAAGATTGAATAGAAATATATAACACCTTAGTCACTTGTACACCCGGTGGGCCTGATGTTGTTAAAACTTGAACTGTTTCACTTGCTACTGTCGATACTCCTGTAAATAAATTATATTGTAATTCATCAAGTATTATTTATGCCACTGAAATTGTGTACCTTTGTAAGCTATAGCTGAAAACTGTGGTCTACACGTAGTCACTGGTCTCATCTAAAATTGAATAAAAATTTGTATTGTAAAACTAGAAAATATATGTTTGTCCTTATATATAGTAGAAAATAGTTTTACCGCAGAGGTATTCGGCGTTATTAAGAATTGTTTTGGGGCTCCTACATTGGTTTGCATTACGTACGCTAATCGAGGTGCATTCATATTATTCTGAAAACAATACATTTTAGTGTACCATATATTTATGATAAATAGATAAATTCTAGTTTTCTGATTACTCACCACTAGAGCGGCAGGTGTTGGTGGGTTAGTAGCTTGAACTACTCTTAAACTAGGAGATTGATGACTCGTTATAGCTACATTGCTAGGAATGGTTTGGATTACCCTTTGGAAGCATTGTTGTTGTGGTTTTTGCGTTATATTTATTTGCGGATCAGCTTTTGTAGTTGTTACCACCGGTGCACTAGTACCCTTGTTTTTCTCCTCTTCGTCAGTGAGATCAATGAGATCATTTGTATGTGGTTTTGCCACATTTGTTGCAATAGGCGCTTGACGATTTACATTATTTGGTAATTTACCATTTAGGGTTACAGTTTGTTGCGGTGATTGCTATAAAAAACAACATACATATGCAAATAAAATTTTTTCTGATTAACTCAATATCGAGAGAAATCAACTTACACCTGATATAATTGGTTGAATGTTAGACTGCTTCGGTATTGTCAAAGAATGTTGGGTATCTACAGGCTTAGTGACAACTAAAGCTGCAGGGGTGATGGTAGTCATTATGTTTGCATTCGGCGTATTATTTTGTGGTACAACCGATGGCTGTATGTTTATCGGCTCTGATTTCCTAGGGGATCTTACTTTAATTCCTCTTCTTGGACTACCTGCATTATTTGTATCACTAGTAGAAGTATTCGGCGAATTGCCATTGTTGGAAATATGCAAAAGCCTAATATTTGAATTTTGTTGTAATTGCCGTAGAGTCTGCATTCCTTGATCCTACGTGAAAAACGTATTACATTACAATACATTTAACGTCAAATTTAGTAGACAGTTAAAATGCAATGCTTTGTATAATACCAATAAGAAATTAACTTGCAATCCAACAGATCTATTGATCTTAATTGGTGGTACAGTCTTGTCATTGTTTATTCGTCGATCCATCGCATTACGACTTAGGACCATTTCAAAATCTTTAACTTGTTTAGATAATTGTTGATACTTGGCACGTGTTATTTCCTGATTCCTTTCAGATATACGCGCTTGTTCCCTCAATTTACCAATTTCATCATGCATAGTGATCGTTTCAACCATTTTTTGTATTAAGAGTTCCTCCAATTCCTTTAAGAATATATCATTAGTAAGATATATAAAAATATAAATAAGACATATAACTTCATATTTTATAACTTAGACATACTTCCCGTGTTATCTTTGGCAGTTTCTCATTTAAATCACAGCGACAAAATTTGCGAATAAAATTTAAATTTTTTATTTTCTCTAAATCAATCTTGGGTTCTTTTACTTCATTCGGTGGTATTTCGTGATGTATTTTAACTTTTTTAATACACCCATTTATATCAGCCACGTGACTATGCGTACTAGTACGTTTTAATGAAGGTGGAGACAACGGACGTGCACCTGGCGTAAGATTCATTTTATAATTTACGGGTACGAACTTATCCGAGCCGTCGCTGGATTCTGTATCAGTATCGTTACTGAGAAATTTCTTTCTTATTATTTCTTCAGCGTTTTTAGCAGTCCGCCGTTTCTGCCTTCCAACAACTGTAACAAATTAAATGTTACAATGAAAAGTCTTACACTATCGAGTAAATCATCAATTTTGTATCATATGGTCCATCCTTTCGACCCTTGACGCTCTCGATTTTTATGATAGTATCTTAGCGCCAGTTACCTTTAGCTTTCGAGATATTTGAAAAACTCAATCAGAAAGTGAAATTCTACGACCAATCTATCAATGATATCTCATAAAGATAGGATGAAAAGGAGCGGTACTTCTGGTTTAGATGGTATTAACGTATCCTACATTGCAAGTCCGTAATTTCTATCGTTGCAATATTAGTCGTGTTAGGGTTGTCATAAAATTTTTTAACATTTCGAGGGGATCTACGTCGAGGGAACAGTGAAATCTGGAAATATCTTCGCCGGTGCTCTACATTTTACTGTCTTAAATCCATACAGAGAATGAATTTTGTCTGAGATTTTCCTTTCGGCTTTCGTTTGAGATACCATCTTTTTCATAACAGTAGAACAGGTATGTCAAACACGTGGCCCGCCAAGATTGATAACTGAATGGATAACTGAATGGACAATTAATTGGAAACGTTTATTTAAGTTTGACAAAACTGGATCTATCTTCAGTAGAACATACTCATGCGATTAAGAATTTTCTACTCTAAAAAGTAGTATCTATAAAGAAAGATCAAGATTAACAGGCAAGCATGTGTAGGCAATTTCAAGAATAACTACAAATTAACAAATTCAACTAAATTTTGAAGATTTAGTTAATGAAAAATGTGTGTTCCCAAGTTTCTTCAAAAAAAAAAAGATGATACTATTTTATCTAAATAATGTTAAATTGAAAAAAGAAACATCTCTACACACGTATATATCTTTTAATATGTTCATATATGTATTATTATTTTTTATGTATTGGTTTATTTATAATAAAAGCTATGCTTCTTAACATTATTTTAATTTCTTTTGTTTTGTGGGCCGCGGTTTAATATATAATACTTAATATGGCCCTTGGTGATTAACGAGTTTGACATACCTGGAATAGAGGGATACATACAGACTAGATTCAATTCAGCAGTACCGCCAATTTCGCAAACATTTCTGAAATTAGATCGTCAATAACATGCAGAAAAGTTGTCAGAAATGTTGAGTTCTATAAGATATGAAAAAATGATTAAAAGTCCTGAAGANTTTTATCTAAATAATGTTAAATTGAAAAAAGAAACATCTCTACACACGTATATATCTTTTAATATGTTCATATATGTATTATTATTTTTTATGTATTGGTTTATTTATAATAAAAGCTATGCTTCTTAACATTATTTTAATTTCTTTTGTTTTGTGGGCCGCGGTTTAATATATAATACTTAATATGGCCCTTGGTGATTAACGAGTTTGACATACCTGGAATAGAGGGATACATACAGACTAGATTCAATTCAGCAGTACCGCCAATTTCGCAAACATTTCTGAAATTAGATCGTCAATAACATGCAGAAAAGTTGTCAGAAATGTTGAGTTCTATAAGATATGAAAAAATGATTAAAAGTCCTGAAGATTTCACGCATAAAACTATGCCAACTACATGATTAAAATATGGAAATTGGAAGAGTTTGAACAAAAAAAATGAATGCTGAAAATAATTCCAATCTAACACACCTGTTGCCGTTTTTTTTTTCAAAGGTGTATGAGGTATATGAGGTATGTTCCTTCCCCAAGATGAACATGCCGTAGAGTTTCTTTTAATTATGTAGGGTGGATCATATAAATAAGAACATCTAAATATCTTCTGTATTTACAGTCCTATGAGAAGACTCTTCAGGATGATGTTACACTATTTTAACGAAATGAATGCGGGTATATTGTACGGCAAACGACAGATAGCTCACGCGTTCTCCACTGTTAATGTACTGAATAAGAGTAAATACACGCACTCAAATAACAGATTGCAAAAAAATGTGAAAGTACGTAACATGACAATAATGTATTAAGTAAACTTTGTTTAGTAAGATTTCAAAGGCATCGATATTTTTTAAAATGGGATTGTATAGTTTTTTTTGCACTGATGGGTGCAATAACATGATTCCCGTGATATCGTCTTAAGTAATGGCTTTTCGATATTAATAGGCTAATACTGTTTTGTAGAGAATTTAAAACTTTACCGATCAGTACAAGAAAAAGTATACAATTTAATGTAAAAAAATATCGATGACATAGAAATCTTATAAGATGACCTAAAAAGATATATTGTTTACCATTACATTTGGCACTAAAAATAGCGTAACTTCGTCCTGAGGAGTTTTACCACAGGACCGTAAATACGGAAGATATTTAGATTTTGCCATTTATATGGATCACCCTGTAAATGTATATAAATTAATCATTTATTGCTAGAAATAATACGCACATGCATCCGCACATGCACTTTCATGAAACATAATATTACAATCAGTTCATTTCAATGTATGAATCATACCTTGCGTGTCTTCGCCTGGAGGAAGTTCTTGCAACATCATTTTTTTTGTTCGCCGTCTCCTTTTTCGGGGCGGTGGAATAACGTCATCATTTTTTTTAACGTTATCATCTGTTTTATCATTTTTTAGGGTAGGATCGAAACCTAAGAAATTTTGGTCTTCATTGCTCGAGTTTTTGTCACTTACTTTCGACTCTTCGCTTCCTTGTCGCTGTTCTATTTTATTCGTAACATTCGTTGCTGTATTTTCTTTTTCTGTTAGTTTTACGTCTTTTTCTGTGGCATTCTCCCTTTCTTGCTGAACTTCAGTTTTGAACTGAATTTTCTCATCTTCGACTGGTTTAGGAATTTCTATAAAATTTTTATTATTATCAGAATTTCTTAATTGAGTATCATCAGATTTATTAGTGGCAGTTCCGGCGTCTTCTGGTACATTATTTTGTGTAATTGTATCTTCGTCGTTATCCTTGTTGTCAGTCAAATCATCTGATACAACTTTATTTTCACAATTTTCATTTGATTTCAAGCTTTGTACAATAACTGTACCTCTTCTATTTACGTCATTCTGTTCAATTTCATTACTAACAGTTCCTTCATCTACGTTTGACTCATTATTTACTATGTCTTTAATTACTGTAGTATGTAAAGGAATTGATGTGCAATTATTTTCAGGTAATTCTATTTTCTGATTTTCAACTGTTAATTCTATATTTTTATCCAAGTCTTGTTTGTCTAATGCAATTTCTTTATCCTGCTCCTTTACATTCACAACAGCAATAGTTGATGTAAAGTTTTCAGATTGATTTTCATTACTAATATCATGTTTTTCAACAAATTCTCTGGTTTCGCTTTTCTTATGTACATTTGATAAATCCAGTTGATTAAAATTATCAGAACTATAAAGCTCTCTAAGAGTATCAATATTATCGTTAACGGTTTTAACTACTTGTACAGGATTAGCATCATTAGAATCAATAACAGAGCTTGTGACTTGTTCATCACACTTATCATTTAAAATAATATCCTTAGCAGCTATAATATCTGTACATTTGTCATTACTAGACACTATTGTTTCTGAATTATTCTCAACATTATTTTCTAACATTAACGAATTATTGACAGAATTATTTTCATTCAATGATTTTTCTTCTCTTTGATCATTGCTGTCATTACTAACTGTAGACTCGTCATTCGATGTATTCATGCCTTCCTCAGGATGGTTTTCAATTACGTCTAAAATTTTCATAATAACTTTTGCTCGTGTAGCAGGAGAACTTGTGACTTGCTCAGACTCCATATTTTGATCATCTCCAGATGAATTCTTTAGCTCACATGGCTCACCAGATGTACAGTCTTGCGTTTTATTAGGCAATTGTCTGTTATCGTGTGAATTAACCATTCCATTACCTCTTCCGCGTTCATAACGAAAACCTCCACTAGAACGTCTTCTATACTCATATGATGGAGGTCCATAATATCTTCTGTTTATTATATAACGTGATGGAGAACCACGAAATGGGCGATTTTTAGACCTACCAGTTCTCCATTCATAAGATGGCCATGGGCGAAACATATCTTGTGATTGTACCTTTTTCGGTTCACGTTTATTTTCTTTACCCTTTCTTTCATGAACAATTACGATGTTGTCATCCGTTAAATTATTACCTGATAACTGTTCCTCTTCTTTTTGTACTTCTGATTGCGTCAGAGTATTATTTTTTTCTGAACCAGGAACTGGAGCAGATTCTACCTCTCCTCTTTCTTCAGGCCACATTTCTGCAATTGAAGTTAAATAACGTTGCTTGATATCCTTGTAAAATATTGTGGAATCTTACAGGTGCGATAATTACCGTCGTGATTAACGGGATTGCTGCCTTCACCACCCAAAGCTGGTGTCAAAGCACTCTGAGCTTCTTCTTCATCATCAGAGAGCCTCAAGCGCAAACTATCATCTGAGAGAGCTTCTTCATCTTCATCTGTACCACATAAAAGTTGCTCTTTTTCTTTTGATAATTCATCAATACATGAACTAATGTTTGATAAAGAATGCATGGAGTCAGAAGCACATGGTGTATCACTTCTCAAAGTTTCCATTGCAAAATTAACAAGTAATTTCTTTTCTTCATTAGAATGCGATATAAGATAGTGCCAAAATGACTCATTTAATATTTTCTGACCTGTAAATATTATTTGCATATTTATTGATATGAATGATTTACTTATTTATTTGCTTAATTTGCCATGACAATAATTAAATGTATTGGGTGTAAATATTTAAAACTTTGTTTAATACAAAGTGGAATACAAAAATTGAGAGATGAACAAAATGAAAATCTACTATATACTATTTTTCTATCATCTACAAAGTGTATATTATTATTATTTTTTTTAATATACATTATTTTTATTTTGTAAATAATATTAATAATCAATACCGTGACTAATTGATAATTTCATAAAGTGCGATAAATGGCATTAAAAAATTAAAAAACATTTAAACTTGAGTGTATACTCTAATAATCTATCTAGATTACGCATTGATTATTTCGAATAGAGTATAGCATAAAAAATTTCTAAATCGTATTAAATTACACAATTTCTCGCGTAACAATAAATTATATAATCATAAATGGAATGTGAAGATACGAGTTATGTATATTCTTGCTTCTCATAGATTTTTACGATTCATTCCGTGCTACGGTGTCATTGACTAATAATAAACACGCGTACTTAAAGTAAGCATCTAGCATTAAAGGCAACTTCGTGCGGAATATGAACAATTCTTGACATGAACAAATTAAAAAAGTGGGAACAAATTGTGGGCCCCTCGACGAGCGCCAATGTGTTATTCCTGGGCCAGAAGTACCCAGGCTAACAAAAATGGCGGATTAAAAGTACAGTATGTTAACGCTTGTCATTAAAATTTTCGAAATGCATGACAGATACGTACTGTATTGTTCAGCTAACACGTGTAGCTAACTACTACATCAAATATAGTACAGTACCCCGTACTAATAACATACTAAAAACATGTTTAAAGCAAGGAATAACGAACTGGTCGTATGTCACAAAGATTATGATGGTTTAAAAAATCCAATTAAGGCATTGTTTCATTAAAAGATTAAATAGATTGTACACACAACACGTAACAGCTTCGAAATATTTGTCATGATAACAAGTAAAAATCTAAAAAATGTGTAGTCAGAAGAGCGGGATTCTACACAAGCTTCCCTATTGAACGAATAGGTACTGCTGCTGCTGAGCATAGGCCCCGACCCGGACTACCGACATGTGTATCAACGAAATTTAACGATTCCGCACGAAGCCGAATCAACATGGCGCTTTAATTCGTAGACTACGAGCAAATTTTTAATACTACAGGCAAACTTGTTCGGCAAAATCATCTGCTTTAGAACCACATGTGCAAAATTCTCCTGCGTTCCGTGTTATTTCCCGAGAGAGAAAATAGTATTTAAAACATTTCTATTTACTCTTTAACTACTATTGCTCTTTTCTCTATATCTACGCCCCTGTTCATGCTAAATAATTGTAAGCGTAAAGTGTATTATAGTAGTAGTTAAGCGTTTATAAGCATTTTGCGTAGATATAGACTAATTTAGCAACATTTATATCTTCTGACATTCTGTTACTGAGTATATTTTTCGAGAAAATATATGTTAAAGAACCAGATTAGATCGGCAATCCTACTAAGGGTGCACGATTTTTAATTTCAATAATAGTTTACGACACTAAATATTTGATAAGTAACCCTATTACTCTCTTTTCTTTCCCCATTCTCTGACAACGCCAGTGTGCGTCACACTGGTAATACAATGTTGGATACACGGAGTGGGGAGGAGCGGGTACTTTCACAAAGATCGATTTTTTTAGATCCGTATACTATATCTATATTTAAACATATTTATACATAGCGGATCTATGTATTTGGATTTGATATTTTTATTCTCGCGATATGCACCTTGCATATCGTGAAAATAAAAATACTAATGTTACTAAAATTATGCACTCCTGACAAATATACTCATTAACTACACAGCTGAACCAATCAACCTAATTTAAGCTGATAAAAAAATTATATTTACCGAAACCGGAAGTAGCTAATTACTTTATTTCTCTAATTTTTCAAATTACAAATGACTATGCTCTGTCATAATGCCAAAGCAATCCATTTAAATTGTCATCTTTATTTAATTTTATCAACTTTCNATGTATTTGGATTTGATATTTTTATTCTCGCGATATGCACCTTGCATATCATGAAAATAAAAATACTAATGTTACTAAAATTATGTACTCCTGACAAATATACTCATAACTACACAGCTGAACCAATCAACCTAATTTAAGCTGATAAAAAAATTATATTTACCAAAACCGGAAGTAGCTAATTACTTTATTTCTCTAATTTTTCAAATTACAAATGACTATGCTCTGTTATAATGCCAAAGCAATCCATTTAAATTGTCATCTTTATTTAATTTTATCAACTTTTATCTTGTCTGTTGGGACAACAAAATGGCGTACCTCTAGGCTGTATAAAATGGCAGCTATTCATATGCGTACATAATGACATACATATTAACGTAGCCAATGGATTAGGTCTTTAAATTTGGGACCTCAGGCCCAATTTCCTAAGAACAATAGGAACGAGATAACTTCGAAACTGCATAAGTTTAACAGCATTCATTAGTATATATATGAAATTTAGCCAATAACGAGAATATCATGCTACATAATATTAACTGTAACATCAACAATTAAATAGTTATTAAAGATTATAATATTAACTAAGATCCAATTTTGCTTGTATTCCCATGTTACGCGTTAATATGTACACATGTATCGTAAGTCCTACAAATAAGTTGATACAAAGAATTGTGTGGACCCAATGCTGAATTGTGCCACACTAATTGAGTATATGTAAATAAAATATATATAAGCAAACTCACCTATGTTATGTTACAATGCAAATAAATAATCTTCGATCAGTAGTGGTGCATATCTTCTTTGTCTCCCACAGATGAGTTATATTTACGGTAAATGCCAGAAGCGAGGATACACTGTGATGATACTCGTTCATCGAGCATCTGCAACATCGCAACCTAAACAAGCGACAAGCGGTGTTGCCACTTTTATTTGTGTCCGTTAGCGTACTCGACGCGTACGGATAACTTTGAAGTTAAAGTTAAGGTGAAAGTGCTTTATAAATGCTTGCGTTTGAGATATAT
>SMSR01016006.1:306853-393526 GCA_019453355.1 Ceratina japonica | reverse complement strand
ACTGTGATGATACTCGTTCATCGAGCATCTGCAACATCGCAACCTAAACAAGCGACAAGCGGTGTTGCCACTTTTATTTGTGTCCGTTAGCGTACTCGACGCGTACGGATAACTTTGAAGTTAAAGTTAAGGTGAAAGTGCTTTATAAATGCTTGCGTTTGAGATATATGTCAAAATAAAGGATATAAACAACAAATGGTATGAAAAAAATACAAAAATATGTAAAACTTGCAATTCTACACAGGGATTCCGTATATATCAATGTAGCTTGCATCTTAGATTCTTCAAGCGCATGCGCCGCAGCGCAAAATACTTTCAGAACTTATATATTTGTTGACGATAAGTACTTCTACCAGCTTCTACTTAGATACAAAAAATACACGCTGTTCTCTCCAATGATGTACACATCGATGACGTGTAAATAAATTTACTTTCTTAATGGTATTTTTATATTGTAATGCATATAAATATTCTTTATATACTAATCGGAAAATTAGAAGTAAAAAAGTGACGGATGAGTAATTGCTCATAATGAGTAACATATACACGAACTTAGAATGATTACATCAACTTATCATTGCTGTATGTTATTTAACCTCCTATAAAATAGCTTACAAATAGTTAATTTAAGTTATACTCTATGATGTTTGTAGTATCGATCATCTTGTATTATAATAACATTTCATACGGTTACAGTTTGGTTACACGTGAGAAGGGTTTGCTATGTATATAAACAATAGGCAAATTGTGATATAAGAAAAATGTAATTACTCCGTGTTTAGCACGATGTCTATTTTATCAATCTATATGTATAACAGAAATAATTGTAATACATACTTATGTCTCGATCTGTTACTATGCATTGTTGTTTATAAATTGTTATTAGCGACTCTTCCCTAGTGTTTGGAATTTACAAATCATACTACACGAGTAAGAACTTATTCTCTCCCTACTACAGTGCCCTATACTACCATATTATTCCTGTATATATGCGCATGCATTCTTGTTTACTTGCAATCAACGAATCAAGAATCAACGACTCGTTAAACTTGAGAGTCAGCCTTATAGGAAAAAGTTAATAATATAAAATACTAAATGCAGCAAATGTAGAAAAGACAAAATGAATTCTAAAATTGTTTACTATGTGCACATAATATTTGTAATTGCTTTGGTTTTGCATTAAAGTGCATTTGTGGTTATCATAGAAAACCGGTGTAAGGTTTCAGTAAACTATATACATACATACATACATAACATACGTATGTATGTATGCCTGGATATAACACTACGAGGATGGTGGAAGAAAGTACGATCAAGTACGATTCTGAAGATGTGCGAAGAAGAGAATATGTGTTTGCTATTTCGGAGAAGTTGAACTATTAACTAAATTTTGATAGGAAATCAGTGGGTTGTTAAATCTTTTATAAACGTGCGGTGGCATCGGAATCTGATACGTCCGCATGCGTATTAATTACTTCTTTTCATAAACTCGATCGAAATACACATTATCCGACAGGAGAGCACTCTTTGGGCTCCAGAGGAAAGAAAAGTTGTTGTAATGGCTGCCGTGTCATGAAATGAAGGTACCGAGCCAGTTTTGTGGTTCCACGATGGAGGAGAACTCCAGTTCTGCATCTCAAAATCATAATGGACAATTATCTAGTGGTACAAATGTTCCACTGACAAACAATAAACATCAGGGGAATGACAATGGTACTAATGGCGATGCCAAGAATACAATGCCACCATACTCTATGCCTGGTATTCTACATTTTATTGAGCATGAATGGACTCGCTTTGAGCTTGAAAGATCGCAGTGGGAGCTTGACAAAGCAGAATTTCAGGTACAATCTTGATTTGTTCGGGAAATTTTCCGATTTCGTCCGTATATTTTTCTTTAACGTACTCTTTACTTATTGTCACTTCATCTGTCATGTGACAGGACATTAAACATCTTTAGGATTACGAAAAAAATATATAGAATACTATAATACAATTTGTTTGCTCGTTCAGCTTAAAAATTATTTAATTTGTTGAAAACCAAACTGTTTGTGGAGAAGTTTTTCTCTACCTTATTGCTGTGTTATGTCTACAACTCTGGATGACAAATGTCACCAGTATACTACTCATTTGTGCCATGATAAAAGATTATGAATCTATGTTCGAAGTCTCAGTGATATCGAAGAAGATCACCTTTAATACAAAAACAGATATCTTTTACAAAACAATTTGATGCAAGAGTAATAAGTTTATCACTATTTTTCCATAGGCTAGGATAGCTTTTTTACAAGGTGAAAGAAAAGGTCAGGAACGGTTAAAAAATGATTTAGTAAGAAGAATAAAAATGTTAGAATATGCACTTAAACAAGAACGGTAAGATTTTTTTTTTATTACGGTCTCAAAGATGTCTCAATTTCATTATCTCAGACACGTATGTGCAATATTTTCATCATATTTCAGAGCAAGGTATCATAAACTAAAATATGGTACTGATCTGGTAATTCAAGGAGATNATAAAAATGTTAGAATATGCACTTAAACAAGAACGGTAAGATTTTTTTTTATTATGGTCTCAAAGATGTCTCAATTTCATTATCTCAGACACGTATGTGCAATGTTTTCATCATATTTCAGAGCAAGGTATCATAAACTAAAATATGGTACTGATCTGGTAATTCAAGGAGACACACAACCTCCTGTTTATGAAGAAGGCATCTGTGCCTGTCCTAATTCTGATGTTGGAGGTGGTGGTGATGGAGAAGCTCCATTCACATCTGTCAGTAACATTAGTTGGAGACAAGGACGCCAAATTTTGAGACAGTAAATAGAATATGGTTGCTATGTCGTACAGATCTAACAGAATAGAATTTACCATTAAGACAATAATCATTTTAGATACTTACAAGAAATTGGTTACACTGATACAATAATAGATGTACGATCAAGCAGAGTAAGATCTTTACTTGGTTTAAGTAATAACGCAGATTCAGAAGAAGCGAATACTCCTGCCTCAAATGGCAATGGAGTGGTGAAATCATATGATAACAGCCTTCGTAGAAAAAAGGTAGAGGTAAATGTTTATTGGATTTTAATTATTTCTTTTTTAATTGACCATACGTTTTTTAAATGTTCTTTCAAATTTTCAGAGATGTCGTACATTAATAACCGTGCGTTTTTTTTAGCAGCCATCTTCAATAGCAGAAGCAATAGTATTAGATACAGAAGCAGCTGTCATGGCAAACTTCGAGTTTCTGTCTAATACAGACATGGATATGGAAGAAGAAGAAGGAGACGTGGAGGATGATACTTACGAAACTAATATGGATCCTAAACCAAATAAAGTAACACAGAACCTTTGTTTGATATCAATGATTTCTGTTTCATATAATTTATAATTGATACGTCATTGTTTTATGTGAATATTTTCAGCCATCTATGCTTTTAACGGAAGATGTTGATGCGCAAGCTGAAGAGGTATTAAATGAATTAAATCTTCTCACAGAAATTGAAGAATCACCACCAGGTTCTATTCATTTAGAGATAGATTCATCCGAATGGAGTTAGTATTAATTTCACTGTTGTCTCTTTTGACGAATTGAAACTCTACAAGTATTTTTAAAACGTGATAAAAATTGACAATTGAATAAATTTACAGATGCAATACATAGAGGTTTACATACAGATCCGAAGCGTTTAAACAAGGAAGGTGATTCTACATTGGAATTGGGCGAATTGGAGCAGTTGTGTGTAAACAATGAAGCTGAGACATCATATGATGTAAGTTACTATTGATGATATGCATAGGCAAGTGCAAAATTATGTGTTACACTTATAAATGTCAATTCTTTTTGTGCAGTTGGCGACGACTACAAAAGAGAGCTTAAGAAAAACATGGAATGCGAAGTATACGTTACGATCCCATTTTGATGCAGTTCGAGCTCTTGTCTTCCACCCCACTGATCCTGTTCTTATAACCGCAAGCGATGATCATACACTCAAACTGTGGAACCTTCACAAAACTTTGCCGGCAAAGAAGTAAGTTACCTGTATTTCAAACTTGTCAACTGCTATTGTCTAACGTTTTTGTATGGATTTTGAAAGATGTTTATTGTTATTTATTTCAGATCAGCTTCATTAGATNATTATTTTCATTCAATGATTTTTCTTCTCTTTGATCATTGCTGTCATTACCAACTGCAGACTCGTCATTTGATGTATTCATGCCTTCCTCAGNAAAGATGTTTATTGTTATTTATTTCAGATCAGCTTCATTAGACGTAGAGCCATTATACACGTTCAGATCACATACAGGTCCTGTATTATGTTTAGCCATGTGTAGCACAGGCAGTCAGTGCTACAGTGGTGGTTTAGATGGTATGATTCACTGTTGGACACTTCCATCAGCCAATATAGATCCATACGATTCTTATGAACCAAGTGTCCTTAGCCAAACATTAGAAGGACATACAGATGCTGTTTGGGGTTTGAGCATGTATCAGTCTCGATCGCAATTGTTATCAATAAGTGCTGATGGAACTGTTAAATTATGGAGCCCGCAAAGCAAATCTCCATTACTTCATACATATATCTCCGAACAAGGTATGTATTTTCACTCGTAAGTAAATCAACTTACCTTTTATAAATCCGTCTAATTTATTTCTCATTCCTTTTCAGATGGCATACCGACATCAGTAGACTTCATCAGAGATGAGTCAAACAAACTAGTTGTAGCTTATGAAAGAGCTTGCGTGGTATTTGATACGGAAACTGGTGAAAGCGTAGCTCGTCTTGAGGCCAATGAAACAAAAGGAGTGAACCGTGTCGTGGCGCATCCTACATTACCACTTGTTGTTGCAGCGCACGAAGATCGACATATTCGATTTTATGATCATCGATCAGCTACCCTCGCTCATGCCATGGTTGCTCATTTGGATGCAGTTACTAGTCTTGCAGTAGATCCTCATGGTTTATATTTACTTTCAGGAAGTATGTAACATCTTATATGTCATAAAATATGAGAATTTTCGAAGTATGCTTATCCCCGTTTCTTGCTTCAGGTCACGATTGCAGTATAAGATTATGGAATATGGACAACAAGACTTGTGTTCAAGAGATAACAGCGCATCGCAAGAAATTTGACGAAAGTATTTTAGATGTAGCATTTCATCCTTCACGACCTTTTATAGCAAGTGCAGGTGCTGATGCTCTTGCCAAAGTGTATGTGTGAAATGTAAATTAAGATACACATTTCTACTATTAACGTACATCAGATGGAACAGATTTTTTACTCATTCTTTCTAGATAGTTTTACCTATACGTGTTACACTTCCAATTTTGTTGTAACTTATATTGCTCTACTATTTGAAATACCACTTTAGAAAATCAAATCGGACGTATAGATATTCATGTTATAAAACCAAAATTTGCACATAACCCTTGCCCGCGACAATTTATTAAGAAACAGAAGGTGATTTCGAATATAATAAATGCTGCTTACTGACGAAAGTTTCACACGAAGTGAGTGGCGACATTAATTGGGATAGCGGAAGGGGTCTGTCTTGTAGCATATTAGTTGATATAGTTCTGATAATTAGACGATGAAATACCCCTTACCCAGAATCCAGGAAGCACACTGCCGCAGTAGCATAATATTTATCCCTATGTTAACTATTTATTACCAATATTACAGTTACTGTTGCACAGCTACTGGAGATTAATACGTACTGCGCGAGAATAAAATTGTCCTACATCAATTAGTCTCCCATTATATGATTTTTATGCTACCTTATATACTTATCAAGGTTGGCGTATAATAAAAAAAAAAACAAAAAAGCAACAACAACAACAACAATAATAATAATAACCGTAATAAGTTAATTGTAACGTAAGAGACATAATAATATTAATAACAGTAAATTATAACTGTGTGTTTCTCTGTAATATATTGTATTTAAAATAGATGAACTGTGTAACGTACTATAATGAACATGTTTTTATTAAAATTTAATACATAGATTAACATAGAGTTCCATCTATTATAATTGTTTCAGCAGGTGCGTGTGTGAGAGCTCACGCATATACAAATTTGTATGTAAATGTATGTTTCTTTCATCGTTATCCATTCCTAAAATGTGTCGTCTTATGCGTGATGTCTACATTTAGTAATAGTTTACCACTTGTATTTCCGTACAAATACATAGTATTCGAAAGTCTAAGGAGTTTCACTTCGCGGTAACGCGCGATACGCGATGATCAATTTCGACAGGTCCGTATCGCCGGTTAGGTAAAGATTCTATTCGAAAACTCGAGTATGTCACGGCGAGTTGGGCAACGGGGGTTCGTTGAAAGGTAAGGCACGAAGTTAAAAATGGATTGCGAGACGGATTTTCATCGACGAATACGCAATGACTCAAACCGATGAGCGACTGTACGAAATCGGCAAACGTGATGTCAATCCGTCCGTCGAAAGTATAAAAGAAATTCCTTTCAGCTTTTAGTCTTTTCCCTAAGTTTTGCAACATTTTTCTTTTGCAATCGCTCTATGTATCGCCTAATTACGATTCCTGTCGCGCGCCGCTTTGTTACCCGGCGCACGGTGAGAGCGTTTGATTCATCGGACGGAAGTGTTCGAAAATGTAAGTAAATCGAAAACGATCAAACTAGAGATTCATTAATATTCAACGTTCGTCCGACCAACTTGCGATATGTGTAATTATGCTCGTCGGTGTGACCGAGAATTACGTATCCTCGTACGTATGTACGACGCGGCACGTTCTTTCAGAACATTTCTATACGCTTTTATGTAATAATTACCATTAACACCTACCGTTTCGATATTATGCAACAAGACATTGTTTTTCACCCTTCTAATTAATAAGCGGAAGTGCAGTTCGACTACAGAAACAAGGGATAACGTATCGCGTATAACAGATAATCAGTAGTAAAGGTCGGCGATAAGACCGACTCCGACTCGCGATGCCCACGCGTAGACTCGCATAAATAGCTACGCTTCTAATCTTCTCTCCCTATTTTTTACTTTATAGCTTTAAATTGCTTACGTTATATTTATATCTACTAACACACGACGCCGAGAAATTGATGACTAGGGGTAAGCGTGATTAATTTTGAAACGGAGCTGACGACAAGGGAGTCGCTTTCTGAAGGGTCACGCATCACTTCAGCAGCTACGTCATACAATCCTATTAATGAAATTTATTTTTAAATCATTTTCTACCCTATACCTCTTCACGCACTTGTTACGTAGTTCGCTATAAAAAAACGATCGCGATTCGAGAAAAATTGAAAGACACGTTATTTAGCGTTTAAAACCTGTAGATTCTTTTTCGTAAATTATAATACGAAAATCAGCTATCCCTTATATAATTCCTTATTGACATTGTAACTGCATTGTCTAAGCGTTGACATGACAGGCCTTTTACTAACTAGTACACTTCGGACTTGTGCTCCCGTTGTGTCGCAATTGAGAAAGAACTGTGATATTTGAACGCAAGTTCAATGACTCGAACAGGTGGGAGAGTTTAGTGGTTTCGGAGGTAGGCGACTGTATATAAAATCAAAGGTGGCCGTCGTGGATGACACAGAGTCAACTGCTCTTTGCACGTTCAAGATCACTTCTACACCTCCGGAATAGTGCACCACGGTAAGAGACTGAAGAATATCAGTTCGATCGTTCGACTACCAGCTATATCGCATTAGTAATCTTTCTTTTTTTATAGATGCATCCAACAAGTATTGCAATTTTCGCTGTTGTTTGCTGTTGCCTTGCGCCATGCATTATAGCCGAAGAAGATACTTTATCGTCGAAAGAAAGTAGCTTATCGACTTTCGACGGTTCCGTTATCCAAACGGAGAACGAAGATGCAGGAGCCACGTTAAATAGACAGAAGAGAACACTTTTCTTGAAGAAAAAACTTATCGGCGCAGGACTCTTAGGCTTTGGATTAGGCCTCGCGAAAGGGTGAGGGATTATTTTCCGCGCGTCGATGACAAGACGTACGGAGCCTGTTCTAAATTATTTCTATTCTCATTCAGATATAAGGCAGGTTATTATACCGCTCCGGAGGTGCATCATGTATATTTATCACCTCCACCGGCGTCTGTGAAGTACGTTGAATACGTTGAGAAACCTGTTTTCGTTGAAAGGATAGTCAAACCGATACACGCTGAATACAGCGGCCCTCCACCTTACGGGTAAGTACCTGTTCTCGACGAGTCATAAAATATTAAATTTTATTGTAACAATGTTTAACTTTTCGTCCAGATCATGGTAATTTTACCGAAAATTGTTGTACGCCGAAAACATCACCGAGAGGACTAGCTAAAAAATCTCAGACACCGTTCGTCGCAAGAAGAAATGACTACAATATAAAAAGGGCCAAGGGACACAGAATGCGTCTACGAAATCCTCCTGAAATATCGTATCTTTTTATTCTCATATACATACATGCATGTATAGTATATGTATTTTGTCATACGCTCAAGACACATTGTACAATAGAATAAAGTGATATTTTATAATACATTCAACTTTGTAAAGTAATTTAAATAGACGTGTTGATATCTGCCTTATTGCCCAGAAGAATAGTTAGCAACGTATTTTTCTTTCTTTGAGCTGTCTCGTTGACAGGAAAAAAAGAGGAACTTGGATTGTTATATTTAATCGACGAAAAACTTGACTTGCGACCAAAAACTGGACGTTTAGGAAAACAGCTTAGCCATACAGAAGATCGTCTTGCGTTCGAGTTCGTCGTATTCCGTATAACTATTAATTCTTTCCCCACATTATAAATCGTTCACCTATACACGTATTATTATTTACACAGATTTATACAATTTAAAACATACATATCTAAAGTACATACATCTAACACACAGATTATTGCGTGATCACACGAAACAGTTCCCCCCCTTAATTGCACGCGTGCATTCGCGCGCGCTTGCATGGACGAGCAATAATTTAAATTTGGCATCGTAACTCCCAGACGATCGCTTTTAGATTAGGTCGCGACACACTTTCCATTTTCTTCTTACATATTGAGCTTGCAAAATTTCGTTCGCAGTTCGATCGATTCCATCATTGAATTACGATCTACGCCGGGGATGACGAACTACCGGCTCGTGCCTCTATTCTTCTCCTCGGCCTTGGATTCTCCTTTTGTGCCTGTTCACCATAAACGATAGACCGGGGAACCGCGTCTCAACGACTGGGACTTCAGTTTTTATCCCTATTGTGACGTAGCCACGTAAGAGAGCGTGGGAGACTTCGTTTGTTACGGCACAGCGGCAAGAGAAGCTTATCTCGCTCGTTNTTATCAATTGCCTCTAAAAATTGATCAGTTGTTTGTAAATCGATGAGTTTACCAAAGCGAAGTTTCTCAGTTCTTGCGAGCATTTCTTTCATTCTTTGCCTCTGATATTCCAAAAGAAATTCATCAGCTAATAACTCAGCAAGNTCCTTTGACACTGAAGAAAAATACGTCGGACACGACAACGTATAAACGTTCTCGGNTCCTTTGACACTGAAGAAAAATACGTCGGACACGACA
Organism: Ceratina japonica; assembly: GCA_019453355.1. Classification (NCBI taxonomy): domain Eukaryota; kingdom Metazoa; phylum Arthropoda; class Insecta; order Hymenoptera; family Apidae; genus Ceratina; species Ceratina japonica. Next base: position 383,960 of record SMSR01016006.1, on the reverse strand, counting down.
ACGTATAAACGTTATCGACTAATCGGGCATCTTTTCTGGAAGAATGGGCATCTGTACGAAGGTTGTCCGTTCTATCTGAGCAATCGGTTCGAGTCAGCAAGATCGGGGCAGATACCCGAGACATATGATTGTTAAGTATAGTCAGTTACGTTCGAGAGGGTCCGTCTGCTTCCGATAACACGGCGGGGTAATTGTGGCCCCCGACGGAGAAGTTCGTCATCCCTGATCTACGCGATCCCAATCGTCCAGGAGTTGAAACATCTTAATTTATTAAATCCTCTTATCGTTAAACGTCGAGATGTAATATTATAATCGTGAAGATTCACGTAATTGATCTTTACCGTAATTTTACGAGAACGCTAGGAAAGAAAACGGTGTCTACGTTTCTATGTTTAATTGGTAGTAAATTTTCGAATTATTGTCGACGATTTGAGAATGGTTACGCTGCATGTAGCGCGAGGACTACACGCATAACAGTCCTCCTTTACCGTACCTGCGTTTACGGTTGGAACAAGATTTGCAAACATCCGCGAATGTAATTAATTATTTGTTCTTTGTCAACGTTCCATGATATGCCACGTATACCTTAACAGGGACGAAACAATCTCAAGGCGGTGCAACGATTGTTTCAAGAGTAAGTATATATACATACACGTTGCGCATTTCATGCACGAGGTCAACGTTTGATTTTCGTTTCAGTACGTACATATATACATGTAATCGACATATTACGTTCCTTCCTACGACGACAGATTTGAGGAATACACATTGAAAGACAAACGTGCGAGTTGTCATATTTCGTAGAGAACATTTACGTATTGATAAAAAAGAGTTGGAAAACGAGAACAGTATATGTATTAATAATTAATAGATTCACGAACATCTTTTTATGTAACAGAGATTGTCATCCGCGATAATCGTGTAAACTTTTCCCCATACTTAAGACGATATTTTTCTTATGTACACCGTGTACACCGCGATCAACAATGTACGATCATCGGTTTTCATTTCACGACGTCACAAAATAGATAAAAAAACAGTAGCAAGTAGATAAATAGAATAGGACTTTGAGTGTACCTGCACACATGGATCCACGAATATCTCCTACTTCCGTTTATCCCTATCGGCCTGTGTACGTATGTCCAAGAATACTTGACGATTGTCTCACTTTTATTTTGTTAACTTCTTAATCACAATTGCTCGTCGACCGGTATCAAACACGGGGTCAACGTTCTCAACGAAGAGTCAAAGATTCCACGGAAAGGGAAACGGATACCGCTTGTCTGTAATGCTGAAGCGTCGGGGCCGGGGTAGTCGGCACCTCTTCGATGCGTTCCAAGTCGTTCGCCGCCCCCGCGCTGTTTTGTTTAAAAAGTCTTTGCGTCGGGTTCAAGTTTTGCGGCTGCGGCTGTTGGTAGTTGCTCGACTCGATGAAGCTGACGCAGGGCACTTCGTCCGGTCGATCCAAACTGAACTGCCTCCTCAAGAAGCGCGAACCACCGCCTCTGCCTGATGGGAAAAGGTAACAAGAATTTGTTGATCGATTGCACGTGCGACTAGCTATTTTATGGAGATTAGGAAAATATCAAAACTTGCCGTGATGTTCGTTTGGCGAAAGACATCTGTAGAAATTGTACGGCGTGCTCAAATCGTTCTCGTCGATGTAACCGGGTATCCTCCGATGTCTCGGGGCGCCTGGTCTATAAGGGCCCGTGGTCGAGCTCGAGATCGACGTAAGCGAACTGGTAGACGCGCCGAGCATCGACGCGTCAAATATGATGGAAGCCGCTAAGGATGTCTGCGTATCAGCGGAAGGAGCTTTCGTCACACCAGCTGAACTCATTTCTTCGTGCTCCTTTTCGTTCGGCTTCTCCTTCGCCGCTAAGACTTCCATGACGTTTGTCGTCGGCCTCGAGGAGGGATACGGTTCCTCTTCTTCGTCGTGCACGGATACTGCCACCGTACACGTGTCCGGTTTCTCTTTGCCACTTTCGAGATTGACATTGCGACTTTTCTCGTCTTGCTCCTTCGTCTCTCCGCAGGGTACCTCCACTGTCGAAGGCACGTCGTCGTCTTCTTTGCTGAGGGTGAAGTTCTCCAATATCAGACTCTCGTTCAACCTTTCGGCGTGGAAATTGGAAATCGGCGAATGTCAAATAGATAGTTAATTCGAAGGTACGACGTAGGAAAGATTGCCTGCACGCGCGTCTCCGTTCTCGACGTACGCGTCTTTACGCACACACGCAATCGTTCCAGGAACGTATTTATTGTAAGCAGATATAACGCAATATACTGTGGCTTTCACAATTTATCAATTTTTTACTTACCCATGGGTCTCCCTGGAGATGGCGGCAGTATGGCAACAGATAAAAGCATTAAAAATCTGAAAAGCAAACACCCTGAATGAAGATCTACCAAATCAAAGTGCGTAATGCAGATGCAACGCGCTCACAATTCGATTGTTCGATGTTTTAAACAGAAAATGTGAAACGTTTTATACAGAATGAAATGTTAGTTTGTCTATCGGACCGATAATTAGTAGACAATGCGGAGTGGCACGATGTAGTTTTACAAGTGTTCGTGAAGCATGCAAGGCGAGGTAGAGGAAAAATAAAATGAAGACAAGTAGTTTGCTTACACACATTCCTCACGACTGTACGTGTTCATAAATGAATTTTGCAACGAAACGAGGAGGAGTAAAGACTTACCCGATAGCTGGTGGCATCGGGAGCTTCTTATCGAATCCTTGCTTCCCTAGTAACCAATACGTGGGCATCTTTCCCTTGCCTTTGACTTCCGTCGGTCCGCGGTATTCGATCTCGTATCCACCCACCTCGGTCAGTCGGTCTTTCGTTACTTGGCTAAGATGTATACGCCACGGTGCACCGGTAGACTCCATTCTCGACGCGGTATTAACGGTATCACCGAATAAGCAGTACCTCGGCATCGTCAGACCAACGACACCGGCGCAACAAGGTCCTGGAAACGCGCACTGTCTGCCATCTGTTCTTTGATTAATTTTTAATAAAAACAGAAAGACGATTTACCGGTGTGCAGGCCAATCCGAAGTCTCAACTGAGTTTTTGGCAAATGTTTCAGTTTGAACTTTCCACTTTGGTGTAACAGATCGAGAGCCATCGTCGCGATTTGCGACGCGTGGTCAGGTATCCTCACTGGGCAACCGCCTACGACCATGTAAGCGTCTCCTATCGTTTCTACCTATAATGATTAAGATAATGATTTAATTGAGCACGACGAGAAGGGATTCTCATTTCTGTCACCTTATAAACGTTGTACGCGTTGATCGTGGCGTCGAAACAAGTGTACAAATCGTTCAAAAGATCTACTACTTGAAACGGGGTCGAGTGTGCGGAGATGGTCGTGAAACCGACTATGTCCGAGAAGTAGATCGTCACCTCGCGAAACTCTTCGGGGTCGACGGGCATGCCCAGTTTCAATTTCTCAGCGACAGAACTGAAATATTAAATACACGATCAATTATACAATAAAGAAGACGAGAGATCGAAAAGTGTACCTGGGTAACATCCGATTCAATAATTGCTCCGTTTTCTTCTTTTCCATGTCCAATTGCTCCGTGCGCTCTCGTATCAGTTCTTCCAAATTGTTCGAGTACTTCTCTAACATTTGAAACATCGTGTCGACTATGTTTACTTTCCTTCCATGATTGAGTTTTTTAAATAAATCGTGAACGTCGTCGAAGTCCGGCCTCATGTCCGGCGCCTCCGCCCAGCATTGACGCATGATGTCTATCGCTTCCGGTGGCGCGGCGCCTTTGCTGACAGACGGCCTAATCAACGGCGGTGGTTTCATCACCTTTTCAATAATATCTGAAACAAGTGTTCATTTAAAATATTATTCCAGAATCTTTATATGTTATTATTAATTTACCTTCTGGCGACTGAGCAAGCATACAGAATGGTTCGCCGCGTACTACCACTTCCTGCATGATAATGCCAAAGCTGTAAACATCTCCTGCTTGCGTTCCCTTTTTCCGGAGATTTGGTTGCCTCAGCAATTCGGGTGCCGTCCATAAAAGTTCTAAAAGTTCGAGGCAACGCCTTTCATAATTGTACGTGAGGAGTAAACGCTAATTCATACCTCTGGCGGTTTTTATGGGAGGAACAATATTTTGCGCTTCGTAAAAAGCGGGCAGTCCGTAGTCGGTTACCTTGAGGACCCAGCGAGCATCAATGATGCAGTTTCGTGAATTAAGAAAGCCGTGTACTCGCAGCGGTGTACCATGAAGATACCTCATACCCTTTGAATAAAGATGTTTGAATAGTCCCTTTGATCTATTTTTTATTTTCTATATTTAATTTATTCTATGTACTTACCCTTACGAGGTCTGTGAGGAAGGATAATCTAAAGGACCAGTCGAGCTTGATCTCGTCGTGTACTAGTACGTCCTCCAACGATCCTCTTGAACAGTATTCATATACAAGGCACCGTCTTGTCGGTTCGTTTAAATATCCTATTAAAGGATTTAGATTCTCGTGACGCAGTCCGTGAATCTACGATTGAAACACGATTTTCCTTCCATCTCGTTTTTCTTTTTAGAGGAGGACAGGTGAAGAACGTATCCTTACCATGACTAGTACATCCATAGCTTTGTTTTTTAGCTCGAACGTAGATTGAGATGGCATTTCTTTCAATTGCACCAAGTCACCCTGATAACATAATCACGTGTATAGAAATTATCTCGCACCATTTTTAATAATAACGTTTGATCGGCTCTTGTTTCATTAGATAACAAAAATGTAGGCCTGTTTTGCTCAGGATACTAACGTTATATCTTGCGCGCGGATCTTTGAAGAAGTTGGGACGCGCCAGATTCCCCGTGCTCGCACGTAAGCACGGCTTTAGAGACGACACGCTTCCCAATTGAAGCAAGTCCGGCTTTTCGACCTCGGGTCCACCGAACTCTTGTAACTGTTGCAACCAACAGCATAACATAGTCTCGATACCCTCGTCTACCTACACACATCTTTGCGTCAACTTTATTCCCGGTTTTATGGAATTTGACGGTGGCCGAACTGTTAGGAACTTACCCTCCTAGAATTCGCTTGAGGCACTTGAGGAAACACGAAGTCCGACGTAGTTAAAATGATTTTGTGCGGTCCTTTTGACACTCTCTTATTAAGCACCCTTTTCCTACGGTTTAACATTCAATATAAGATTTATTATATGCAATCAAAGGGATTACTCTAATCCTAATACTATACATATAAATACAGAAATGGGGATAGATGTTTTTTCATTCAATTATGCAAATACTACTCTACGAATTGAAATGAAATTTTTGATGTACATTACTTTCATGTCTGATTGAGACATGCATATTTGAACAAATTATCGCTAATGGAATCTTATTTAGTTAGTACATAGGAGGCTTCGATTTATTGTAATGAAGGAATATAAGAGGGAAAACTCGCGGGCGAAGTCGCGACGGGGGATGGTAAATCAATAAATTAGTTCCTTGCCTGATCAAGATTGCCATTAATATTGTCATCACAGTCAGCAAGAACGAGCCCAGAATAACAGCTATGATGTGCGCAATACCAGGAGGCGATTCAACGTCGATAGTACTTTCTATAATAAAAGAGAATGTTAAGAAATGTGACTATTAATAGAAATCGTGATTTGTTATTCGAGAGATAAGCGGTATAATTTTGTTACCTATGCAATCAATAATGTCATTTCCGTTGACGTCTTTGTTGCATTTCGGAAGGTCCGTCTCGTTCGCGTCGCGGAACGCAATAGCATTCGGAGTTAATTTTCGCACCAACAATTTTCTATGCTCCTCCATAGTGATCATAATAGGTTTCCAAACGTTAACACGCCAGTCCAGTAAAACGTACGTATAAATTTTGTTATTGACCGCGTTTATGCTGGAATTGTCGTTCATTAAGATATTAAGGGTTTCGTTCAAACGGTCCATCAGCGTTGGTACTATGTACCGCTCTATACCTTCGAATACTTTCTCTACATCGTATCTACAAAAAAACGCGTACACACTTATCCTCTACTTTCAAAATATCCGGCATTAAAAATGATCTAAGCATATGTATATGTACCTACTTGTGATCGAGAGGAGTTATCGTCAGCAATGTCTCCAAGAACGCCGAACTCAGATTGTTCGGTGGTAGATAACGATTATTCATCTTAGATTTATCTCGTAACCGTTCCAATTTCTGTTCACCCTCTTCTTCTTCTTCTCCGTCGTTCCCCCTGATGTTTGTGTAGTCGTCGAACAATATTTCATTGGACGCGTTCGTGAAATTCGACGACGATATAGCCGTCGTCGTGAACGAGACGGTGGCCGGTGAGTCCACCCGAGGGGTCGTCGCGTTCCCGTTCGGCAGGAACAGATCGTCGTCCACCGTATGAACGATCACGGTCATTGAGTTCCACGCAGAATTAGGGGATTGCTGTACGGCATCCAATTCGGAGAGGACACGGGTCATTAAGCCGTCATCATTGGACGTCGGTAGACAGAGTACCGTAACTGCGTGCAATCGAATACGTATATTGTGATGATAACAGGCTTGATACTTTGTCTTTCCATTTTGGCCGGAAGCGCGGAGTTTCCGTCATGCATCGGTACGATCGTCGCATGCTATGTTAATAAGTGCTCACCTCTCCGGGAAACGTTGTACATGCTACGCAGGATAGTCCGGATTTGTTCGAAGGTCGCCCGGTACGGTAGGACCGCGCGGCGTCGCACCACGGCCCCGATACTTTGCAAAGAGTTTAACAACGCTCTTTCGAGGCTCACCCATGGCTCGCGGTCTGTAACGCGATATACCTGCCACCATATGTATGCACATTCCCGGTAAAAGCGAGTGGATAAAATCAAATTTACCTGTTCCGATAACCGCGACGGTCTTCCACTGCAGGTGCATCAACATCTCCGCGAAGGCCTTCGCGATCGCTGGCAGGGACGGGGTCAGCCTGACGATCGACGAAAGTTGTATTTCCTCTAAATCTTTCTGCAATGATCGTTTGGAATGCGTGTCGTGTCATGTATATGCTGGCATAGTTGAGAATTCGGCTGGNACTTTCAAAATATCCGGCATTAAAAATGATCTAAGCATATGTATATGTACCTACTTGTGATCGAGAGGAGTTATCGTCAGCAATGTCTCCAAGAACGCCGAACTCAGATTGTTCGGTGGTAGATAACGATTATTCATCTTAGATTTATCTCGTAACCGTTCCAATTTCTGTTCACCCTCTTCTTCTTCTTCTCCGTCGTTCCCCCTGATGTTTGTGTAGTCGTCGAACAATATTTCATTGGACGCGTTCGTGAAATTCGACGACGATATAGCCGTCGTCGTGAACGAGACGGTGGCCGGTGAGTCCACCCGAGGGGTCGTCGCGTTCCCGTTCGGCAGGAACAGATCGTCGTCCACCGTATGAACGATCACGGTCATTGAGTTCCACGCAGAATTAGGGGATTGCTGTACGGCATCCAATTCGGAGAGGACACGGGTCATTAAGCCGTCATCATTGGACGTCGGTAGACAGAGTACCGTAACTGCGTGCAATCGAATACGTATATTGTGATGATAACAGGCTTGATACTTTGTCTTTCCATTTTGGCCGGAAGCGCGGAGTTTCCGTCATGCATCGGTACGATCGTCGCATGCTATGTTAATAAGTGCTCACCTCTCCGGGAAACGTTGTACATGCTACGCAGGATAGTCCGGATTTGTTCGAAGGTCGCCCGGTACGGTAGGACCGCGCGGCGTCGCACCACGGCCCCGATACTTTGCAAAGAGTTTAACAACGCTCTTTCGAGGCTCACCCATGGCTCGCGGTCTGTAACGCGATATACCTGCCACCATATGTATGCACATTCCCGGTAAAAGCGAGTGGATAAAATCAAATTTACCTGTTCCGATAACCGCGACGGTCTTCCACTGCAGGTGCATCAACATCTCCGCGAAGGCCTTCGCGATCGCTGGCAGGGACGGGGTCAGCCTGACGATCGACGAAAGTTGTATTTCCTCTAAATCTTTCTGCAATGATCGTTTGGAATGCGTGTCGTGTCATGTATATGCTGGCATAGTTGAGAATTCGGCTGGGTAGTGTGTATGGTGCATGCGCCTCGGTTTGCTTACCAGAGGACAAGTCCATGTGAACAGCGGCATGTTCCAGAGGTGCGCGAGCTTCATCGTGACCTCGCACATCGGCGAGTCGAGGGCAGCTATCAGAGCTTTCGTCTTTCTCTGGCCCAGTACGCGTAAAAGGGTATCGAGGCCCCAAGTTTTCGTTTCGCACGATACTAACAAACGGGCGCATCCATTACATCGCACGTTACGCGAAATATCGGTTCAACACGAGGCAGATACTCACGTGACAGCGGTATGACTGCGATCTGCACCCCGAAATCGAATCGGTCGAAGTAGTCTTGAATGTCCGTGGCATTCGTCTCGTCGTCGCAGTATTCTCTCAAGAAGATCATCACGTCCGCTTCGGTTTGATTGTAATCGTCGACGTCCGAGAAATGGGAAACGCATGGGGCTTGCTCGTTACACGAAGAAAGTAAGCACCCGGACAGGATCATGATGGAGATCCATGACCAAAGCCGGCAGAAAGAATTCCCGGCCATGGGCCTGCAACCCTGTTTACCGTTCCCTTCGTATCGCGCTCGTCCGCTTCCCTCCTTTAAAATCGTTAGCCTATTGACCCGTGTCTATTTGTCTCCGTATTTGTCTTCCTTTACCATCTCCGCTGCGCAAGAAATAGAACGATCTTTCGCATTAAAAGAGATTCGAAAACAAAAAGTAAAAGTGTAGCCTGACGGCGGGGAAGATCATCCATGTGTTTCACGTGACCCAATATTTTTCTACAAAGGGCTCATTGCGACTGACGTTAACACGTTTAGAAACGTTTTTAACGGCATAAGAACATACTTATACTGAGTGAATGAAGAACACGTGCAAAGTTGTTGAATAGCGTACACACATAGATACAGGCGGGCGCCTACTACGGCAGTGTCATACAGGATGCGATAAGCGGCAATTAGAGCGTGTACAATCTTTTCGTACAAAAAGGTGTGTAATTTAATTACGGTAGATTAATTCGCTGTAAACATTTTCCACTACATTTGGTACCTGCCGACGCTAAAAATATTAATAAACAATCTTCCGGAGTTGCTTTCATACATTCCCCATAATCATCAATTTCAAATTGCAAATTAAACTCGGGGACAAAGAACCGCGCTTGTGTGTGTACGCGCGCACGCTCACGTTAATGATACCCAGTATTATCAAATCATTTAATATTTCATAATGGCACGGTTGGACTGAATCAATTATTCAAAGTTTCATTCGCACGCGTTTCATATAGAAGTTTACCGAACGGTATTTAGCAGTAAAGTAATATTTTCATTCGATTCTCGATTAATGAAAGACAATTCGTTTCGCTCGGGATAATGTTTATTAAAGATTGAAATCTAACGTAACGTAGTAAACGTGTAAGAATGCGCAATTGAGCTGTACAAAATGTTGATCGTGTATTTAAATATGAGAACGTAGCGACGCGTGGACAGATAATAGCGATTTTCTCTTACCTTTTCTCTTTCCGCAACAGGGAACAGCAGTAGCAAATTTGTCTATTTTTTTGCTTGCGTATATACCAGAAGGGGATGCGCGCTTTAGAAAATATTTTGAAAATACGCATATCGCGACTAACAGAAGAAACGAAGGTACTTCGTAGCGTTACGGAAACGGGTGTCTCTTGTCACGGGATGAATAAAATGCGTGTGAAAAAGCTAAGATGATCGAACAGTGACTGTGATGAACGTTTTGGACGGCCCGAACGCCTCGGCGTCCGCTATCGAACTAGCGTCGAGTTCCACCCTTCTACACATGCTCGAAATGACGTTATCACGGCGGAGCCGGAAGGGTTCGTCCCGGGAAGCGAGCTGGCACTGGGGGTTGCGCGGGTACGCGAGATCACGAGTTCGGATCGGGTTGTAAAACCAGGTCGAACTCGGTCAGCCACCGGCAAAATATGAGTGCATCGAGTTAATGTCAAGCGGGTGTATCGAGCTACTTGAACATTCGTGTCCCTATTGGAATTCGCTTGAAAATATCGGAGAATTCGAGTCCGGCCAAAGGGTCGATTCAATTTCAACTTATACTACTGGTCAAGGATTCGCGGAAATGTGGAAGGATAATTTCATTTCGCTACTTCGCATAAATTTCTTTAATCCTTTGGATGGGATTACGTGGGTTTAGAGATAATGAGATACTTTTATTTAAGCATTTGGGATTCCGCTTATTCCTTTCTAATTTTATGGGACAGAGAGCTACATGCCCCTAATGCAAGGCCACCTGTTCAACAAGATAATATTTGGATCTTCGTGTTTATTCCAAAAAATATTAAAAATATTTCTTTGAAAGTTCAATATTCGTGACGCTAGCAGGAAGATTAGAATCCATTTAACAAAGTTCAATAATAGGAGTTAATAAATCAATTCTCAAAATACGATTTATGCACGATTAAATAATTGTATATCTCGTAAGGTCATGGTCGCCCCATCTAATGGTGAGATCCAGGACAAGCAGTTCGTTTAAATTGCCTTTGTACTTTATTTCAGGTTGTTTTAGTATACAACCGCTTCGTTTACATGCTGGCGTTTGTATTTGAAGATATTTTTATTCCTCGATAAAATCTTGATTAAACATGGATAATTTAAGTGATTTAAGTCAGATATCGGGTAAGTATTTTATGAATTATTAGTCGAGTCACAGACAAGTGTAAACATACAAAGAACATAACTTATAAAATTTGTTAATGTCCTGATATTTACTTTATTAAACTGTTTTAGATATACATAATATTTCTCGAATCTCTCGCGTGAACTGTAGTCGATTATTTGGTAGAATAGATTCGCTCCAAAGTTTGTTCGAACAGCAGTGTAGTTTGTCTAGCAATACAAGTAGGAATGTCCAATCCAATCAAGGGTCTAATCATTTAGAAAAAACTGTGAAAGCTCTCACTTTGTGTGATGAAAGCATAGGAGAATATGGAAAAAATAGCATAATTACGGAATGTATAAAGGAAGCATCTAACAATACGAAAGGTGCATTGTCAAATGATACTGTTACCAAATTGAAAGGCTTACTCTTGATTCATGATCTTAATAAATATATGCATCTACCATCAACATCAAATATGCAGGAGTTAAATGTTCTGGGAATCATAGATTTACCAAAATATGATCTCAGCTATGAAGAGAAGTTAAATATCAAAAATTGTGTGGAAACATTATTACGAGAAAAAATACATGATTTTATATTGAGGTATAGTAATAAACCGCCTTATATATGATAAAATAGGAATTCGATGATTCACAAATGAATTATATTTCAGATATGAGCAATTGGGAGGTAATATGAAGGAAGTTATAAGATCAAATGATTGTAATGCACAGAGAAAAGCATTTGAGCCTTCTGATGTTCAAGTACTTCAGTGGAAAGATAAAATTGAACAGTTATGTATTCAGTATGACACGGATATCACGAAGTTCAAAACATTGATGAATAAATGGGATGAAATGAAGTACAAAGATATGAACAAGATTTATTTTGACAAGGCAGAGTACATATTGGTACAATCTCAAGTGGCAGAAATACAAGCAAAGATTACAAAGTTATCATGCATATTGAAAATGTATAAAGAAACACCAGTAACAGTTGATGCACATAGAACATTGAATGCAGCCTTAGATGAAAAGATGTTTTCAGTAATGAATGAAATTAAAGAAAAGCGGAGTTTGAAAAGTCAATACGAAACTTTAGATAATAAAGAATACGATGAAGTTCTGAAGACTTACTTAGACTTTTGCAACGCTATTAAGAAGAAGAAACAAATATTACATAAATTAAATAAAGTTTAATAGAAATAAGTTACGTTAAGAATAAGTGAATTTTTATATAATTTATATATTTGTACGAATAAAAAGATTTACGATGTATACATTGATTTTTGATTATTTTTATAAATTCCCTTCTAGTTGCAAAAAGAACTGTGTTTAGATTATAGTAACAAGAGATAGAACTTATTAATTTATGAACAGAATATTAGGAAGGGTGTATTACATAAAACATTCATTTGCTTTCTTTAATCGCTGTCTGATGTATTCTCATTTTGTGTTAGCGCAGGTATACAATTCTTATCTGTAAGCATTCCATGCTCAATCAAAAATGCTTCGACATCGGATGCATAGAAATCATCTCCTAAATAATCTGTCACACGAACGAAGTTTCCTATTACTTGTCCAGCTTTATAAACTAATAAAGCCGGGACTCCTTCTTTTTTAAAATGCTTACTGAGTCCAGCGACTGAACCTATAGGCAAAGATAATATGTGTATAATACAAGACAAGTGACGTAACAGTAGCGATAAGTTGTTAAAACGTACCTAATATTTTACAAAATTTTACAAAGGGATAATCTTCTGCAACAGATATTAAGCAACCGTTCATAGCCTCACAACCAGAAATATCATGTTCGTAGATATGAATGACAATTGTCACTGATTTCTCCTCATTATCAATTGCCTCTAAAAATTGATCAGTTGTTTGTAAATCGATGAGTTTTCCAAAGCGAAGTTTTTCAGTTCTTGCGAGCATTTCTTTCATTCTTTGCCTCTGATATTCCAAAAGAAATTCATCAGCTAATAACTCAGCAAATTCAGGATCATTTTGCATAATTTTCTCTTTCTCATCGTCTAGAGAACTACGGCACGTGAGGCTAAGTTTGTTTATTAATTGAAGTCTTTCTCTCTGTTGCTCGTCTCTCTTCTCTGCTTCTAACTGCTTGTACCGTTGCCAATCCTTAAACAGAACAAATTATAATATTATAATTGTAGTTACAGGCTTATAAATATATTATTCTACTATGTACTATTCTAAATTTACTTTTATAACACCCTTAGGGCCTGTGTTAGCAGATGTACCATCCCATTCTGAAAACGAGGGTTCTCCAGATTCTGTAATTATTTGTGGCATAACATCTGACTCTTTATCAGAGTCTGCAGAATCATTGTCTTCCTCTTCGCTCGAGCTACAGTAGTAGTGTAACTTCTCGCCTAAAATCTTATCTTCCAGAGTTGACATGTTGAATTGCAAATGTAATACACACTACGAGCACTACTTGAACGTTACTGTACGTTATTTTTTACATAAAAAGAAACTGTATTACACTAGTCGTACACGTGTATCGGTAATTATATTAGAGAATCCGTACAATGTTTATGTTATCGTTCACTGTTCAACCTAATTTTTTGTAAATGATCTACAACTTTCTTCTGATTTACTTAACATCATGTGCTTGCCTTTACACGGATTATATAAGTAACATACAGATATTTGAAATACAATGATATTATTTATATTTTATGAAAAACTACAGCTACCAGAGAGGAAATCTCTGNGAACGTTACTGTACGTTATTTTTTACATAAAAAGAAACTGTATTACACTAATCGTACACGTGTATCGGTAATTATATTAGAGAATCCGTACAATGTTTATGTTATCGTTCACTGTTCAACCTAATTTTTTGTAAATGGTCTACAACGTTCTTCTGATTTACTTAACATCATGTGCTTGCCTTTACACGGATTATATTAGTAGTGTTAGTAATGTTATAAGTAACATACAGATATTTGAAATACAATGATATTATTTATATTTTATGAAAAACTACAGCTACTACGAACTGTCAGTACGTGACAATTCATGGAGACTCGGAGACTGAACGAGACCAGAACGAAGACGCTTTAGATTTGTTAGAAGTTATCTTACATATCGACATGAGGTGTTAGTATCGTATCATGCCTTTAGATAGAACTACCTGTCTCAGAATTGTGAAGTTAGCGTCGTCGCAGAATAGTTGGTGCGGTCACTTCGTAATAGGAAACGTGAAGTAAAAGATACCTGTTTGAAAGTTAAAAAACATAAATATTGTTGCATAGTGTGTGACTTCTGGTGCGATCAAGTGGAGGACGAACAACTCATTACTTTCAACATACATAATGCGAGATACGACACTCTTGGTAAGTAGATTTTTAGTTGTAAAATGTATTTTTGTTTATGTAGAATATGTACTGTATGAAACATTGCTTATTAATTGATATTGGCAATTAGGTTTTTCGAAACGTAATTTATATNTTAGAAGTTATCTTACATATCGACATGAGGTGTTAGTATCGTATCATGCCTTTAGATAGAACTACCTGTCTCAGAATTGTGAAGTTAGCGTCGTCGCAGAATAGTTGGTGCGGTCACTTCGTAATAGGAAACGTGAAGTAAAAGATACCTGTTTGAAAGTTAAAAAACATAAATATTGTTGCATAGTGTGTGACTTCTGGTGCGATCAAGTGGAGGACGAACAACTCATTACTTTCAACATACATAATGCGAGATACGACACTCTTGGTAAGTAGATTTTTAGTTGTAAAATGTATTTTTGTTTATGTAGAATATGTACTGTATGAAACATTGCTTATTAATTGATATTGGCAATTAGGTTTTTCGAAACGTAATTTATATTTTTGAAATTGTCGAAAGCATAGTTCATGTAATAAAATTCGTAGAGTCCGGAGGTTCATTAAAAACGATTCGTAACATAGAGATGTACGGGCGAGGATAAAATTGGCGCATCAGAATTTTCAGAATTTCGCCATTGCCTGACAACAAATTTTTTGTTCGTAGTCAACATTCTTTTTTTCTTTTACACGTATATGTATACTATATACTACATGCGCGCTCTTTTTTGGAATTTCATGCGCTACACGTTCGCTAATTGTTAGACACACGCCATACCGGGTTCGCGTCTAATTGTAAGTGAAAATGACCTGCGGTATAGAGTTACGGAGTAAAAAAAGGCAGTGGCCCAACAGCTTTTGCTGGTGATTTTAATCTCCGTCCCAGGGACGAGAAAAAGCAAGAATGTCGTAATCTTGATTCAAATGTCTGTGAGAGAGGGCCACCGGGAGGGATTCAGGATCTTTTTTGACCGCAAATCTCGTTTGGTCGCTTTCATACAAAATTATTTTTTAGTCATTCCTTGCACGATGAAATTTATTTCTTGCTTCAATTCTCGCCCCTATAATTTTTCGCAAATTGTGCATAACTTTTAATCAATGACTCCAGTTATTTATCGCCATGTCAAACATCCCGTTGTTCTTCGGACGATTTCAGCCTGTGTATAATTGGCGCGAGATTCTTGATTGAATGTTACTTTCCGAGAAACAAATTGAACGGCTGCTGGAATTAATCGAATTAAAAATTATCTTGTAAAAGGTCGGTGTAATTAATCGAATTAAAAATTATCTTGATTTATTGAAGAGATAAGATAGGAAAGGAGCTCAAAGTTATTAATTTATCACTAAGCGATTCGACTATTAGAAGGTATCACGAAAATTGACCTGCTTAAATATTAAACGTTCATCAGGTACTAATTACTTTCAGTTAAACGCTTTCTAATACGATTTTCAATTGCTTAAAATACGAAAGATCGCGCGGGATCTGCCTCGGGGAGAAAAATAAGTGTCGCTGTGATTGCTATCACACGTTTACGAATTAATATCAGTAATGATATTCCGTCATTGAATCCCGATAATTCGAAGGAGGGGGTGGAAATGATTGTGGTCGCTTTTATCGGGACCGATTGTTGCCTAAATATACCGGGGGTTATTTTGAAACCGCGTTGCTGAGCGGGCGTAACGCATATTTCGCTAATTACCAGCGCCGAGCTTTAGCTGTCTTTCATGCGGTTCGAATGATAATTCAATTATACTCGCCGTTTACACGCGCTGGGTCGAACGGTTCGCATGAATATATCCCATGCGTATATGGCTCTCCGGTAATGCCGGACCAGAACTCACCACACGTGTTATACCTACCCTAATGGATAACGAATGCGTGTCTCGTAAAAGTTTGCCTCCAGGAGCGTTTAAGCCGATCCCGCGACCAGATTTATATAACGGGTGATCGTCGCGTTTCAACTTTGCAATGGAATTAAAATTCCTGTCGCGTTTCGCGGAAAGCACAGCTTTTTAGGAACTGTATTTTTTGTTACGCAGAGAAGTTACCAAAGGGGGGGAAGGTTAAGGTGGACGAAGTCGATAAAGTGTCGAGTACGATCGAGTTTGGGATTGCATGGAGAAATTGCGAGTTGTCAGCTGGCGAAACTCGACGGTAAATTAGAAAGTGGCGAGACGTAATCGTGTCCCCTAAGGCTGGGTGTTGGGTATACGGTCTGAAATACAAAGTTAAACGGTCTCCCAGCACCTTGTTGCCCATCCTCTTTTATTCATACACGCGACACATACTCCCGGGACCCTCTCCGTGGCGTAATTACTCTTGGCAACCGGAGAGATATCGACGAGCCGAGCTACAATTATTTTTCTCCCCTGCCGTTAATTAGCGGTCCGTCGCGGCGCTTCGCTATTTACACAGCCCGCTCGCCCATTGCAAATTGTATGTCACCACCGAAAATCTCTTTCGCTTTCCCGTCCCGTTCCCCGGACGACTTTAACCCGGTTACGCGGCGACGAAGATAAATCGGCGTCGGCCGTTTCGCCGACTTCGATTTGGGATTATTATCGATTCCTTGGTCGTGTATCCTTGCACCTGTACGACCTGTGTCCGTAGCGAATTTATCGAATCGCTAGGTCCCGAGCGTCAACCTCCGTTTGACGAATGAGGACAATTAATAATCGTCGGTGGCGTGTGATCTTGTGATTCGCATCGTTAACGCTATTTGTTACGCAATGCCAACATCCCGAGGGTTGGTTAGTCGAGCAGATACCCAGGGCTGGAAGGGAGGACACGTCGCGTGGATTTTTCCCAATAAGATCCGCGCCGGGATAGTCGCTGATGATCGATCGTGGCCGGTGAATCGCGCGCGCGAGACTCGTTTGACTTGTCAATCGCGTACCCGGTTCCCTTAACCCGTGACCGAGCGTATTTATCGTCGGATTAGTGTCCGCCGCGTTGGACGTCTCGCGAAAGATGAATTTCTGCCCTCCGATTTTTAGCATTCGGGTTAAGGTTCCCCTCGCGTTCCTCTTCTTTTTTTTTTTCGTCCATTCGGCCGAGGAATTTCGTTTATCAGATGGAGGCAATTTTACGGTGCCCGCGGAACGTGTTGGCTCCTAGCCTGGTGTCAGCGTAATTTTCGCGTTCGAGTATTACAACCAGGCTCACCGTCCGAGGGAGCTTCTCGTTTTTTCTTATCAGATACCGAAGAACGGTGAATAATATCGTAAGTCGTAAACGGGGAACACGTTACACGCGCGTACGCGTATTGTACCGGGTTCCGTTTCAGCGCAACGAGTTATTCAAATTAGATTCAGAAAAGTACTTCGTTCCTTTGCGTCTACTGTATTCATCATTTTCGAGTTCGCGAGACACGCGAATGAGAGTTACACGCGGAACGAGGCGACGACGATCAAAGGTAAAAATCAGCGAAGGACTTTCTCGCTCTGAATGAATTTCTTTATTCATCGCGCGTTCCTTCGGCGTATTTCGAAAACAGTGGGATGAAACACAGTGTGAAACGGTATACAAAGAGGCGTACAATTAAAGACAGGTGCGATCGAGTTGTATGGGTCCACGCGTCGTCGCGTCGGCTCACTATTTTCTCCCGTTTGCTCGGTGTCGCGCGGGGGTTAATTGGCAGTCGGAGAAAAGGCTTTCATTAGGGAGTTCCGTGATGCATCGTCGCTCGCGATAGAAACGAGCCGTGTAACGCTACGATTCCGCCCTCCTATGGGCATCGAAGTCGAAGAGGAAGAATACGAAAGCGAAGGTGAAGCAGAGTAGGAGAAAGAGCGGGAGGGGAGAGGAAACGAGATTGAGAGAGAGACGGAGAAGAAAGTCTGACAGTAGCGACGGGTACCGGAATCTTTTTCGAGTACTAAATGGTAAAATGCGAGAACTGGTTAGAAAAGAGATGACGGATGGACGGACTTTAGAATGTCGACCGGTGACCAAAGGTAAGAACCTCTTCCGTGAGTGGCCGTTCGAGATTACCTTATATTCTTGAATTCATTAAGATTATTAAGCCTTTTAGGTGGACGGGTACGGTGTGGCGCGTCGGGGCTGCAGACGCACGGGAGAATCGTAACAGGAGACATCTGAGAGCGAGCAGGAAGAGACAACCGCGAATACCAGCAAACAACCTGTGGAAAGACAAAAGAGGGAAGGAGAAGGAGGGAAGCTGAAGAAGGAGTACCGATGACTGGCAGCCTCTGGCTCCGATGTCTCGTTTACCATAATACAAGGCCTTCGGCGAGGGGGCAGTCCCTGCGGCCGGGGACCCTCCTCGAAACGGTAGCAATGCATCAGAGGACCGTGAAAAGCGCGTCGCGGACGCTCGTGGATCCGTGGACTTAAAGGAGACACGTGATATCCTGTCGTGGGTTCTGTCTACCAGAACGNTTGTTAGAAGTTATCTTACATATCGACATGAGGTGTTAGTATCGTATCATGCCATTAGATAGAACTACCTGTCTCAGAATTGTGAAGTTAGCGTCGTCGCAGAATAGTTGGTGCGGTCACTTCGTAATAGGAAACGCNATTACCTTATATTCTTGAATTCATTAAGATTATTAAGCCTTTTAGGTGGACGGGTACGGTGTGGCGCGTCGGGGCTGCAGACGCACGGGAGAATCGTAACAGGAGACATCTGAGAGCGAGCAGGAAGAGACAACCGCGAATACCAGCAAACAACCTGTGGAAAGACAAAAGAGGGAAGGAGAAGGAGGGAAGCTGAAGAAGGAGTACCGATGACTGGCAGCCTCTGGCTCCGATGTCTCGTTTACCATAATACAAGGCCTTCGGCGAGGGGGCAGTCCCTGCGGCCGGGGACCCTCCTCGAAACGGTAGCAATGCATCAGAGGACCGTGAAAAGCGCGTCGCGGACGCTCGTGGATCCGTGGACTTAAAGGAGACACGTGATATCCTGTCGTGGGTTCTGTCTACCAGAACGCTGTTACGAGGCGTACTCGTGCTTTTACACGACGTGGAAAGAACGATCCGCGAGAACCCGTAAGGAAATTGTGTCCGTTGCTAAGACGCGGGAATAGACATAGAGGAAGAGCGGTCGGATGGATGCGATAGGATTTCTGTCGTCGACCGAGGGAGAACGATTTACTGGCTCGTCGCCGAGCGGGAATTCATTAAGTTTATATGATTGTTTAGAAGATCGTAGGGATCGGGAAACGAGGGTAATTTATGGGTCTGTGAGCGTCGAGTATATTGACACTGTGTAGATAAACACGAAGGAAGGGAAAGGAGGAGCGAGAAACGTCGCGGACGAAACCTATGTAGAGGGCAGAAAAGCAAGGGAAGTGTGGTCATGATCGCCGTCGCCGTCGACGAGCACGTCTGCAAATTAAGCGAATCCACGCCGCGCCGCTTGCCAACTGCTTCTTCTCAGACGTCGAAAAGTGGGAAATCTTGGAATATCTCGTTCGTTATACGTGATTCCTGCAGTCCGGCTTTCGTCCTGCGAATGTTCCGGATGCTTTCGTACTTAGCAATTATACGAGAATGCTACTCGTGACCATTCCGGGTGCCTTCCGTCACGAATTTCACTCGCGAAATCCTCCTGTCGCAAATATTTGACGTTCTTGCATTTTTTTCGACGTCTCGCGACAGTCTCTCCGCGCGTTTCTCAAACCTGAGACAATCTTGTTCGTCGACAGACCAATACCGGTTAACGCGAATTAACGGTCTGTTCTCTTTTTCGTGCGCACAGTTTTTGTCTATGTTTCTGTACTAAGTACACGAGGAAGTAGGATTTGAAGGTAGACAACGGTTTCGGTACGCGTTGGTCCATTTGACGAACCGTTCTTCGTACCTCTCTTCTCAACGAGAAGGACGCTCTCCTGAGGATCTTACTCTATACTCCCTCTTCTCTTTTCTCCCAGTCCCTCCTACTCCATCTGCTTCTCTTTCGGCCTCTCTGCTCCCTGTCCCTTACCATTTCGAGGCCGCTGTCTTCGTTTTACCAGGCCGTGCGATCCGCACACGCCACTTCTTCTTCAGTGGCCGCTGGTACAACTCTCGGCTAGATCGCGCCAAGCACACCTCCTCTTGTGTTTCTTCCTTCTTCCTTTTCTTCTTCTTCTTCTTATCCACCACCACCGAGCATCACCACCCAGCGGCATCGCCGCGGCCAGGCATCGTCTCTCACCACCGCTCGCCAAAGGACACCGTGCCTCCTTTGCTATTCCTCCAACTCGATGAAGTAACGCGCCCGGTACGTGCACGCGTGTACTCGCTTCTTCCGGGACTTGCGCGGGAATCCTCCGATTCCTTTTAGGAAATCGTTAACAGTGCGAGTGACACGACCCGCGATCGGACCGCGTCGATTCTCCAGTGACCAAAGTTCGGGGTGAAACAGTGCGCTACCGACGTTTTATATCGTTCGGAAATACGACGTGAAAGATCTGACGATTTTCATGGAAACCGTGGATCTACGTTTTGAATATCGATACGATCGAAAAGAGTGTTACGCCGAAGCTAGCCCGTGTGACCGATTCGGGACATAAAAGCAGTGAAGAAAGTGGATCATCGGTGTAATTCGAGGCGACAGCGGTCCTGTCCTTTCCCGTTTGCACGTGGTTACCTTGACACAGCGACGTGCACCTGACAGTGGAAGCGTCCGGGTACTAGGAAGCACGTGGACCGGGCACAATTCATTAACACGTCTCCCTTGTACGATCTTAACGGAATCCTACGCCGGACTACGGGTCGGACTTTCCAAAAATCCGTGTCGGACGGAACAGGAGATGTTTACTCAAGATTCGGATCTGGCCGTCCACTTAAAAGAATGTCGGCTTGATCGGTAAAGGGGCAACGGTACCGAGAGGAATTGGCACGTGGTCCGGTGGAAAGTCCGTTTCCTCTTTCTCTACGAAGAAAACCGAATTTGTCAACGTGCAATCGGACTAGGGTGAGCACGCGTTAAATTAATGCGACTTCTTTCGCGGTTGGCACCATCTTCGATTTGTCACGCGTGCTTTTCTCGCTCGCCGACGCCGCGAACCGTGATGGATTAACGGTCCGGAACCGGGCAGGGGGAAAAAAAAAAGGACACGGGGTGACGTCGCGAGAACTCGGAGGCTTTCCGCGCTTTTGTTTTTAGCAAACAATGCAGCGGCGATTGACTCCGCTTCCCTGAGGGACGTACGTAATTACACGGGTTAAAGCGTTCGCGAACCGAACGGTCGTACAGTACGCTGTACAGTGTTCGGTCGATGTGCCGCGGGAGTGTTTCTAGCACCGTGTTCGAAAAGATGTTGGTGATTTCAATGCCTGCAATCGAAATGATCTGCAGAACGTGATTGTCAGTGCGCCGTGGTGTCGATAAATTGGAGGCGATGCTACAGGAATAGCCAATAATTGCACCAGTGGACAAGTACGTCGGTAATTAAAAGGTTTCATTACAATATGACTTTCGCGTATTAATAAATTCGCGACCGATGTACGCGATCCTTCAATTAATACGTTGACGCGACGCAACGAAAGTAAACTACGGCTTCTTCCGGAGTAAAAGCCATTTGCATGGGACAACTGTTTAATGATTTGATCGATGCTTTAATTCGAAAATTATACGTTTAATCGACGTGCAGGTAGCTTCGACGTATAGCCATACGCTCCGGATTCGAGTAAATATTCATTAGGCGGCCTCGTGTGCCCGTCTTTCGACCGATCTTCCCATTTGCATATCGCCAGCCAACGTCATATCATTGTTGACTTTGAGCACCGAGACTGCTCGCGCCGAGGACCAGTCCGCATCGTGGATTCGTTCTCCTTTCTGTCGTTCCTCTTGCGTTCCTCTCGATCGATCCGAACGTGTAGGAGTATCTCTTACAAACGCATCTTAACTCGAATGCTTGCCCTCAGATCGGATATGATCTTTTGCAAAGGAATCTTTGGAGAGAAAAGTTGCTTACGAGTTTCGATCGGTTCATTGACGAATAACGTATATCTAAATTTCTATGTCTTATTCATTTATTAATTTCTTTTTACATTGTTTCTAGCAATTCGTAGATCAACTAGTTTTCATACAATTCATCATTACGTTACTAGGGTGAATTCGATGTGTATACATATTTACCGTGGAAAGACAGTTTTCCAATGGCTAGATCGATCCATTGATAGAAAATTAGGATTCGCCGCGAGGAACGTCTGAAGCCATTTCGCTGTATAAGCAGGCCGCGCATCGCTATGTTCAATTGGATTCTGGTGTGCACGCACAATTTACCGTACGATCGTCTCACGCGGCGTTCGAATCTAATAACTCGAAACTCGAAATCGCATTGCTATGCCGCCGGTGGCTCCTTGTTCTCGCGTTTAACCCCGCATCGAGCCCGCATCGAAATTTCTCCCCTAATCCACCGCTAGTTTCACCTACCGTCCCTAAGCGAATTATTCTTCGCCGGCTGACAGGCTTAGCATTTTCAATCGTCCCCCCCCCCCCTATCATCGCGGCCCGAATCGAAATTTCGATTAAATCGCCAACGAATTTCGCGAGCTTTCGCATTCAAGGAATTATCGTTAATTCGTAATTTGTAAAACAGCCCGGAACGTTATTACCGGTTCGTTGACACAGTCCGACGTATTTGCGACCGAAACAAACGACAAACGGGAGTACGGTGCGGTCTAATTAATAGACGAACGATAACGGAAATTACGCTTGTCAATACTCGTTGTCGATATGACCCGGGGCGTCGAAAAGCCGGAATAATTACGCTCGTTTATTCGGACTCGGCGGCGCCGCGCCGACGCGCGACGCGACGCGACGGTTTCCCTTCGACCCTTGGCGCGGGTTCGATCCGCGAACAAAGATCCGTATTCGAGAACGGAGTCGCGTGCGCTTTTCCTCGAGGAGCCCGGAGCTTTCAGCGCTCCCGGCTTTTTCCTACCCGCTTGCCCTCCTTTTCTCGGGCCACGATTGAGCGATCAATCAAAGAGCGGCGAGTCGCGATCAATTAGCCGACGTCGAGCACCGTCTACAGGGTGCTCGAAAAATTGTCGAGAGAGGTTCGATTAATTATCGTCGGATTTCCCTCTTTCACGGGAGCTTAGACGCCGGTGGACGGAGTTACGCCAGGATCGACAGTTTTCTCCGAGGAGGAACGTCGAGCACCGCGCCTTCTCGATTTCCAGTTCATTTGAATCCCTTTCCGTGCCGCTGCGTTTTCCATCCGCGATGTCTCCCGCCGTCCCCCCCCCCTCTTCTCGCTTTTTTTCTCTCCTATTTCCTCTGATCGAGTAAAATTCCGTCGCGATCGACGGCATAATGACTCTGCGTACGAAATTAGGGGGACGAGGTTGAACGTGACGTTATTGGGTTACGGGAAATGCAAGTAGGAATCGAACCACCGCCGTGGGGTAGGTTCGCCTCGAGTCAGGGAATATTGGCTACGATTTCGAGTTGTTTCTTGCACGGTTTTCCGTTGTCCTTGGTCCGCAGTCGTTGGTTTTGGAATTTTTTCGATATTTCTAAGGAACTTCGTCCAATCTACATTTGCGAGTCGACTTTTAACTCTTTACGGACTGAAAAAGTTCGAGGAACGCATCAAATGGAAAGACGTAATTGGGTCGTTTCGGCACTTGCTTCTAGAATCCGTGTGTTTCTCATTTGATGAACGAGCAACGTGACTTGCGGGATACAGCTCCTCGGTCGAGTAATTCAGTAAGAATCCTATCCTCGGTCGAGTAATTCAGTAACGGTCCTAAGAACGTTTCGGTACCACGAGGGTCCTTAAGTGATCCCGGGTTACAAGTTTAATCAAAAAGTATTCCGGTCTGTCCGTGATTAATCCCAGGGAGGTCGACCTAAATCCTCTCGGAAGAATTCAGTAGCTGTGACTATCA
Source organism: Ceratina japonica (assembly GCA_019453355.1). Classification (NCBI taxonomy): domain Eukaryota; kingdom Metazoa; phylum Arthropoda; class Insecta; order Hymenoptera; family Apidae; genus Ceratina; species Ceratina japonica. The sequence continues at coordinate 360,022 of SMSR01016006.1, read as the reverse complement.
ACAGACTCCTAACTAGATTGCTTTCACGAATCCTAAACACATAAAAATGTACAGAATATAAGAACCTCTGATGTTAACGCGATAAAATGAATTAATATGTAAAATGCATTTTTTNCAGTAGCTGTGACTATCAACAGACTTCTAACTAGATTGCTTTCACGAATCTTAAACACATAAAAATGTACAGAATATAAGAACCTCTGATGTTAACGCGATAAAATGAATTAATATGTAAAATGCATTTTTAAAATGTTTATAACAGAAACATAATCGACCCCCTCAGAAATATACATATAATACTCGTAAAGTTCGCGACTAATATCAATATCAGCGATAACGATTCGACTTTCATTAACGCGTTTTAATGGCATCTCGTAAAACGCTTATGCCTCGTGCGGTATTAATTAATCGAACGCGTCGACCATTGAATAACGATTAATTCAAAGTTGCGTGCGCTCTATCTGCGCGTATCATCACGGCTTACCTACATAATATGAAACATAACGCGAGTTGCCGTCCGTCGCGGATCATCTGAAAGTGGTACGAAACTAAATTAGATACTAGCCAGTGCGTTACGGGGTCCCGAGGAGAAAGGAACGTTTACGAGAGATAAGACCTGATGACCGTGAAACCCGTATGGGTTGCCGGTGAACGGTCACGATCGTCGTTTGCGAGGGAAACGAATCGATGCGAACGGGAGGCGGATAGAGGAGAGTCGTGCCCGTATCTTTAATAGAATCGTGTAATTCGCCGATTGCCGCAAAAACGAGTCGATGCCTCCTCCCGGGAAAAACTTGCGCAACAGCTGCAATTCTTTCTCTTAGCGCGAGTTTCCCACCCTTCATTTTACGTACACGACTGTCAACTAAAATTATGTACTACCGCCGCGTCTACACGTGTATTTTACAATTAGCGTATTTATTACGTTTTATTGGACGAAGATTAGCATTTTGTTCTAGAAATCCATAATCCGGTTTTTACGATAACGGAAGAGGTGTTGTATAAGAGAATCCCTGTAGTCTCTTAAAAAGAATTTTATCCCGTTCCTACTAAAACCCACCGCGAAACAAGGCGGAGTCCACGTGTTTGTTATAAAACAGGTTCGGGTTGCTGTGATGAATTTTATCGCGTCCAAGGGAACTGTACGCGGTCGAGCTTCTACATACGTCAGCTCGGCGACGGTTCATAGCTGGGAATAACCGCAAAACGGTTGAACGCGATATTTCCACAGTCGCGAGTGCGAGGTCGTGGCAAAAACCGGGACCGTCGACACGTCTCTAATCCTTTCAAGGTAAGAGACCGCGCGGACGACTAGGATGTGGCAAAAAAGCCGCGTCCACCGTGGTCCATTCTAGTGTCACCGCTGCTCGTAATAAACGTCCACCCGATTCGCGTTCCAACGGCGCCCGATTTGCATCGGGAATCTCGCTACGCTCGTTAACGAGACTTCTGCCACTTTTGCTTCCGCAGTTTTCACGCGCATATGCAAAAGGACAAGTCAGCTCGGATAAAGGATAACGCCTTTCCTATTGCTCCTGTTTTTTTATCACGCTTTTCGAACCTTCATTGGCGTTTATTACGGCTACATCTGTTGGACAAACAATAGACATTAGATAGAATAGGAAGCACGACGAAACGTGAATTGGGACCGTAGCTTCGGACCAACAGGTTTTACACGTTATTAAACAGCAGAGTCAAATTTATTAAAAACTTATGCAAATATGAGCTTTATATATCTTTAGAGGTAGACGTAACAATTGTTGAATCCAGTATACTTGGCTCTTTTTTGAAAGACTACGATCTCCGTGATAAAACTTTACTACCATAGTAATGGTAACTGTTTCCGCGTAACGGTGTTGTATGAATCTTCTTTCTCGCACTTTTCGCGAAACAATGCCTACATGATATAAAATGATGTCCCGTATGCTTAAGAAGAATTGGATCGGATAACGGTAAATCAATAGGATCGGTGATTCGCGTCCGTGAATCGGCACTCTCGCCAAATTAAGTTAAACGATTCCTCGGTAAAAACGAGTCCGTTGAAACATCGTCCTCTCTATACTATACATATACTCCCCGTTCGCGGAATTGAGAAAAACGGTTTTCACCGTTCGCCCGTATCGATCGCGAGTTTTCTCAAATTTTTTCCATCTTGAGAGCCCGCTGGTAATTAGAGGAAGGCCCCTCGAGCCTCGGTGGAGTAGGTATCGCTCGGTCGAGCTTCCCGGCCGGATCAGCAACGCTGAAAGACGCTTAACTTCTTTCCAATTAAACCGATACGTTTTCACCGAGCGGCCAGGAATCCCGGTTCCACGTGTACCGGGCTAATTAGAATCCCCGTCCGACTGATCTTTAATTCATGACTTATATTCAACCGCGCCACCGTGTGCGCGAACGCTTCCTAGGCGCCCCGGCCACGCAGGACCCGCTGAATTACATCTGTAAATACCTCGGGGATAGATACTTTCCGTCGATTTTCGAACTCATTTACGCCGCTGAAACCGCGGCGAGCCTCATTTGAATTTCTGATTCGTCGCAATCAAACCCGATGCTCATCTGTGGAAAATTGATGGAATTCCATTCGATTCATCAATTCACAAAGCAGCCTTCTCGTTCGTAGCCAAGTATCCTCCAATAACCGCAATCTGCTCGCGTGAATCTTTCATCACCGACAATTGCATGTGAATTAGGCTATGCCTATTGCGAAATCCTGCAATACCGTGCAGGAGAGTACAATTCGTTTCTCATATGGGATTTTCTTTAATGTTTCAGTGGGTTTTAATTCGAGTCGATATTTGAGAGAGTAGTCCGGTCGCCGCGAGGGCAAGGAAACCGGCCTTTAAGAGGATCATAACCCGACGCCAAGGCGAAACTTAAGATATTTCCTCGAGGAAGTCGGACTGGCTTTTTGCGAACATTACCCGGATCCCGTGGGACCGCACGAATCGTATGGTTTTCACGCGCGCCGCGTTCGAACTTGTTATCGTTCCCCGCATCGATCAGCGCCCGTCGCTGTCGAAGAATTTTAATTGTTACTTAGACCGTGCATTGGCTTCGCGGTCGCGTACGTCAACGGAGTTTCAACTCCCGTGTCACACGATCTTTCCCCCCCGCAAAATACTCGTTATAGTTCCGCCGTGTTTACAAATCGGATTCGCGGATCGATTTCCACGGCGTGAATCATCCCTAATTTGAAATTCGTAACGATCCCCCGTGTTAATCACGGGTATCGTGCCACGGGGTTATCTGGCCGCCGCCACGATATTGATTCGGAGCCCTACGATGCGCGAAAGCGTTCCGGCGGTGGCGTGCAATTTGTACCAGGGAACTCTTTTACGCCGCCGACTTCCAAACGAAAACTTAGGCCGGAGCGACGACGCCGGATTCACCGCGGAGGAATTCATAACGTAACGGCGACCGGTTTTAATAACCGCGCTCTCAGTGCTTTATCTTTATGTCCCGGCGACGGAATCGCGGGGAATCGTAAACCGTTTTCGGCTCGTTAGAAACCGCGGCGGGAGCTGGCGCGACACCCGGTACATGCGCGAAAGAAATTACTTCGACGGCGCGGCGGATTCTCCGCTGATAGCCTCGCCCGGGGAATATGTAATCGGGGTCATGGGATTAATTTTGACAGGGAACCGTCATATCTTGATGGGTATTAAGCGAACCAGCTTGAAGGATGGTCGGCACTCGCGCCGCTAATGAAAGGTTTCCGCAAAATTGAGCAATCTGAGAAAGTAAACGCGCGTTTTAGACGTTCCGGTAATTTGGAGACGTGGCCAAGATTTATTGAGTCGAGACAGCTCGTTGCCCTCGGACGCAATTGTACGGGCCGAAACCGTGATTCCAACGAAATTCGAACACTTTAATATATCGCGCAACGCGTCCTCCGTTTAACGATCTCACCCGGTATAGCCGGGTTCGCACAACAATATGTATGTATAATAGGATGTGGCTCTAGTATGCAGTCTCGTTGCTTCTCTATTTTCTTGCCGGTCGGTTCTTTATTCGGTATAGGCATGCCCTCGCGAGGAGAAACGACGCGAGATCCGCGCCAGATTACGCTCCTACGAGAATGCGTGGAACTCCGGCAGCCGCGAGGACACCCGTTACATTCTAAATACTTGTAAGCACGCCCTATTACCCGGCCGAGTTTCAACGGTATTACAATACAATAGCTACGACCATCCCTTTCTATGTTAACTTTGTTCTCCCGTGGTCCATACTCGTTCGCGATACGCCACAGTACAGGGTGTCCCTATTCTCTATTCCTTAACCCCTCAGAAGCATTAGAAGATCATTGCAAATGAAACGTTACGCTTTTAACCACACCTGTTTCACGTGGGACGTGTATCTAACACTTACTTTATCAGTGGACCCTGAATACGATGATGGATTCATAAAAAACGCAAAAGTGTATGCGACGTCTGACGACGTGCACGAACACGAAGGGTGAAATGACTATTATTATCTCCGAGAGATAAGAGAAACTACCTAAATAGCTTTTTCTGTATTACGAATGTTACGTGTTGCATGAGAATCCGCAGTCTACGCGTCGGAGCGAAGCGGTTCGAATCGGAATAATGTCCGGTTGCCGAAAACGGACAAATCACTGGGGCGGGCCACCCCCGGTGTCTCACGGCAGCGATAATTGCTACAATCGTGGCGCGGTAATTCTGGTGTCTCGTAATTGTCGGCGTTACATCGCCGTGTCTCGAATGCAAATGCAGTTAAGGATCTAAGATGGTAGATTAGCGACGGGGGGGAGGTTGCGACGTATCGCGTACGTACATGCACACGTGAACGTGCGTCACGACTCGCCGCCGCGGGGGTTGTCGCTTTCAAAGCCGCGGCTTACGCGGCTACTCTTCCGAGGACGGGTAAAACGGGAGCGAACACCGGGGTCGGGACGGGAATTTACGCCGCGACTCGTTAACCCTTTCATCGGTGAACATTATCCGCGGCTAATTAGAAGTAATTGATTCGGACTGAAATCCGGATGATAATGTTACTGCCCCGCGCGGAACGCGCGGCCCAGTCGATCAATCGTAGATTTCGAAGCGGCGGCGGATCGCGCAATAAAGTGGCCGCGTCGTTCGCGGTCGTTATCTCTTTGAGGCCGCGGTTAATACAGAATTCGAATTTAATATGCTATAGTTTAAATGGAGATCGTTCCGAGTGGCCACTCTTTTCGAGGGGTTCGGGAAGCGGTAGACAGCAGCTTTGGAAAAAGAGTTGTTAGGAAACAACCCTTATTAGAGATCCGCTGGAGATAAATAAGCGACGTCCAATAGTCGGGCAGTCGTTGCCGACTTTAAAGCGGGCAGCTCTTGACAGTCAGAGCACCGCGGCTCTGCGGCGCCCGTTTTCCAGTTGTTCGACAATCATCCAAACACGAGTTTATCAACGGTTCCCGCGCTCCTTGAAACTTCCCGCCGCGATACGTCACGTTCCAAACGGTCGAAGTTACTTTACGGGCCGGCCTCTCGCGGACGAAGCGGTACAAATTACACCGATAATTCTCTCTGCCGTTCTCCACGGCCTCTCGTCCTTGTTATTTTTTTTTTTCTACCACGGCTCGGAGAAAAGCTCCTCTCCGTTGCCCCCCGTCCCGCCGCCGCCGCCTCTCTCCTCTCCGGCGACGGAAAAACTTGTGAAACTCCATTAAGACGTCGGAGCCATCGCGTCTGACCGAAAAACGACGGTTGACAGGCGNGGCTCGGAGGAAAGCTCCTCTCCGTTGCCCCCCGTCCCGCCGCCGCCGCCGCCTCTCGCCTCTCCGGCGACGGAAAAACTTGTGAAACTCCATTAAGACGTCGGAGCCATCGCGTCTGACCGAAAAACGACGGTTGACAGGGAACGGACGCCTTAATCGAACGGACTTAACGATTATGCCTTTACAAAAATCCCTCGAAACAGGATAACACCTTCCACTCTCGCCCCTCGATCTCGATCGCCTATTTCCACTTCTCGTTTAATTGCCACGTAGCCAGATCTCTCTGGGCAACGCGTAACCGTTCTCCGTTCCGCAAAACCCCGGCATTCTTCCTCGATATACCCTTTGAAGCCGAATATCGGCGCTGCGATAATTGCGAGCGAGAGTCTAAGGGGTTCGTGCGCCGGCCGGACGCGATCTAAGATGAGAGATTAGCCGGTAAAGAGAGGGCCGTGGGTACGTACGTACGTACGTACGTGCTTCTCCCCGGTGTGCACGCGTGTAAATATGGGGCTGGTAAATAGGCATCGTGTTCTCTTTCTCCTTTTCCTCTCGGATTCTCGGATGCTGCATCTCGCGTGTGTACACAGTATGCGCGCGTATACACGTACCCGGTCCCTCGCTAGACGTTTAGCTAGCCGGAGCCCATACGTATCGTTATCGTGGGATCGTCGTTTTAAGACTGCGAACACGCAGTAGCACCGGCTCCTAGTTCCCCCGATTCGAAGATATCGTCTCCGATCCTCCGACCGAGAGCGGATCTCGAATTCGATACAGAACAGAATTGTTTCAAGAAGTATGAACAAAGGGAATAAAACGAGCGCTAGCTCAGAGATTCGTAGGCAATCGGTATTCGATAAAATAAATATTTGAACTCGTCGGTCGAGTCGATTTGTTTGGACTGTTGAGCGTTAAGTTTTGTCTTCCCCGACGACGGGAGTATCCGCTCTCTCTAATGCAATGGGCGACGCGTTGTGTTTGTTGTCCGATAGGGAAAACGGGCTTCCTAGGTATCGAAACCCCTGTCTCGAAGGAGACACCGAGTCAAGCCCGTTTCCTTAATCCCCTTTGCTCGCAGCTTATCGGCTGACAGATCGTGATCGCCCGCTGCGACTAGCTGACACCGTGAAACATCGAGATTTAATTAGTCTAGGGTCGCGCCGTGCAACGTCCGCGCGTCTCCTTTTTCTCTATATTTGTGACTCGCTTTTTACGCGCTTGTCACGGGATCAGAGGGTCGCGAGTCCTGGACATTGTGACCGACGATCGTTCGTAGACAGGACGCTGGAATGTCCTGCGCGATCNTTGTCACGGGATCAGAGGGTCGCGAGTCCTGGACATTGTGACCGACGATCGTTCGTCGAGCTCGTAGACAGGACGCTGGAATGTCCTGCGCGATTAAAGAGATTTGATCAAGTTTATTTTAATTTTGTAGAGTTGTTAAAAAATAATTGTACGAGATCTTCTTGAGATTAATCGATGGTACAGGAATACATTTAACGTTACAAGGCAAAGTTTGTTTGTCCGAACGTGGAATTTAATTAAATGCCCGTTTTTAGTGTGACGTCGAAAAATAATTTCCTGTCGTAACAGACCGAGTAACGGGACGTATTCTAGAAATTTAAGAGTTACGCCGAGGAAACCCGATAGCCTCATAAAGAATAAGCCGGCTTACAATTTTTGGTGGATGTACACGTCGTCGTATAGATTCTAACACGGAGATAACGAGCCGAGAATTTTTACGCGCGTCCCCCTGATTAATCCCCCTACCTCGGTCTAAACTCGTGAATTATTTATAAACAACCTGTTCAACATCGCCGCGGTGAAACTCGCTGACGGAGCGCGTTCGTCATAAACGTCAGTGGGAGTTGAATTCGCGAACGCGTCGGTTATCGCGCGGAGCGCCGAGAGTTACTTGGGAGTTGATCGTAATTTATTATCGCCGGCCCGCGGTGAAATTAGTCTCCGACGAATCAAAGCGAACGCGAGACCGGAACAATTTGCCTTCGTCGCTATTTTTTCCCCCGGTTTCGTGCACGCGCGCCCCCGGTACTCGTTCATTAAAGAATTAAGTGAAATCTTCGACGGATAAATTAACGATAAAAGATCTCCGGCCGCCGATCTTTCGTCCGTTATCCCGTCCCTTTCTCTTCCCTTCCGTTCCTTTCGTAAGGCCAAGGCTGTTCCCCTCCCTCTTCGTCTCTCCCGTGGCCCGTTGATGTTCCCAACGTGCGATGTCGGAGCGCCGAGTTTGGAGGGAGGGACCTCACCACCGGCCTGACCCTCTAATTATATGGTACATCGTGTACCGAGTGAACGCGGGTCGGGAGGTCACGGCATTCGTGGCCAACCGAGCCCAGAGAGCACGCCATGGAGATATATCGAAAAATTCGTCCAGGTATCGGTGTTCGAGCCCTCGCGGCGGGTAGCCGGACCGCCGAATTTACCGATTCTCTGACAATAATTATCCTGACTGCTCGAGCGTACGCTCCTTGTTCGTATAAGCAGCGATTTGATTTGCATTATAAGAATATTGACGTACGCTTAAACACGTTCCCAGAAAGATTAGGACGCCTTATTTGAGTTTAGGTAAGCATCTCGTGATTTGTGGTCGCGTTTTAAACCCTCCAGATGTTGGTCGGCTACTGCGGTTACGTTCCCCCTAGGTAGGTGAAATACGACTGCGGGTTTGAGTCCGGTGGTCGATATTTCGTTAGCCGGTATTCATTTTCGTGGACGTAGCGATCGATCTCGGTCGCGATTCCGCGGCTTAAAATATTTTCTGGTCGATCGGGCCGCCCCGCTGCGTCCCCTCCCCCCCCCCCCGGGATTTTTCAGCTGTCTCGCTCCCGATGGAAACTCCGGTTATCTGGTCAGCGGTTTTCTATTTTTTAACGGCCCGTCGACCGCGTTGACACCTGTTGCGGAGGGTGACCGTCCGACCGGACGGTAGTAGACGAAATCTCAATCGACGTGTCATCTTACACGGACACGGCTGGTCAGTCCTCCTCCTAGTACCGGATTATCTCGTGTTTTACGGCCCCGGTGTCTGACACTGATCGGGTTAACCATCGCCGAAGGCCACTGACCCGTTCTCGATTCTTTTATCGTTGTCCAACAATTAAGACCTCGATATATTCCTCGATTTTATTTCACAATTGTATTAAATACTTTCTAAAGAGTTGTTCTTAATTTTGTTGATACCTTTTTCGACGGTCGCCGGTAAGAATTTCCGGCGATACATTTCTTAATAGAAAATCGTCATTGAATTTCGTGGCGGTATAGTAGAGAGAGACAAGGCGGGCGGAGCTCGGCGCGTTCGAGAATTAAAGAACGTCTCCGCGTGCGTGCCTTCAGAGAGTCAGGCACGAGGTTCGTTTATGCACGTTTGAATCGGTTGTACTCGAATGAAAGAGAGAGCCCGGAACCCGGAAGGGGATGGTTCGGGGTAAAAAGCTCTCGAACGAGGCGACGTCGCGCTCGCGTTTCTCGCCGAATAAAGCTCGCCGGCGAGCACGTCGGGAACAGGGGCAGCCTTTGAAATATTCCGAGTGCGCCGCAGCTTATTTATTTCCGCTCTTTCTCGAGACGTCACCGCTCGCTCGCTCGCTCGCGTCGCGCCGACCAGGGCCAACCGGCACCCACTCCTTGCCCGCCTCTTTTTCCCTCTTTGCCCTCGTCGACGCTTTCCGCGAGCAGACTTACCGAGACTGGAATTTTAATTAAGCTTTTTTGCCACCCGCTGAATCCCTGTTCCGGCATAGGGAACGCAACGTGTCCCATGGCCGCGGGAACAGATGCACGCTCGCGATCTAACGGGTGTCCTTGGGGCGGATCGGCGAGACGGCGGCGCCAAGATTCTTCGAGGGGGTGTACCCCGCGGACGGAATACAAATTGCTCGTCGCCAGCGAGGTTTTAATCCCACGGACTATTGCCCCGGCTAATCGACCCGTCTCCCCGTCCCGCGTATACGTCCAGGGATTCTTTCCGATGGAAACTGGGCCGAGTTTTTGCCGCCAGGAAATCGAATGAGATTCAACGCCGTCGACCGAGTCACGGTTCCGAAGAATTCGCTGCTTTGGAAATTGTGTATCTTCTCAAAAGTTCCGAAGGTATCGTACGTAAGATCCATTTCTCGCGAGAGATCCCGAATTTCGTTTCTCACGGCGCGTATACCGATGTTCCGTGGTGGCGATTCCGTGACCTACACTACCCGTTGGCATTGATCCCGGCAGGGGGATGCTAAGTAATAGCAGCGTAACATCAGCACGTCATCATCAACGCCGAGTGTGTACAACACACGACTCGCCACTTTGCTGCCCGCCTCGCGCACCAATCTGCAACCCTCTCTCTCTCTCCTTTCCTTTTTTCTTTTCGCTTGATTATACATGTACGCGGCCGTATTTTGTTTCGCGGTCTTTCTCGTATACTGCGGGTGTTCCAAACGGATTCGAGGAATCTTTTGAGAACCGGAGACCGTGGTCTCCTGAAATATCTTCAGATTTTCTTTGAAATCGTAGGGAAACGCGTCGAAATCGCGAGAACAGCGCCGTTTCTAAAGATTCGAGTATCACTCCGGCAAGCTTAAAGCGTGGAAAAACGGCAGCTGGCAGGAGATAACGCTTTACAGTTCGCTTAGAATTTTTCCTTCCTTCGGATCGCGCCAAATTGCCGGTGCTGAGTCACGTAACGAGTTCACAAAGTGGAACTTTTTAATGTGTGCCGTAAAATTGCCCCTGTTGCGGACGCGCGCGGCACACATTCGCGAATAGAAATTCCGCGAAGGAACTAAACCGATGAAATCGATTGCGCGGCGATTTGCCTCTCGTACGAATTTCGAATATCAAAAGAGAAATCGCCCGTGTACACACGCGTCAAGAAAGTATCAATTACACGTCCGGACAATTAAATTATCCCCGCGTATAAATCCGATCCCGATAGATAACCCAATGAACATGTTACATCCGCGAGACAGGGAAATTTATTCGTCTTCCAATACCGTAATCCGGAAGTACGCTGTTGCCCGGCAGCCAACACGTATTCGAGATTTCGCTGTGCGCAGAAAATCCATCACCGTGTAGAGTTAAAATTACAATTTCATTCGATATCCCGTCGGATAGGAGGGATCGGCGAGGAGCCTGGCCGGGCGAAACGCAATCGGGTAAATCCGATCGAATGTAACACGATTCCCGTACGCGATAAGTACTTTATAATCACCCTGTGTGCTCGGGGTTGGGCGCATTCCTCCGGCCCATCGGGTGGAGAGGATGAAACGCGAGGGAGGTTAAGATGATAGACGAGCCGATACGTTCCCACGCGGACCCGCGAAGAAGTCTGAAAGCTGTTGGTTCTCTCTCGCCACGGTTTTCTTCTTCTCCGTTTGGCACGGTGTAGTGGGCGGTTATAACCCCCGAGGGCCCGACCGGGCCCCTAATCACAGGCTCGCCCTCGCGGAACGTATGCGTTTCTTAAACGCGGTCCGGCTAAAAGCCGAGAGTAACGCGAACGTTCTTAAATACACGCTGTTTAACTCTCGCCCTCTGAAACATGCCTGCGCTTCGCGTTCCCTTTGTACACGCAAACAGAATATCTTTCTCATTTCTCCCCGGCCTCGCTATCTTAATCCCCCTCCCGCCACAGCTCGTTTCATTCGCCGCCCGCCGTTTTGTCCAGCAGTTATTCATACTCTTCCTGCCATTTTCCACGTGTTCACTTTACGTCCCTCTTCGTTTTCATTGTTCCCAAACGAGAGATCGCGTAGATACTTCTGTTCTCTATTGAAAGATCTACCCCCCTCCCCCCCGCCGAAAATGCTCTCTCGCTCTATTTTAATTTCCTCTCTTCGCATGCTCGTTTCCGACTCGCGCGGTTCATTTTCTTCCTCGCTCGTATCTCCCACGATTCGCAAACAGACGGGCCGCGAGGATGCACGTGTTCGCGTTGCATATTATATGCCCGACACACGCACGCGATCAACACAGCCGAACGGCTTACACGGTCGGCGAAATAAAATTATCGCGACCCCGCTTTACGTTCTAAGGTAAATCTCCCCACGGTACGGAGCGGAGAGTTTAAACCAACTTTCGCGTGGCCGGCGTTGCTTTCGTTACATTGCTCTTTACTGCCGTGCCGCTATCGATTTACGAGGATCGAGGCCGGACCTCGTGCTCTCGTGTCCGTAATTTGGAAATTAGAAGCAGATTCTCCGTCCTACGCTCGGGATCCTTTGACCAATATTTTGATTATCTCCAATTCGATTCCCAAGCGCTTAACACTAGAAGTACCAACTTCTTTTTATATACGCTCTCTCCATTAAAAGCCAGTCATTTTGACTGGTTTGGTAGTTTTAGTGTTAACGTCTGTCAAGGAGTCTAATAAATATTTCAAATTTTACCTCAACCGCGAGATTATACATTATGCATATAGTAAGTCAATATAGTCGTAGCGCACACAACATGTCATACAACAAATCGGACAATAAATCACGGACAGTTCCAGTGGAAGAATAGAAAATATTTATTTCTGATCATTTATTCATACATCATAAATTTTCACCTGTTCATATACGTGCGCTTCGCACGTCTGATTTTACAATATTATTCGCGAACGGTTTGTTTTCGTACGAGGGTGTATTTGCATGAGGCAAGGGGAAATATGGATCACGAGGATAGTTGTTAGTGGATGTTGCCGCGAGGCTCGCGAGGTAAAGGACGAAATTTATCGTGCACTAATGCGCTTTAAACTCATTGGACGTAAATTTATCAGACGGATAGGAGGGTTCGCGAGGTTCCCGCGCTGTCGCCGCGGGCTCCACCGTTTCGACGCCGAGGAAGAAAGGAGACCACGAGAGCCAAGAAAAGCATAACGACTCCGCTATGATGGACGATTAGTCGTGTGCCGCGAGCATTAGCAGCCACTATTCAAAGAATAATTGCGTCATAATTCATTATGGAGTTTTATGCGTATATGTCTCGCTCTTCCTTCTCACTGAAAATCCTTTCAGACTAAAAACATCTACTCGTACATTGGCAAATGTCTTACCGTAGTATTAGAACCATACTGTTTTTACTTACTGTTTACAAAAATTAGTTGTGAAATAATTGTGTTTTAAGTAATCTTGGATCAGACGTAGACGGATATTTTTTGAAATGTAAGTTCTTCAACGACCTAAGACCGTTCCCTCGGTTAGATTTGTTCGTTCGATAGGTAAACGAAGGCACGGGCAGTCGATTCCGATCTCGATCTCGACGTGCGTGCATTGAACCACCGACGGGTCCACGAATATTGTAATTCACGTTGGGTGGCACGTGTCGAGTCACCGTTTCTTCCCTCTCGTTCATCGTGATCTTTATGCGTGGCGATTTAAAGCGGCCTCCACACATTTAACGTGTCACGCATCCCGTGGGACCTTCTGATGAATGTTTCCGCGCGATAACGAGCCGAGTTAACGGTACCGCCTTTGCGGGACGATTGAGCAATCGCGTTTCGAGTAAATCCGATGGTACCCGCGTTCGTGGAACGATGCCCCTGCGCCCGATTCTTTAAACGAGAGGCGAACGACAATAATGTTTATAACCGCGGGATTAAACGAGGATTAACCGTGTTCGCGTGTCGAACGATCGTCAACGCTACCGGACGCCGTGTCGCAACCAAATCGGCGGTGTGTTTTCGTTAATTAATGGCGCGCCGTCTCTCATGGACGTTCCCTCTCTATCATGGAGTAAGTTAATCTTTCTTGGAAAGCACAGAACAAGTTTGGTCGACTTGTTCTTGCCGTTACCGATGGAACGTCGGGCTATCGAGGAACGGATCGAATTACCGACAGAGAAATTGAATATGAAACATTTTTAATTCAGCCGACTTCATTTATTATACGTGTACGTATAAAAATAAAGCGGATTTTCNAATTACCGACAGAGAAATTGAATATGAAACATTTTTAATTCAGCCGACCTTATTTATTATACGTGTACGTATAAAAATAAAGCGGATTTTGGAAAACGCGACCGCTTGTCGCGTAGTTAAATGGAAACGCGCGCCGTAATTGTGGTAGTGGGACCGTTAATATGTTTATTGTTGCCGAAACCTCTAAAATGGAAATGGTCGCGCTATTAAATCGTACCGCTGTCTCCCATAATCCCATGAATATCCGCAGTAACTCTCGGCGCGCCGTTGTTTTATTCGTGCCTCATAATCAGGAAATGTATCAATTTTCCGTTCAAAACGATCCGATTTATTACATATTCGTAGCGTTGCTTTTTATTATGAAAAAAATATTTTCTACATTCAATTCGTCGCGCGATTCCCCGTTCCAGATTGTTAATTCTTTATCGAGGATGTCTTATAATGACATAACACGGTATTCTCTACGTCAGAACTGTACGAGTCGTCTGTTGATCTTAATTGAAATTCATCTCTCTTCTCTCATCTTTTAATTAACGGTCTTTCCGTCGAATGACTAATTAAGTAACACGACGTTGACTCGTTCACGCGAAACGTGATCTATTTTCCAGGTTATTGGGAGAACCAAAAAGAACAATGGTACGGAAGTGTGTCAGGCGTAAGCGATACCCCTGTACCTTGAAGGCATCGTTGTTGGAAAGTCGCCTGTGGACGGAATCAAGAGCGAAGGCATCGATCGAAGGGCGAAGCCGAGGTCGAGGCTCGAACAGTCGTCGAATCGGGTGAAAGCTCGATCCGGATCGATGTACGGACGATCGATTTCACGGGACGTATTCGAATTCGAGCCACGTAGCCGCGAGACGAATAGCTCCTGAAGGAGGAAACCTTTGAGACTCGGCTATCAACCTGGATTCTCTCACAGAAACCGATCCTCCTCCGGGGTTCGATTCAATTAGCGACCATGGGACTCGGAGGTGTTCGAGGAGGAAGAAGAAACTCGAGTCGACCGTGACGATGCTCGCGCTGTGGGCAACCGACGACGACGACGACGACGACCTTCCACGACCAAATCCTATTAATCGCGATGAAATCTCATTAGAAACTTTTTCTCAAGGCCGTCCGCACCGCGGGAAATTAACCGTTCTCGCCGGCGAAGACTGAGAAGCAGAAGAGAGGCTCGTTTTTCTGGCCGATTAGAAACGCTTTTCTGAGGCAAAGGGCCCGGGTTAATATGTGCCTTGGACGAGTGCCGCGAGCTGGAAGTTGCCAGATCGGCGAGAACCGTCAAAAGGTAGAGGGAAGAAGAAGAAGGTGGTGGCTCTATCCGGAAGGAATGGGAATGCTTCTGCCTGACGAGACGTACGAGGAGCGTTCCTCGTCTTCGAGACGGAGCCCGTGCCCGAACGTACTCTCGGACATCGACGAGGTCGAGGCGGCTAAGGCCTTGGCCGCGTTCAGAAAGTGCGACGAGTTCCTCAAGAGGCACGGGATCAGGCCGGAGTTCTTCTGCAGGCACAGGGAACGGCTGGCGTTGCAGACTTGGCTGCTGCAGAGGTCCAAACTGTCTTCCGGTGAGTCACCCCGTTCTCTGACTTCGTAAATGTTTGATCGGTTTGGTCCGCGCAACGAATCGCGTATTCGGCCTCGTAGAAGATTAGATCTAGTATGAACGTCGATTGGTACCGCGGACGTCGATAAATCGGGCTCCGCAGCGTTGATCGAACACGGTGCCACTTTATGGCAGTTTATGGGACAGCCGTCACGATGCACCTGGCCGGTGTGGAGACCTCGCGTCGCCGGTAATAGATTTACGTATGAGGAACGAACAATCGGATGACAATTTACGGGGAACCGTTTCGACCCGTTCTGCATGCATCGAAAATAGGGTCCGATCTCGGTTAAATCGCCGTTTCTCGTTACTTTCACCGGCGCGGCGGTTACACTGTCGCTGTTGTTTTTTCGGGCAATGAAACGCGTCGTTCGGGTAATTGGATATCCGTTCCCAAAAACGCGCTTTCGCCCCGCAAACTGAATTTCACGTTTAGTCTATCTATAATTCCTCTGCTCTGTTCGTTTCATTAATTATGAATTAAATTAGCCGGCGACAGTTTCTCGAAAGGTGTGAAAACAGAAATCGATTATCTCTCGCGATATTTCATCCGATTCTGTTGAAATTCCATGAACCGCGAGTCAATAGAACCTTGAATTTTTAGCGAGATAGAAACGGGGTAACGATCGAACGATAGGGGCTCGAATAGAGGAGGAGGGAGGGTGGACGCGGGAGGGTGCGTGGCGCCTCTCTTTGATGTTAATTTCGATTTCGCCGGTCGGCGGCGATAATTTCGTTAGCTGGACGTACTTAACGATCGCGGGCCCGTGAAACGCGGGGAATTTCGCAGTCCGCGAGACTGCCGGAGGGGCATTAATTTTTGTTTTTAACGAGCTTTACGTATTTATGCAGCGGCGCGCATTAACGCAGTTGATTTAATGTTCCGCATTAATCGAGCCGCGTTCAAGCTCGTGTAAATTATGAATGGAAAAGTTAATTTGCCACCCCTACTCGTGTCGTCAGCTCGGGCGCTTCTCCATTGATTAGGTTTAACGGCAACACCGAACTTGCGTCTCCATTTACATACTATTACGTATTTAATTTCCCCACTTAACATTTTTACGAAGCCAGACGTAATTAACGCCACGGGAGTTATGACATAATCACGCCGTTGTAATAGCCATTTAATTGTGTTTAATTGGTAAAAAGGAAAAAAAAAAAGGATTCGTATAGTGCTAAGCTTTATCGGATGCCGGTCTCTTCCAGCGTTTATGGAAATAAGGTTTGCCCCTCAACAAGAATGTAATTACACCGTGAAGAACGCCGGCACGGTTTCCACGGTTTCATGTTTTTACGCGTAATAGAATTTAACCGGAAAAAGGGGGATTACAGTCGAACGCGAGGAACGTAGCACCCATTTCCGACTGCCTCAAAGGGCGCGCGCCCCCTGCCTTGTTTCGCGCAACGCGACCTTTGAGAACTTTTACACGGCAATAAATATTTGGGTTGCAGCGTCAAGAGGGAGCTTTCCGGTGTAATCCCGTGGAAAGCCTTCTCGCGACTTGGAATTGAAATTAAGTCGCGCACCGGTACCCATTCCGTTCGTGGAATTTTCACAAAGATTTTCCTGTTTTGTCCTTCCTTATTCGTTTAAGTAAAACCTCCTGTATATGATTTCTCACGGTCTTAATTCGATTTAATAAGAGTGGAAGATCAATGAAGTACTTGAAGGCAAGTATAGGATTACGTTGGACGACCCTCGAAAAATCGATTCAATGGGGAAACTAATCCGTCGCACGTCAAAACGCTAATCACATTCTTCATCGTATAAATGGACTACGTTCGTTTCCGGGACACGTTATAGAATTTAACGCACCGAGCCATTACATCCTGCATTTTNACGGTCTTAATTCGATTTAATAAGAGTGGAAGATCAATGAAGTACTTGAAGGCAAGTATAGGATTACGTTGGACGACCCTCGAAAAATCGATTCAATGGGGAAACTAATCCGTCGTACGTCAAAACGCTAATCACATTCGTCATCGTATAAATGGACTACGTTCGTTTCCGGGACACGTTATAGAATTTAACGCACCGAGCCATTACATCCTGCATTTCGGAGCAGAACTGGCGGTTTAAGAGGCGCTCTTGCATTATCATCGCTCTGCGAGTTGAGAGCTAGTTGGACGCAGTAGAATTGACGGTAATCTTGTCTGACGCGTAAAACGAATACCGCGGGATGAACGTGCAAAGTTCTCTGTCGGTTCTGGTATCGTT
Source organism: Ceratina japonica (assembly GCA_019453355.1). Classification (NCBI taxonomy): domain Eukaryota; kingdom Metazoa; phylum Arthropoda; class Insecta; order Hymenoptera; family Apidae; genus Ceratina; species Ceratina japonica. Next base: position 342,573 of record SMSR01016006.1, on the reverse strand, counting down.
ACAATTGGCCCTTTTTGCTCCGCTATCATTACACTTAATAGATCGCGAAACTTCCCCGAGCATAAACGCGAGCGTGATGTAATGCCGGCTGATGTCAAATGTAATTTTATAATAGATAGTAAAATATAAATTAAGCCCCTGTTCGCGCCCCGTCGAGAGCGACGTCAATTTCGTTCGCATAAAGCACCGATACCTGCGGTGTACGTGCACCATATTTCGTGACGGTATTTTTAGCGAACTGGCTTGTTCGATTTCGATAATAGAAAGTTATCGGAGGTAAAGCGAAAAGAAAAATTCGGTTAACATCGCTTGCCGACATAATTCTGAAGTACACCAGATAAAGGAGATTCTCCGTTCTGATTCGAAGTCTCATTATCGCCGGGCCGAAGTTTGCTGCTTTAAAGATAAGCCAGTGCGTAGATCACGGAGATAAGTTTCCTCTCCTTTAATCACGGTCAGGCAAAGTTTTCTTTTCAGTCGGTCGGTCGAAAACAGAAGGTCCCGGACGCTGTTTAACCGCGCGCGCGTTCCTCTCAAGAAGCAGCAACTTCCAAAAAGTTCCTTAACTATCAAATCATCGGGTATCACGGTCTGCCCATCTCCTCGCGTGTATTCGAATCCCGTTCCGCCCTTGGGCCGTCCACGTTCTCCCTCGGAATCTTTAATTAAATATACCCTCGAGTAGTCGCGTCGGTGGGTATCCGCGCGGAAAATCAGCGGGTTCGTTTACAATAAAATTATTTAACTGGAAATGAAGAGCTCTCTCTCGTACGGGGGTTAAAGGTCGTAAATGGTAAAACATTTCGAGGGATGAGTAGTTACGATTCGATCGCGTTATAGGTATAATTTCTACTAATTTCTCTTCGGATTGGAAAGAAAATTGGGAAACGGGACGATTACCGGCGCGGAATACGCAATTACGAGTAAATTCCGCGGTTGTTTCCCCGGATCAGAATATAAAGGCCGCGTAATTACGGGGACAAAATTACACCGTGTTTTATAATCAACGTAATCACAACGCGGCCGGCGGACACCGACCGACGGACAATTAACGTTCACGTATCGGACCGACCGTTTTATCATATTAATCGTCCCGGCACGTTTCGTGAATCGTTTTCTATCCGGTATCATTTTCCAATCTCTCGTTTGTTTACTGGCCGGTCGCGCGGCGCGCCGCGTCGGAAATCGAACGTGCGCCTCCATCCGAAAGATAACGCCTCCTATTCTCGTTCTTAACTTTCTTCATACAACTTCTTCCATTTGTCGTTGTCGCCGTATCGCGTCGGCAAGTCACGCGGACGAAATTCCGCTGCGACGGTGATAAAAGAAACGACGGTGGACGCAGGTCGGAGGCGAGGAGGACGGAACGGCGCAAAAAACTTTGATAAACCAGCAATTTTACGCCGCGAGCTCACCTGAATAATATTTTTTAGAGCCATTGTTCACGCTGCATAAATCGATTGAAATACCATGAAGTCTCGCATTCTTTCCTAATTTTGCATGGTGATTGGGGGGGACTCCGGTCTTCTCGTCTTTATTACTTTCTAAGGAGGTCGTTACACCTTATTTGTACCATACTTGGCAACGGGAAGAGTAGCAGAATTTTTTTATTTTTGATCGCTGCATTATTTGTACGAGCGCCGGATATATATCCGACTTCCATCTGATGCCTGCGTGACCGAGCGTCGGATATTTCCGGCATGCATCTCATGGCCTGTATGGACAAGCACATGTCTAATAGCAGGTATAGTTACGGCGGACATAGCGCTCGTATCGAAAGGGTTAAAAATCGTAAGACGCCGTAAGTACGAAACGAGATTTCCACGCGAGACGGACCGATAGTAACGCGTTGGGGATAATTGGAGGATTCAGCAGAACGCGATCAGCAGTCAAAGACATTATAACGCGGAATCGCGTCCCGTGAAAACGGCCACGTAAACTTACGTTCAGCCCGGTGGTGTGTCAGCCGTAGATTCACGTAATTAGCGTGCTCGCTGGTAATGAAGCCCCCCATTATGGGCCGGGCCGTCGGTTAATTAGGTTGCCCGTTGATTTATTGCGATCGTGAGGTGTCCGGATGATGGAGGCCGCGTGGTTGCATCCTACGCGTCGCTTCCTTCCATTGAAATATACGTATAGATGAAAACAACAAAGGGCTCGTTTGTCCGGTAATTGAAAGCGTTCCCTCGTTTTTGATTCTGGGTCGATGAATAAGGGGGTAATAAGTTCCGGTCCTTCGCGCTACCGGGTGAACGCGTCGGCATCGATCGGACCCGATATACGCGCGCGTACCTCTCGATGACAATCGAATAAGATTCGGGAAAAAAAGCGTGTCGTATAAATCAAGAGTGAAGGCGAGAGGGACGCGAGCGCGTGCACGGTCGGAAAGAACCCCTGGCAAATTGGCCGGTCGAGCAAGAGGAACCTGGACGCGCGTTGCTTCGAATTTACTTAGCCGCGCGTATAAATCACGCGTACCGCGAGTCCCTGTATATCACCGAAGCCTCTAAGCAAAGCGGTCGCGCGCGTTTACTCCCATATTTATCCGGACAAATTTATGGCGCTCATTTATTATGAAAATTGATATTTCGAACGAGAGAACAGTTCTGAATTCACGCGTATACCGTCGCGTCGCGTCGATGCGAATAAAATCAATTTCCGGGCCTGTTGAGCGTCCGGTGGCGTGCGTCGATCGGAAGGATGCACGCGACCGCTTTTCCGATGCGCTTTTATAATAATTCATCGCCGCTCGCAGAGCCTTTGTTACGCGTTATCGACGAGCAATCATATAGCTATAACGCGTTCCGTTGACGGACCCCGTGATACGAAATTCTCCGATTTGATTGAAAGATTTGTGCGGCGAAATTGCTGGCTAGAAAAGCTGGCCGGACTAGAATTTTAAACAATGGTCCATCGCGGCGCGTATGAAAAACGGCTTTTTTGCGGCTTAAATCCGATGTTAAATTGAAATGCGTCCGGACCGTTTATCCTGTTCGACGAAGTACGGCGTTCCAGGCGAAACGGGGATTAGTCGGTCGAATTGTGAATTATTTTAACGACACGGCCCAGCCAGGCTCCGGCCTCTATTGTAGGATTTCGCCGGTTGAGCGTTCTTTTTATCCAGTTTCGCCTATCGATCCTCTGTATTCGGATAAAGTTCGCGGGATCCGGCGGATAGCTAGTTCTCTTTAAAATTCATTGTTCATCGGCAATGATTCCGGCTTTTATCGAGGAAAGAATTCCTTTGTCCTGACCCCGAGGTGAGGAGCCGGAATAACGCGGTAATCGCGTCTAAGGATAATATTGATCCTGGACGAAAGGATTAACCGTGGCCGCGATTAAATATTTGACCGCGCGACTTTCTAGCCCCCAGATTCTTTATTTAACATTCGATAACGGCGTAGATTAAGGAGGAATTAAAAGTGACGACTCGTACAAACTGAAATTACCTGATTCGATTACCCCGGCGGTTTCTTTCGTTCGATTCGCGTGGGATTAATTTGGTTTGAGAAAAGAACTCGAGCCGTATAATTCGAGACATAAATTCCGGCTACGTAGCACGTTCGTTTAGTGGGCCTTAATGCAATATAAGTACAATAGCTTTGGGAATATCTCTACCTATTGCGATATTACTTCGGCTTCCGTTGGTAGGAAGGGCTAATTCCTCGAAAGGAGACTTAGACAGACGAGCTTCCGTAGGAAGAGAGAAGGGAAACGAAGGCGAGGATGGAAATTTAATCGGGATTTATTAGCCACGGGAAATCGACTGGGGGGGGAGGGGTTCGTAATGACCGAGGCATTGCTAATGGGACAAAGGAGGAGAGGAGAACAAAAAAGGCTGGAACTGGATGCAAACGTAACAACGGCCGATGTAAAAGCGAACAAAATGCCGTCAGGTGTTGTACCCATAAATCACGCGCCACCTTTCTCAGTCTTCGTCGTGACACGTTTCGCGCTCGTGTTCGATTCTGAGAACGGTGCCACTTGCACAAACCTCCTGTCGTCGCAGTCAATTTTATTGCACAATTTACAACACAGATCGAGTCGATTATCTGTCCATTACGTCGTCTTTGAGGTTCTCCTCTTGCGTTAGAAACCGAGGCGTTACTCTAACCGCGACCGAGACTGAAAATTAGTCCGATCGCGGGCGAGACGTCGAAACCTGTAGTCGGCGAGAGGAGAAATTGTCGCCGGGGCCGAAGTCCCACGCAGTTGCGTTGGTTGTCGCGCGGAATCATTAATCAGAAGACGGGTGGCTAGGGATGAAAGGTTTCGTCGCCCGAGCCCGAGAGACCGGAACCTTATCTCGGACAGCGTAATTTTTCTGGTGAACCGTTGGTAATTACAAGGCATTATGAAGCATCGATGCGAGCCGCGGCCTCGTTATAAATCAAGACGGATTCAACGCGCGAGAACCGAGAGAGACTCCTACGAAGAGGGGAAGAGATAAATCACTACGCTCGCTCGGCCCGTAGCCGCGCGCCGCCGCTCCGTGAGCGGAGAGGCACACAGGGTAGTTTGTGGAGGCGCGGAGCGGCGCGGCGAGTCGGTTTTTTAAAATTCGTCGATCGGCGAACGGGGTGAACCGACGCGACTGNGGAAGAGATAAATCACTACGCTCGCTCGGCCCGTAGCCGCGCGCCGCCGCGCCGCGCCGCTCCGTGAGCGGAGAGGCACACAGGGTAGTTTGTGGAGGCGCGGAGCGGCGCGGCGAGTCGGTTTTTAAAAATTCGTCGATCGGCGAACGGGGTGAACCGACGCGACTCCCGGTTTTATTCGCTTTTATCAGCTTTTCAACTGGCCCCGTCCGATACGCGGCCATTGTTCAGGCATAATTAGATCGTTCGGCCGCCGGATCCGCGGTGTATTTATTACCTTCTATGCGAACTCGGCTCGCAGGTGGTATGGCCCAGCGCGCTCGCGCGCGCCCGCGAGTGTGCGCGTGCATTCATGTACGAGCACGCGAAACGGCGAGCCCGGTCACGGCAAACGGCAGGCGATAACTCAGTCGGCAGGTATATAATTATCAAACTGCGTAATTGTTAATTATTGTGCCATTGTTGGCGACCGGTAATTAATGCGGTGCCAAACTCCCCCGGTACGCGTCTCACGCGATCGCACGATTGATCGGCGAAACCCTCGCCTTTTTGCATCCGCCCTCGAACGACCCTTAAGTGCAGAGGAAGTCGGACAAGTGTCTTCTTAGCCGAAGACAAGAGTCAACTAATTTGTGTGCATCGTTCTCGCCGTTTCCCACGATTCTCGCCGACCCGTGACTTATCCCCGACTTACACCTACAATTTGCGTTACGGACAATTCATTACGACTCAGCGTATTTATTTTCTGCGAGTCGAAATAGTAATATAAAATTGCATGGAATTGTCCTGACAAGAATTGTGTTCCCGGAATTCGATTATGCGATGATATCCGAGTCGCTTTGTCTTCTCTCGGCACTGCTTTAATTGCCCGGTGTCCTTGAAATTGCATTCTAGCATTGGACACGCTCGGACAGGGACATTATATTTTACGGTTACATGTTTCACCGGTTATCGATCCCGATCTGGCAATCGGGTGTTCACCAGGTCGAGGTGCACTGGTAGCTGTCCGCGCGCGGTGCCCGCGGAAAATAAATCCAGTCGGTGGGCGGGCGGGCGCGATCGATCATTCCCGCTAATTAATTCATCCGTCAATTAGCAACGCCGCGTGTGCGTGGAACCGTCCTCTCGCGCTTAAGAGATTCTGACCGCGTGAACACGGTAGAAGGTAGGACCGAAAGAGAAAGGGAGAAGCCGGGGCGGTGGTAAAAGAAAAAAGACGGGTACGCCACTCTGGGAATTTAATTAAACCAAGAGCGGAGACGCGGAGGGGTAAGGCGATACAAGAAGCCTCGGCATCGACGCCACGTTCTTTCGACTAGCCTTCCTAATGATATTCTCACTGCGCGACGAAATGCAAGGGCCTAATTCCGCGCCCGTTCCTAAGCGCTTCCTATCTTTACTCGCAAAACGATTCCCGGCTTTTTCTTGCTTGTTTACCGGAGCGGCAGCCCGGGAATTCTCTACGCTACACGATTCGACTAAAAGTTCCTAAGCACCAAGACGTTTCGCATTCAAACCGTTTACCGAATCGTCGCCTTTTAAACCTTGCGAATATGGAAGTCTCCCACTGTAAAAGTCGTTCACCCCCGACGGTTAAGAAGGGGTTGCGCGAATCTCGTTCGTATAGCCGGCAGTGATTTGTGAGCAGAATGTTGCTCCATTAGGGAGGCGTTTAGGGAGACGCTTTTCCTCTTTCCGGCTACACGCCGTCGTAGGGCTTTATCCAGCGGAGTCGTATCTGCCTATGCATCACGGCTTGATGCACTAGCCCGATGTACTTACATACGCATATTCGTCGCTACTCAGACCGAAATCCTCAAAAAGAGCCATTTATTCCCGTCCGGAGTAACGTCCCTCGCCTCGTACTCCTCGTCTCCCGACGGAGATCATTTTTAATTAGCCAATTTTTCAATACATCCGCGAGACACGAATATCGCCGCGAAACATCGGAGTCTAACTGGTGCCCGGGCGCGCGTTCATTCGGATTCAAAGGGCGGACGCACAGTTTTTATCGACAGCCCGAGCCCGATAATTAATTATCGTTCGATGGATATTACACCGGTCTCACCGGCGCTACTCTATTTCACCTATCCGGCTTACAATGCAACAACTGCCGTTACCGGAAATAAATCACGCCATTTTCGACCGACCGTGACTAGTCCATTAGTCATTAGCGCGTCGCTTATTAGGCGGACCGGGTCGGACTAGACGCCGCCGCCGCCGCCGCCGCGCGGCTAAGGAGAGTCTAATAAATTATAATTAGATCAGCGAGTCGCGCGGGGTGGTCCTTGCTCGATTCGCAGCTTCCGAGTGCATTACGGACGCCTCCTTTTGCCTAGCGGAGATATAAATCACGGGCGTAATGTTGCGGGCCCTGTCGAGAACGGCCACCGTGGCCGCCCGAGAGTAAAAGGCCCTCCCTTGTAACAGGGTTCTTTCCTTTTCTCGAGCTGCCACTATCAGATCGGTGGCACCTCCTCTTGCCAATCGCCTCGCCTCGGCGTTACTCTTAATTGATTTGAAAATTGCGACCCGGGGAACGGCGAAAAGCGGCCACGGAGCACGCGATCGTCCCCTCGCTCGCGAGATATTATCTCCCGCGGTGGTGCAGCAAATGCTTGTACCGCTTCCAACGACTGTTCCTTCGATTACGTCTCGTACTTCTCCCCGAGTAGTAGATTTGTGTTGCTATATGGAAGTCTCATTAACGAGAAACGTGCGAGTCTACTACTTCAGGTACGAAATCGCTATTATCTGCGAGAAGCCGGCTCGCACGCCGCTTCAGACGTTTTCTAAGTAAATTCTTGGCGAAGAACGTTTTTATGGGAAGAGGAATAGCAATTCCTGATGTCTGTCCTTTTCCTATGAATCGGTTTTGAGTAGAAATGAAATATCTCAGCGGAACTGGAAACGGAGGGTATAATTGATCGGAGGATCCAGCTGGGGGCCGACTTAATCGAATGCAGATTAAAGTTCGCATCAGCCAGTCGAAATTAGTTTTCGCTGCTAACAGCATCATCGGGAATGGGGGCTGCGTGACACGTTCATAAAGTCGGAGCAAAAACGAACGAATTTGGCGCGGATCCAGCGGCCTCCACCGGCCTTTTCCACATAAATCACCGGGCCCCCGGTACCCCCTCTCGCGCGATATTGGCGAGGGATTTGAAACAGGAAAAACGAGCGAAAAATAGGATAGTCTCGGAACAATCGCGAAGCGCGAGCGTCGTGCCACGCTCGAGCATTAGCCTCGGGTCACGAATAAGCCGATTTATCGATCAACGTCGTGAACATTTTCCGACTGTGATCAGGAAAAAAGAAGATTCGTTCAGATTAAAAATTTGCTCGGAAAACGATTTCTTTTTCCCTTTACATTAAAGCGCGTGCGTCCTCGTACCACAATTCTGACGTTCGCAATGTCTTTATATCCATGACGTTTCGAAAGTCGAAATCTGCCGAAGAAAATCCTAATAAGTTTATTACGAGAAAACTTAGACGAAATCGAAGAGCATTCGTCAATAGAAAGATCGACCATGAAACGGACAGTTGAAAAAACCAGAATCATAAAATGTTACGATACCTATTCCAAATAAACGTAAAACGAGATGAAGGCACGAGAGGATGGCAAAAATAGATAGGCATCGCCTACGACTCTGAACGTCAATAGGTTAATGCGACGGACGTATAGGCAAAATAGTTTCAAACCTTTTGACATGGACGGGTAGCCGCGTTGTCAGTCCGGTGATCAGTTCATTATCGCTACACCGGGACCGCAACCTGTTCCTCCATACATCCGCTCGATCATACGTTTCGCTATATCCGTTTAATTGAAATTAAAGAAGAACCACGAAGTAACGTAATGCTCGTCTGCGTCGAGGGTAAAACGTGAGCGTGAATNTAGAAATGAAATATCTCAGCGGAACTGGAAACGGAGGGTATAATTGATCGGAGGATCCAGCTGGGGGCCGACTTAATCGAATGCAGATTAAAGTTCGCATCAGCCAGTCGAAATTAGTTTTCGCTGCTAACAGCATCATCGGGAATGGGGGCTGCGTGACACGTTCATAAAGTCGGAGCAAAAACGAACGAATTTGGCGCGGATCCAGCGGCCTCCACCGGCCTTTTCCACATAAATCACCGGGCCCCCGGTACCCCCTCTCGCGCGATATTGGCGAGGGATTTGAAACAGGAAAAACGAGCGAAAAATAGGATAGTCTCGGAACAATCGCGAAGCGCGAGCGTCGTGCCACGCTCGAGCATTAGCCTCGGGTCACGAATAAGCCGATTTATCGATCAACGTCGTGAACATTTTCCGACTGTGATCAGGAAAAAAGAAGATTCGTTCAGATTAAAAATTTGCTCGGAAAACGATTTCTTTTTCCCTTTACATTAAAGCGCGTGCGTCCTCGTAACACAATTCTGACGTTCGCAATGTCTTTATATCCGTGACGTTTCGAAGTCGAAATCCGCCGAAGAAAATCCTAATAAGTTTATTACGAGAAAACTTAGACGAAATCGAAGAGCATTCATCAATAGAAAGATCGACCATCAAACGGACAGTTGAAAAAACCAGAATCATAAAATGTTACGATACCTATTCCAAATAAACGTAAAACGAGATGAAGGCACGAAAGGATGGCAAAAATAGATAGGCATCGCGATATGAAATCCTCTGAACGTCAATAGGTTAATGCGACGGACGTATAGGCAAAATAGTTTCAAACCTTTTGACATCGACGGGTAGCCGCGTTGTCAGTCCGGTGATCAGTTCATTATCGCTACACCGGGACCGCAACCTGTTCCTCCATACATCCGCTCGATCATACGTTTTGCTATATCCGTTTAATTGAAATTAAAGAAGAACCACGAAGTAACGTAATGCTCGTCTGCGTCGAGGGTAAAACGTGAGCGTGAATGAAACGATCGTTTGATGCTCATTCAAGCCGTCGAACGGTCGAACGCTGTATGCTGGACGTGATCGAACCGGTTAATCTGCATCGTATATCTGGAAGAATCATCGAGATGACTGCGGCACGAGGCCTCTATACACTATGCATAGACAGCGGCCCGATTCGCGGCCGTACGAATCTCATTTTCTCCTATAGCCTCCATAGCTTCTCTTCTGACCGAGATAAGCCGTGTACCCGGCTGAATCCTTAAGGATGCGCGTTGCGAACCCTCGGCGGAGGGAGTAACGGCCAGATAAGAGACGGGCCCGGGTATCGTTTCGAGCTATTCCGAGGCACGTTCGTCGAAACACGGTAATATTAATAGCGTAGCCGTTTCACCCTTTCGACCCCTTCTCGATATCCTTCCCAGTAATTTTCCTAATCCCCGATACCGGTTCGGTAAATATCAAAGCGCTCTCCGTTTTCTGACGCCCCCTCGTTCTCCCCGAACTCGACTAGCGAAATCCTGGACTCCCGATTAGATTTTTTCGAAACTAGTCCTGATTTCTTACAATAGGTAACAGTTCGCCGTGGTCTGTGATTGAATCGGATATCGCGACAATATAAATATCTTACGTCGGCTTGGATTTCGTTTCTCTGCGAATAGCGGACGCGAAAGAAAACTTGTGTAAAAGTTTTCCCTGAAACTCTAGCGAGTGCATCGAGCGCACCAGTGGTTACTATTGGATGATACGCTACGGGTCGCACGGGCGATCCATCATTCCGCGTCACCGGTGCACCATGCTACACGGTCCGGCATAATTTGTTCGCTCGATTAGATATTGAAAAGCTGTAAACCCGGTCGGCCTGGTCTACCACGAGTAAAGCAAGGGACTCGCATCAGGCATACACGAGCGGTGTGTGCCGTTCGCCCTTTCGTATCGTTCCTGATCGCGATACGCGAGATTGAATCTCGCGAGGTGTCCACAAAATGATCAGTCTGCTGGCGCGTACAGTATTCGCCAGATAAAACGTANGGCATACACGAGCGGTGTGTGCCGTTCGCCCTTTCGTATCGTTCCTGATCCGCGATACGCGAGATTGAATCTCGCGAGGTGTCCACAAAATAATCAGTCTGCTGGCGCGTACAGTATTCGCCAGATAAAACGTGTTCGCATAATTCCCGATTTTCGTGGGAACTCACTGAATTTCCGACGAAGCAAAAATTAACAAAAATGTCAAAAGCAAATGTTATAACTTTTGCGTACGAAATTTTATATAAATTCATGACATCCACAATTTATTATATTAAAATGAACGGATATTCCCTTGCGATTTTTTCTTGGCCGAGCGATCATTATTTTTCTGTCTCGATCCGTCTCGTCGTTCTGCGATTTGAGTTTTTGGATAGCTCTGCGATTTCTTACGATTTTACACAGAATCGGTGGATCGAATTTTATGCTACTATCGCACGTGCGCCGCACCGCGCACAGCCATGAACGGTCCGGCGTACAAAAAGTTGGGTGGGCCACCATTGTTACGCAGTCCAGTTGTTCCGCTGGCCGATGCCTCTTCGATCCATCCAATTAAATGTCCACCGGTCCTGAGGGGCAACGAAGTCGAGGGGGAACATCAAAATCCAACCCACGAAACGAGACACCGAAAGCCCGGGACAGAAGCTCGAGAGAAGGAGATTGGAATCCGAGCGGACGCGAGATGAAGGAATTCATCACCTGGCGGAAGATGTCCCCAGCATTTGATCCGTTTCTCCGTCGCCTCCGTTCTGGTCGCGCGTTCACCCAGGATTCTCTCGGCTCGTCAGCAAAAACCATCAGACTTCTGTCGGCACTCTTCTTTAAAGTAAACGCTGCGGGGTTTATCAGAAAAGTGTTCTGATAGTCAAAGCAATTTGTACGTGAAATCCACTTTGTCGTCGATAGAAAATTCGAAATTCGTTTATTTTTTCTAATTACGTTTAAAAAATCCGAACGCAGTTGACGCGTTGCTGTCAAAGTGTTAGTTCGAGTTATAAGGAGTTTCACTGGTCTTCGCTGGATAGATCAATTTTCTAGCGTCAGACGCGGGCGTGAATTTTTTCCGGATATTAATTAGACAACCGACAGATGGTCTGACCGAGTCAAAGTTGAATGTACGCGTCGTTCACGCGTTGTTCGTTCGTATTCAATTAAACTTGGATCGAGAGAGGAATTGTTCTTTTCTAAATGTTTAATCTCGCGTCGAGTAGTATCTGCCGGGTCAATTTGGCCTGGTTCAGGTTGGACACAGAGGAGGTAAACGCGGATTCGTGGGGACCTTGGACGGGCTTACCGGCCCATTCGTCACCGGGTGACACCGGTACCGATGCGTTTTTGTCTTCCTCCTTGGACTCCTCCCTCTGGCCGATTTCTGTTCCACGCATCCTACCGATGAAAGCCGATGGAAAAAATTCACCGCGATCGCGGAACGCGCCTCTGCTCCCCTCGTTTTTATTTACTCGAGACAAGTCCTTTACGTTTTGATACAGTATAGTTACTCAGTATTTTTAGCACTGTTTCACATCGAATCAGCTAGAAACAATTATTAAATCTCTGACGTCCTCAAACTTCACGCCTCAATAGTAACTTTAGTTTACCGAACAGAGAAAGATAAATAAAACTTGCACGAGCTTTGTTTTACATTGGCTGACACAGAATTGCAGCGATTGTTGGTTACAACAATAATCAGAACTAACCTGCGAAAAGGATGCCGGGTCGCGTAAACGGGACGTTTCTGTTCGTCGACTTATCGGCTGATAAGAGCCGCGACAAAAACGAGCGAGATAGAAGCGTACGGCCGCTAATCCACTTTTCTGCGAGCCTTGATTGCGCGACTCCACGCCATGCCACCCACGCCACTCGTATCGCCGATCTCAAAAGCCTATGACCTAATTAAAATGCTATATACCGCCAAAGGATGCAGCCATATCAATTTTACTCTCTATTCCCTTTCAATTTTGTCATTTTAATACATATATATTTAAATATACTGGGATAATCTGATTAGGGTTTAAAATAAAAATGATGAATAACTTTAACGTAGAGCTATCTTTTTTTTGAGAGAGAACTCGAGTCGAAGTTAATATATTGGGTAAATTCTCTGCTTTCTGCTTCCAATTAATTTTTTTCATTAACGACGATAGTGTGTAGAATCCCTGGGATACGTGGATAAGTAAGCGTACGTCAATATTTGAAAGGGAATGATCGATCTGGATCGCAGCGAACGAGTAATTGCGATCGCTCTCTAATTATGTACCGAGCGTTAATGCCTTTTTTTAAAATCTAACTCGATGATCGATAGATAGCTCGGGGGCTGGCCGGAACAAAGTGTGCAGGACGAAAATGGAGGATCCGGAGAAAAAGTAATTGTCGCCGATTAAAGCAATCGGTTCGCGCCTGTTTCGAGGCAGTTTGGTTAACGAGCCAACTAATCGCCGGTGCGACTAATTAATGCGTTCAGAAACACCGTGGCGAGTTTGTCACCGGCGATCATCTCTGCGTTTATCCTAAGGGGTTGCGCGTAATTATACGTAAGGGACCCGCTCTAACGAGACTGTTAATCAAAAAAATGTTTCCCGCTAATCGAAGCTCGCTCTTTAACCAACGCGATTTCGCGCCGCGATAGTCGTTGATTACACGTTTTATCGGAGCACTCGACGCGTTGTTACTTCGCCGATTATATGCTCCCAATCTCGATTACGCTAAGTATTGTTTGGTCACGCGTGTAATTTTCACCGGAAAATCGTTACTACGTACACACGTACCCCGCGCGATCTCTCCCATTGCCGATTCAATTAGCCTAATGGGATGGCTCTCTTATTGAGATGGTCTGCTCATTTTTACTTTCATTGGTGTAGTCCAGATTTTATTCGGAAATTGACCATCGAAATTGATACTATACGGGGGGGAATCGAATGTGTTGCACGATGTTATTTGAACGTCTAATTAAAACCATCTGTTTTCGTGAGATATTTAATGATAAATTTATTGAAACGAATTGAGTAATATTGTTTTAGCGAAATAACGTAGAATGCGTNTTCACCGGAAAATCGTTACTACGTACACACGTACCCCGCGCGATCTCTCCAATTGCCGATTCAATTAGCCTAATGGGATGGCTCTCTTATTGAGATGGTCTGCTCATTTTTACTTTCATTGGTGTACTCCAGATTTTATTCGGAAATTGACTATCGAAATTGATACTGTACGGGGGGGGGGGGAATCGAATGTGTTGCACGATGTTATTTGAACGTCTAATTAAAACCATCTGTTTTCGTGAGATATTTAATGACAAATTTATTGGAACGAATTGAGTAATATTGTTGTAGCGAAATAACGTAGAATGCGTCTCTTTCTACGTTGTATCGCATTAAAATTCCAGTCAGCCAGGAGTAATTCGGAGAACGCTGGGGACGGGGCGCGATGCGGGGGCGGGCGGGGTACGTACGATCGTTGAAACATGATGAAAATGAGTCGATACTCGGCGGCGGAATTACGGTAGTAGGTACTCGCACGAATTATTGACCCAGATTCCCGGTCGCGTCTTCGTCCGTAAAAAACAGTAGAGGGAACGCATCAGTCAGAATTATCTCTCGCGGCAATAACTTTGATATATGCCCTCTCCGTACACGTGTGCGCGACTCATTACGGTAAGTCACGACCGAGTTGACTCCCTTAATCGAAGGTTAAATCGTGCCGCATGGCTCGCCGCTCGACGTCTGTATTTTATTAACGCGCCGGCCGGAAGGGTTGAGGCGAGAGAAAAGCCGTCCGATTCGCGGACGACCGGCCACACCGGCCAGACGAGGGCGACGGAATTATTCATGAAGATCTGTCCTACACTTAATTCGTTAGGCGCTTCGAACAGCAAACTATGATCTCCTGTCGGGTTCCTTCGCTGGTACCCTTGGTCAACATTTGATAATATCTCGAGACATCTACCGAAGGAGTGCCGGCGAACTTTTCCAAGAGAACACGGTTTACATTCTCGAGTCCCCCGGTGGAAAACTCCGAGCCGAGAAAGTTTCGAGGGTCGCGCGTGGACAAGAGTTGTCGCGAGACTACTTCGAGATACAGTTCTGCCTCCCCCAGAATCCTTAAGCTCCTGCTGAAACTCCCAGACGTATTGTCCTTAATTGGTCTGCAAAACAAACTTGCCGCAATCTTATCATACTCGGCTACGTTGTTTCATTTTTAAAAGTGCCTCATGATTAGATCACGAGAGGGATCTCTACCCGAGCGCTTCGGGAGGATCGGCAACGAACCCGCGGAGCAACGCCGAGCCCCTTTCTCGAGTATCGGTAAGAAGGGCCCGTTATCGATCTCGGGGCCTCGTCGCCAGATCGTGTTGCGAGTACGCGGGGCCCGTTGGCCGGGCCCGTCGCGGTCTACTTTATCGGTTCGGAGTTACCTCGAAGAGGGCATAGGAGGGCCGGGGCCGGTCGGGGCCCGTCGAAACCGGTTCCGGCGCGGGGCGTGCACAGATCTCTCGGTGGAGATTTGAATTTCACCGCAAAGAGCGGATCCTCTTCCTCCTTCTCGCCGCCCTTCCCCTTTCCCGGACCGGGAAGAGGAGGCTCGGCTCGCGGCCCGCTACGAACGGAGGGTAGCTCGATGTTTTCTCCTGCGTCGTTTGTTTTCGGCTCGGTTTTACGCGTTTCAACAACGATTACACGCTCCTTCGGCGTGGATTTTTGACGGGCCCGCCTCGAAGTCTTTATCTGGCCACAAAATATTTCACTCGTTCTCGTCCTCTTTTTCCCGCCGGCTCGAAATCGTTGGGATTTATCGGCGGACTTCGAGAGTCCCTCCGGCGCGCGAAAGAAGAACGGGACGTAGGATGTTGATCGGTGTAACGTAGACGCGAGGGACAGGCCCTGGACTCGGGATTCTTTCGCTGGCCGAGTGTAAACGACACGCTCTTAAAATCTGACGCGCGACAGGTGCTCCGGTGGCCACGCTGGGAGGGCCGACGCGTCCTCGAAATTCGGGCTCTCACACTTTTTCGAGCATAAGCTCGTTAATCAGCCATGAAGGACTTTCTTGTAACCTCTTTACACTCGCTTCTTCAGCTTATACTCAGATCGTCGATTGCTCTCAACTAGGTCTCGCCGGGTTTATTTCATGTTAACATTTTCTAATGTTTGTCTAACGTTCAGCCGTGATACGCAGGATTCTAGTAAACAGGAATAGTTTTGTATACGAGCGCTATCGCGATAGAAATATTAATCTCGAAAGCTTAATAGCTTTCTCGTTTGCATACGGTTTTATTGTTACATAATCTTGTCACTCGTCGGTTTCGTTTATGCTTATACACCCTCGAACTCTGTGCGCCGTGGCTCAGCAACGAGCCGAGGTTTAATCTCCGCATAATCGTGGTCTCGAGCAGGTAGAGGGGAGTCAGAGCTGGGTCCGGTAGTGGTCGTCGGCCCCTGCTCTGGTGAAAGATAGCGGCGGCCCGAAGACCGCTTCGAATGCTATATACCCCGGGATTCAAATAGCATTCGAAACGAGGTCCTCGGAGCCTCGATAGAGTTCCGTTTTTCAACGAGGAACACTGGATAGCGGCCGACTATATTCATACAGGAGTTGCCCGATTTCTATCATCTACGGAGCTTATTAAAAGTTGGAAGTTTTGTCGAGACTCTCAAGACGTTCTCGTTTCAAACGAGAGTCGAAACGATTCGAATCTCCGTGGTTATTGAATAACTTGGAATTTCCTCCGAGGCAAGTTTCGAGCGGCCATCGCGCAGAGATTCTCCACCTCTCCGCTTCTTTCCGGGGCCTCACGGTGTCTACTCACGCGAAGGGTCGTAGGAGGCCCGCGGGAGTGGGACGCGGAGCGGTTGTGCCAGGGGAAAGGAAAGGGAGTCGAGGAGAGGAGAGGCTAGAGCTAGCGACGAGTCGCTCGCCTCTAGCTAATCGCACGAATTTTCAAACGTACGATCGCCTCGCACTCGAGCTAGTTGCCCGTTAGAATATATAATATTACAAATGATTAAATATTTATTCGCGACGTAACGGCACGGGATGATCGTGCGAAGCAGATACGACACTTCATTGTTTACGACGGTGGATGAGTCGGTGGCCATGCTGGATTCTTCTCGTCGCTGTAAATCAAAATTATAAGGTGAAACACGCTTCGGGACATGCACGTCCAAGGGATACACCGATTAAGCTTCTTTTTTTCTGGCCCTTTTCTTACTTTCACATTCTTTTTCGCGTAATCCTCGCTTCGGTCGCTCCTCGGGGGCTGTTGACCAAACGAGAACGGCTCATATAAACAAAAATTATAATTCAATTACGTTCTCCAGAATAATACGACTATAAATATATGTTCAATTGTAAATAGTGGGAATAAAAATGTTTAAGCGTCGAGATTAGGTTCGATATTATGTATCGTCAGAGCAGCCCGTAATTGTTTCTAGTAATTTACGATGGAGAACTGGTTTGACCGTAAACGCCTATCGTATCTCGGCTTATTGTCGGCCACTAAAAGCCAGTTATGAAACATTCGGAAAGTAGGATATTTGTGAAGGTTTTTACTCCCGGTAAGCAGCTATGCCATAATGCCTCTCGACCATTAAGTCGAACCGCGTTCACCGTCTCCAAGGAGCATAAATCACGGGCAAAGGCCTTCCCTAAGGAAGGTACAGGTAACAAGCAATTAACAATGAGCCGGTGTTCGTCTCGGGTAGCAATTATCTGCTTAGAAATCGATAAGTCGCCACCAAAAACACGTCGTCGTCCACGCACGCAATTAAGGAGCGAACCTTTGCCTGGAAATGTTGATAACTAATGGCCGAGTGTCTCCCATGAAGCAATTAAATATTGAGCTCGAAACGTTCTATATACGGACACAGGGGTTTGTCTTTTTCTACTTCTGCTAACGAAGGTTGGTCAATTGGTCAATTGCGCGTCGACCAATTAGTCTCGAACGGGAGACAGCGCGGCTATGAGATTATTCGGTTTTTCCAGTTCCCGAAATTCATAGACGAACGAGTGTCGGCGGGTGTTTCGACGCTTTGGAACACGTGTACGTCGAATGTACGCGATTCAAATCGTACCGTGGAAACCGGATGATGAATTCCGAAGAGCAAGGTACGTATCGTACCAGATGCTGTTCCTGCTATCGAACAGGCGGTCGCGCCAAAAAAAAAAAAAATATTGAAAATCCATGAGCCGAAACCAAAACTTTTATGCAGTCCCGTCGCTTTATTTAGCTTTCATTGAAACCGGGCAAAACGGAATGTACAGCGAAATAAAATTGTTCACCATCGTACGTCCCTATATTCTATAATCTGATATCTGTTGTTCTATTGTCCCGACGTCATTTCGTTCTGAAAATGAGAAACAAAAATAGGGAACAGCAGTATTTCTTTCGAAATTAACAAGCGCATCGAGTCAACTAAATTCCTGCGATTCTGATCGAAGGGCAGAGAGGAAATGCACCGCGTTTTACGAATTCCTCCGTGCGTATTTGTAAACAACGGTTCATCGAACGAGCGAGAATCGGCGCGCGTTATTCGAGCGGAACTCGGGGCCCCTCGCGAGGAGCCTCGACGTTAGACCTAAGAAGGTTGAGTCTAGGGTCCCAGCCATTTTTCCACGCAGCATCCGCGAGCAACGGTCCAGTCGGGGAACCGGTGCCCCCACCTTCGGGGCCCTAGCTGTGTGTGTTACCCTGGCGGCGGCACGCCGGTCGTGTTGCGTGCCCGTGTGGTACCTTCCACGTTCCCCGCGGCCAGGTGAGTCCACCGTGAGCCCGAGTTATCTCGAAGCTACTTTAGAAGAGATAGGGCCCCGGCAGAGAGCCACGGAGCTGGGTTCCTGGCAACAATGACGCCCAGTTGAACTCGGGGAGTCGCCACACTCTTCTCTGCTCCTGCGAAACGCGGCTCCGTGTCACTCCGTTCGAAACGCCGAAACTCGATCGCAAAACACGCAAGACAGGTGCCTCAGGTCGTGTACCTGTCCAAGTTCTACGCTCACTACCGGTGTAGATCTCCTGAAAAGAGGAGAAGCAACGACGACGCTTTTCTCAAAATTTCTCCGGAAAAATTTTCGGATTAAAACGTCTCTCTCGAGCTTTATTTTAATGTTATTCCTATAGAAGGTCGTACTATCGATTAACGTGGTTAGTTCAGTGACTTTATCCTTCCCCGCGCGTTACGGATTTCACAGTGAATGGTGAATTATCAACGGTGGAGGCGCGATGTGACCCCGTTCGGTTCTTAGTGGCACTCCGTGGCGGTCAGGATAGGTGTGAAGAAAAAAAACCGGAAGGAAGATGTGCGAGTGTGGTGGCGAGTGCGCCGAGGACACGATGCGCTGGCAGCTACGTCCGAGTGATTTGTGAATTCCTCACGCAAATCTGCTGAAAGTGGTGCGAAGGGAAAAGCCGGGAATAAGGAGCGGGTGAAAAAGGATAAGGTGCGACAGGGTCGAAAATCAGGCAAGGAAAATTCTGGCCGATAACGAGCCTCGACCGGCTGAGATGGCCACCCTGGGCCTCTCCAAGGTCTTCATACTGGACAAGTACTTCACGGAGCTGCAGAAGTTCTGGGAGACCGAGAAGAAACTGCAAGGTACGCCACTGCAAGGTTCGGTCTCGATCCTCCTTTTCGCGTCCCTGCCGTGTTTTCATGGACGCTGCACGATGTAAATGCAACCGTGGGAGGGGAGTAAATGGCGGACGAGGATCGCGGTTACCCTTTCCGCCTTTGTCCTTTTTCCTCCGGCATCGCTGTTTTCTGGCGAACGATTTCTCGAAAAAAAGAGTCCAGTAGACGAGTAAAGGGAATCGGTAAAGAAATAATTAAACCTTATCAGAGCGAGATGAAAGCGCGCGTGAATTAAGAGCGTATCTTTAATGGCCCTTGAAAAGCTCGGCCTGTGTGGCTAGAATGGCTCCATCTCTGCGTTTCATTCGTGCCTCATGCCTTCTTTTTGTTTTTACGCTCCCGTCAAAGCCTTTTATTCAACGTTCAAGCCGTAATCAAGTTACAAGTGGCTGCTCTTTTTACGTGCCTGCTGGCTACTATATTTTCGAAACGCCAGCTTTTCAACGGCCACCAAAGGACACCGCCGCCGCGCGCTCACGGTTACGGCCCTGTTCAACCTGAAAACTGCGAAGACCCGTGCGGTTACCTGTCGAAGTTACCCGCAGTTTTACAGTTAAAACAGTCTACGCGGTTTCTCCGCGTTGATTGCTCGCGCCGCATTCTTGCCATCAGGTAAACGGGTCCGAGTTTTCCCAGGAAAATCCTACGGGATTTTCCTTTTACGACGCCATCGCGACTGCTTCGGTCATAACAACTCGGGTTCGAAGGGTTTGCGTTATTAACTCCTCGGCCGGGGAATGATTAAGAGTTTTCCTTCCTCGATGAAATTCATTTGAAAATGGGTCGTTCGACAAAGAGCGTTTTCGTAGTATCTGATAATAGACACTCTTCCATCAGTATTCGTTCATTTAAATTGTTTTTTAATACTAGAAGAATTGTACGAAGGGATTGTACGTGTCTTTTTCCAAGATTTTCTATTTCTGCGAAATTATGTCGCGTACAATTCGCGACACGTACGCGTAACCCCCCAGATGCGAGAGAGATTAAAATTTCGGAGCTTCGTACGCGTCCGCGTTTTCAGCCTCTGGCTCTCAACCCCTTTACCCTTTCTTTTAATTTTATATGCGTTTTCTACTTTCTCGCTTCCGGTTCCGTTGTTCCGGGCACACATCCCGGTCTCCGCGCGGTTAACGAAATTTATTATCTCATCACGGTTTATTTTCCTTCCACCTCTCGCGATAGCAATCGTAATTCTTACTTTATACATTAATCCCCCCGAGGCATATTGTTTCCCCTCATAAACCACCACGCACTGAACCATTAAATGCTTTATCATCGTTTCTTATGCTATTCGTTAAACGAACAAGCGAGCACTGGGCGAGGCGAGCATCCACCTATGAGAAAGAGGAACAACAGGACTCTCTCTCTCTCTGAATCATCAACGTTTGGCCGGCTCTTCCATGCACAACTTTTGCCCTCGTCACGATTCTTTTCCTGTTCTTTGGCCTGCGCCCCTCGCTTCTTTCGCTCTCACGCCCACGCGCCTCCCGTTGTGCATTTTGTTTACGTCTCGCCCGAGACCTTCTTTGCGTCGTGGGATTCGCGAGAAATTCGATTTCCATCGGCGGCCAATAAAAACGGAACGAACAGACTTCTGTAAATGACGTTTAATGCTAGAACTTCCGGTCTTTAGCGAAAAAACGTCCACCTGACAGTAAATGTAGTTTTATTTGGCGTTGAGGACACCGCGTTCGCAGGAGAAGTATCGTTCGGAGGATCGATACGGTCATATGGGTAACGGATTGCCGATCGCACGGTCCCAATTACGAGGGCAGAGGTGTTTCGATCGGACGATAAGCGAATAAGAGCGAGACAGGCGGGACGATGGAAGGAGGACAGGAAACGGTTACAGGTCCCCGGACATCGTAATTACATTTCTTGTAGGAAAGTACGCGTAATTGTCTCCGGGACGTGGAAGATCTTTCGAGATATCGTTGCATTGTGCCACTACGTTATTTAGCAATTATCCCGCCGGAGTAATTAATACTTTTTCAGCCGCGTCATTAAAGAGTCCGTTCGTTTTCCTCGTCCCTTTTTCCCCCATTAATCGCCGCCGGCTCGGTTGTACCAGACGAGCAGCGTTCGAGCTTACTTATCAGGAAGGAAATTATGAATTTTAATTCGAAGCATTTTTTTAGCTGAACCAATTGGGTTTCTCGCTTTAATGTTTTCCACGAACCGTTGAAGCAACTGGTTTCAGTGGTCGGCGTGAAACGCATCCGAGGGACCGCACAGCCTTGAGATCGTTAACGATCGCTTTCGGCAACCGGTCGACCGCTCGCGTTCTCGTGACCTTAAGCCACGAATTCTTCCACCGGGAACAACATTCCTCTCATAGGAAGTGGAAAGATCTAACCGTATAATGCGCTATACGATCGCAAAAAAATGTAGTTGACTCGAACTCGACTGGAATTCTTGTTACCATTGGTTTTGTTACAATTGAGAAAAAACATCATGAAATTCTTTCGTTTCATCTTCCTGTACGCGGTGACCTATCCCCATTAAGGAAAACGAACATTTTGTAAAAATGAAGATAAATTCCGATACGTAGAACATTCTTCGGTATTACGTTCTCCCAGTTCAATTTAATGAAGAGTATACTCTTGTTTCATACTTTGTAAACCGGAGATGAATTCCAATCTACAAAACCAATAGCTTGTAACATTCTTCCGATATTGTGTTTCTCCATTTCGAATTGATGGAGTTCTTTACAAAAAGGAAAATCCTGTTCTTTCTAAACAAGTTTAGTGAAAAGCTTTTACTTCGTAGTCGGTATCCAAGAACATACAGAATATGGAAAATGGTACTGTCATTTTTAGAGATTTATCTGGATTTCGATTTTTACATTGAAAATATCTTATTTTGCGCACATGTAAATTCGCGGTTTAACGATAAGATTCAGCCGAAATAGAAGAGGACCGTCCAGTACTTAATGAGAGGTACATGCGACGTCGTTTTCGAAGGAAACTAAGATCCTGTACTTTCTCGTTGCTCGTTCTTGAGTTCAGGCACGCGGTGCAACGGCCTAAGCGAGTGCTCGACCATCGCAACCGGCCAGCATCCCTACGCACCACGTGTAAACATGAACGCGCATTATGCATAGGTGACCAGTGATAGTAGCGATGGCCTCGAGTGCATTCCGTGCGAGAACTTCTTTAATCGCATCAGCAACTTGTATATTTTATTAACAGTTTACATTCGGAAATGGATTTCTTGAAATTGTATCAAATAATAATAAACGTAGCGTAATTCCACGTAAATAATGGAATAACTTGAACGAAACGAACGTAGAATATTTGTAAGAGGATGATTAGAAGGCATTAAGTAGTGCAACATTTAGCCAAGTAGATTTCCCGGAGATTAGGGCGCGCATAAATTGCGCAGCATTAGAGGGGTAGCTGGGTCAGCACCTGAGCTACCTTCTAACTCTTTTCCCTTTGTATGGGTTCGTCGGCGACGTTAATTTCAAGCGGAGAACGCGCGTTTTAAAATTCGAAATGTGTTATAGTGCCGGTTGTATTTCGGATTCAAGGCGTTTTTATTTAGTCCCGCGAGGTTACAGAAGCACACTTTCAGTATGGTGCTCGTAGCGCGATCGAAAGCTCGCGAAACGAGAAAATCGTGTAGGTCCGATGGTCGAGCTTGTACACGCGTGTACGACCATTCTTCTTTGTGCAGGTCGCCTTAAGCGATGCTCATACCGCGGACACGTTTGCCGGTATATATTCGCAGTCCGAACTTATATATAAAATCGTCTTAAGTATTTTCTATCCCTGTCTATTCCACGTTTCCAGTAGTCGTTTTGTACAGGAAACAGGGACTTAATGTTTAAGGCGATCTTATACATAAGTTTGGACTGTGAATACCGCCAATTGCTTCAGATGTATCTCGCGCGCTAATAGGATAGGTTTAATCAGAGTTGAACGAGGTTCGCATCTGACGAAGTTGAATACCGCGTAAAAATAATTAATCCGTTATACGGGAATGTCTTCTTTAAGGACGCGGGCTATATCCACCGAACGGTGGAAGAAATCGCGGCGGGCCGGGGCACCGCTGCTCGCAATTAGGCTATTTTAGCGAAAAATCCGGTTAGACCGGAGTTCATAAAGTTGCCGGTTTATCCGCGAATTTCGTCGTAATTTTGTAGAATACCTCGGGAAACGCGTACCGCGCCGCGGACCTCATATAATTTTACTTAAGCGCTTTGACGTGTCCAGCTTTCTTAAATCTTGTTTACAAGCTACGCAACGCGGAAGCCGCGCGTTTTAAGCTCTTCCCCGGTTAAAACGCGCGTTTTAATAACTCCGGCCTCCCGTTTCCGCTGCAGAAGCTACCTACAAATGTTTGTTGAACGATTGTTGACGGCGTCACGTGTCCCTTAATTCTGCTTCCATTTCCGCAATTTCGCATTAAATAAATTACCATTCTACGAAATAACGGTTTCACGTGGAAATAAGCGATGTATCAGAGAACTTTACTTTTCCTTTTCATCGTGTCAAATGGAAATATAGGAAATTTTTAGTGTTCGATTCAGAAGCGAGAAACGATTGAGCAAGAGATTTTACCCCAGAATTCCAGGTACGTTTCTCAGGTGTGTACGCTCCTTAAGGGCAGAGAAACGGCCGGGATTAACCTGCATCTGATTAGACCCCGAGGTCGAGCCAGCCTCTCTCGCGCACGTCCACACACGTTTCAGCCACTCACACGAGGGCAGCGCAAACTCGTTGGTCTCTTTCTTTTCTTCTGGGAATCCCTTGCGAGGCGGAACCCTTGTGTACCGCGCGAAGATAGAGAAATATACGAGTTTCGGTTTCACTCGAAAGGTGAAAAAGGTAGCCATGGACTTTCCCAGAGTTCTTGGAAGACATCGTGCATTCCCTATTCCCTGCGTCATTGTCCGAGGCACCGCGCTAGTCACGAAAATTCTGATCAGCGTTTCTCCTCCTTTCATTCTGATTAAAGTCGTTGTTGGTTACATAGAAAAAATGCATTCGATGTTCCTCCGTGAATTACTTTTTTTTCTCGGGGACTAATTCGAATAATTCTCGGAAGAATATGAAGGAAAAGTACGGCGAAGTTTATCAACAACAAGCCTTTACTTTAGAGCCTAAGAGAAAAAAAAGCTCGGCCATTCTTCAAAGCTAACACGTCGAAGCTTTTGAAGCGGCGCTAGCCAACTTTTTTTTACAACCTCTCGAACAAGAGCGAACCACGAAACTACAGGGAACTTGAAGCGCGCCGAAAGTTTCGTCCGAATCCGGCTGTTTCTCCGTTTTACCGGCGAGCGTTTTCCAGCAGCCTCGTTTTTTCCCTCATCCCCTTCTTGGCATCCTCCAATTAAAATTTTCGTTCTATTTGCCGTGGCTCGTGCCCGGGGGGTAAAAATTTCGATCTCGCTCGCCGGAAAAACACTTTTATTCCTTTCCCGCTTCTCGAGCCGGTCTCCCCTCCCTTTTTTCTCCTGTAAAACCCTCTACTACTCGTCGTTAGTTCGGTCTATCCGGTAGAAAGTTCCGTCGTTTTTCCAGAGGGGTGGCTTTTCGACTCTTTTCGTTGTTACACGTTAATCGTGTAGCAGCCGCGTGTAAAAGCAATTACGAGCGATTTAGACCCTCTTTCCCTCTCGGTTTAAATCCGCAACTGGATCCGTCATTGGTTTATTTTGATCCGGCGTCGAGAACTTTCGTCTGGCGCTTCCCAAAATCCGTTGAACGGACACGTTCGTCCGCGAACGCGTCTCTGAAGGAGGAGACGCGGATCTTCCCGCGCACACATTTTTCCAACTATGTTAATTGCTCCTTCGCCGAACCGAGGTTTTAAATTCCTCGCCATTCCTTTTGTTCGCGACTCTCGGATTCGTTGCTGTGACGCGGAACTTGTAGGATTTTCTTGCAACAGATATTACGTCTTCTTATTACTTCGGATATCGAGAGGCATCCTTGATACCCTGGCCGAAGTATACGAAACTGCAACGCGCTTCGAATTACGTTCGGTAGTTCCCAAGTTCCGGTAGCATCGTGAAAATCGATCTTCGTCATCCATAAAGTATTACCTAATAGCATTCAGATGCCGGAGACGATACCGACTAAATCAATAATCTTCATGAACGGTTAGAAAATATTTACGTTTTATTGTAACAATCTCGTTAATATAACATATTTCACATTCACGGCAAGTCCGTCGTGAACAGAAAATTTGACGTAAAGCAGAATTAATGAATAAACACTGGATTTTTACGTACGATCAAACATTTATAGTATCGGTTAAAAATGGGAATTCTTTTTATCTTTTAAGCATGCACTGTACGTTCAGAGTTTTTATATTCTATATATTTTTATACGTTAGATATGTTGATATTTTCTGCGCATTCAGTGTTTTGTATAAATGCATAAAATAACAGAAGGATATATACGACAATGTCACTTTTTCCTATTTTTTANTTTTACGTACGATCAAACATTTATAGTATCGGTTAAAAATGGGAATTCTTTTTATCTTTCAAGCATGCACTGTACGTTCAGAGTTTTTATATTCTATATATTTTTATACGTTAGATACGTTGATATTTTCTGCGCATTCAGTGTTTTGTATAAATGCATAAAATAACAGAAGGATATATACGACAATGTCACTTTTTCCTATTTTTTCCTCGTAAACAGTCGATTCTTTCCACGTATCGAGTTAACTCGGCTCGGGAGAATCAATTTCTTGCCTCGACGAATGCATCGGGAATTTAAATACGTTGCGCGGACGCGAAAAACGGCAAATCCTCGAATATCCCCGGTCGCGAATGAAAGGCCGTCAATCGTTCTTAGCTTTCGTTCCACCCTGTTCGTCGGTCGTCGTTCAGAAAATGATCCCCGCAGCGAGTTAACGCGAACTGGGTGTAGAAGGCCATGAGAAGAAGAAGACGAAAAAGAACCTGTTTTCTCCGAAGGAGCATTTAGCCCCGAAGGTGTACCTGTTCGCTTTAATTCCGCCGCAGTAGGACCTGCTCGCTCGCTGTCGGCCTGCTTGTCCCTTGTATACCTGCCGAGCCCTTTTCTCGTTCGAGCTGTTCGCTTTTAGATCTCGCCTCGCGGAAAGTGATCAGGCTAAATCGACCATCGACACTGCCTTATCGTATCGTCTACTCTTCTCTGGTGATCGTGCTTCTGACAGAATTAAAATTTCATTCTTTTTACAGAAATTGTATAAAATATCTAAACTACTCAACTTCTGATACTATAGTTAAAAACGATGATTGTCACATCGTACGGAATTACTTACTTCGCTTTTAGTTCACTTTGATTGACTTACATTACAAAGCACTTTGCGGCATTAAACGCTGTCACCTTATCAAAGTTCCAGCTGCCAGTATCAATCGATTACATTATCAGTGAAACAATATACGGGAAATACGGGTAAATGTTTCACGAAAGTTTGATCGACAATCAGCGTTATAACTATCGCAGCATTTCTCGTGACACGTGAATTTCGTGTTAAAAAGAAAACGGCGTTCGGAGCTCCGATTCACGGTGCCAATTGGAAATCTTTTTTTAAACACGTTATTTTTCATGCGTTTAACGTGCAAAACGGGCCACTAAACTTTTACTTAATTGTGATATACGATCCACGTCTCTCGGTGAACTCCTCAACCCTCGGGGCTCTTTCAGACCTGGAACTTCTCGCTTCCACCCCCGCCTCTCTCTTCTGTTTCCTGTTCTCTTTTCCCGACGAATTCCCCTTTCTTCACTCGTCTTTCT
The DNA here is from genome assembly GCA_019453355.1 of Ceratina japonica. NCBI lineage: Eukaryota > Metazoa > Arthropoda > Insecta > Hymenoptera > Apidae > Ceratina > Ceratina japonica. The sequence continues at coordinate 315,686 of SMSR01016006.1, read as the reverse complement.
TGGGCTCCTCGTCCTCGCCGCGTCACTCGCCTTCTTTCGCCTTAACCTTTGCCCGTTCCCTGACTTTCTTCTCCGCCGTTCTCTTTGTTTATTCCTCTCTTTACCGGCCGCTTTCCTTTATTTGGCTTCTTTCTCCTTTTCTTCACTTTGATTTAGTTCCCTTTCATGTCCCTCCTCTTAATCTCTGTCCCGTCCCGCCGTCCTTATGAATTTTCCTTTGGCCCCTTTTTGTCACTTCCTTTTCTTTAATACTTCATCTCCACTTAAATAGTTTCTCGCACGAGTCTCCTCGTTAGTTCCTTCTCGCAGTTCCTCGTGGATTTCCCTTTTAATTTACTTTTTCTCACCGGGTCCCGCGCTGTAATTTGTCTGCAGATACAGTTTTCGCCCTTTGATCCCCGCGTCTGTCGCTTTTACCCGAGCGACTGGTTTCCTTGGCTGCCGCGACGCCAACTTCCGGATTACGAGATTAGTTGCGTAACAGGCTTCGGGACTTGGGATAAGTTATTTAACGGCGCGCCGCGGCGGCCCGCGAATCGGTACGCGCGTTGCATTATTTACACGCCGGTTTCGTCTCACGCAATTCTCTGTTCTCCGGCTCTGACTATCGGCGTTCCGCGACAATAGCGTGCTCGATAATCGACACTCGCATCCACCTTAAGGTAGTTCTATAGCAAAACGACTTAACGATTAGAAAAATCTGAAATTTAGCGTATGAGTAGGTTTCGGTTAAATAATGTCTCAGTTAAATTTTGGTGAACTTTTAGAGCTTAAGAAAAAAGTAATAAAGATTTCAATTCAAATCGTTTTTCGCAAATATCTAAGTTCCTATTGGTCGGACGACGTATATACATCAGATCGAAATTGTAGATCGATAAATTCTTTACAACAATCGTTCTTGACATTTTTTACCTGCGACCGACTGTTTTCAAAACAACACGCGATAAAACTTTGGATAAACTGAAGTTTCCAAAAACATTACGTATGCGGCTTGCCTTCGAAAGCTTCAACTTTTGCCGCGTGTTAGTTTGAAAACAGTTGCTCGCAGGCAAAAAACGTCAAGAATAATTGTTGAAGAGAATTTATCAATCTATAATTTCGATCTGATGCATATTCGTCGTCAGACCAATAGAAACTTAGATATTTACAAAAAACGATTTAAATTAAAATCTTTCTAACTTTCTTACCAAGCACTAAAAGTTTACCAAAATTTAGCTGAATCATTATTTAACTAAAACCTACTCATACGCTAAACTTCATATTTTTCTAATCGTTAAGTCGTTTTGCTATAGAACTACCTTAAACACCGCGTTCTCAAATTTTTATAAAGAACCTGCGTCGCGGTCTTCGTAAAAAAATGTTAAAATCGGTATCGTTTCGAATTATCGTTAACAGGGTTTTCTATTAACCCCTTCGGTACGGATTTATTTGAGAAAATATTTGCATATGGAACGAATATAATTTTGGTTGCTTGGAGTAGTATGTAAAAGCAGTAGATTTTACGTAAGAATTTATTTATTTCTAAAATATTGGTGACATATGTAGTATTAAGATATAAAGAAATAAATTAATAACAACGAAATAAAACTGAAATGACATGTGTCAGACGTCAAATGTACCCAAGGGGTTAAAAATGTATAATTACAGTATACAGTCCCGTTTCTTGAATTTAACAAAAAGTCTTTAGAATGGTAAGGAATGAATCGAGGTAGGAGCAAAGATGAATGAAAATGGGCGAATGCTGTCCCTGAATGAGTCAGAGAGCGGGTGTGTACGTGCACCGTGCTCCGTGATTTTCACGTGGCCGCTCGTAAATCTCGGTTTCTCGAGGCACGGGACGGGGTGATTATTTTCTAAGAACCTCGTCGACGAGCGTCGCGGCTTCGACGTGTTCCTTTTATTCTTAGCGGGATCCTTTGCCGTAGCCGTGGAAAAGTGGACCTCCGGATTTTCCAGCCTCTTCGGTCATTGCGAATTTAAGACGGAGTCTGGCTTTATATATTCGGCGGAACGAGAACCGCTCTGCATTCCGCGTTCCCTTTCCTCGCGAGGATTTCTCCGCGCTGCTCGTGGACAGCCGTCCATCGGGTACCGTTAATCCGAACCACAATAGCCGAGAGACGCTGCTGAACCGAGAGTTCGTGAATCTGTCACGAGCGTGCAACGAAGTTTACTGACAGGTATACCCGCGCCTCGTGGCCTGACCTCCCGACGTTCGATCGACAGGTGTCTTTATCACGAATAAAAGGGTATTGTGTGGTCGAGAAATACGTGATCTTCATAAGTTCACTTTCTCGGATTATATTTGTAATTTCTCTTATAATTATGTCGTTCTTACTCTAAGGGTACTTACCCTAAAGGTATTGTGTGTTCGGGAAATACGTGATCTTCATAAATTCACTTTCTCGGATTATATTTGCAATCTCTCTTATAATTATGTCGTTCTTTGAATAAAAAGCGACATTAAACAATTGTTTCCTTAGTCGAGAACGAGAAGTCTGGAAAGGATTTCAAGATATTCTGAACAACGGTTACTTGAATTTTGCGTCACGTATGACTGGCGCAGATTAGAATTGTGTTTTTAAATCGTAGACGGCCCAGCGTCTAATCTAATAGGTAGGCGATAAAAAACGGACGCGACAGCCCGAGCCATTCGCGCGCAACGCGAACTACCGAACCGGGTGCCGTTGTCCCATATTCCAGAGAAACCAGTCGAACTGGTGGCCGTTTAAAATCACGTTTCAGCGTTCCACGATCCTTCGATTTTCCGTATCGCGAGAATACGTGATAACGAGCCTGAACGACGAATCCGGTGATTAGGATTAACCGACGATTGTTCCTCGACCATCAGACGCGACAAAAGAACAGAAATTCTTATACGTTTAATTGAAACCGCACCGGCGAGTTCTATGACAAATAAAATTAGAACAATAAAATCTGCAATACAAATTGGATTTGTCTATAGATAATATTCTGACACTATATAGAATGTGGATTTTATACATTCATACAAATTTAATGCAAAGAAAGTGTACGGCAATCAGTGATATGTACATAAAAATAAATTATCATTATTTTTTAATTATACGGAAATTCTCCATTTAGACGCCGCTTTTTACCTCGCACGAGAATTCGCAGACTAATTATGATGAACAGTTTTCGATTCGAGCTGTAACAAATAAACAGCTCTTTGCGAATCGATCCGGTACATGCATTAACCAGCTCGCGGGAACACTGCGGCGCGCTATTATGAACCAGTTGAAAATCAATAATTTCGCGGGTCGCGATCAATGGCTAATGGACCGAGAACGAGTGGTGCGAAAATTTTTGCGGATAGTCGTGCATGCATAGGTGACGCGCACAATTTCCGCGTAAAATATTCACGGGCGCGACGGCGGCGGCGAAGTAAATTTTCCATGGGACACGGCTATTAACGGAACGGGCTCGTTTCGTTGCGCCTTTAGCGGCCGGAGTAAATTGCCTATAATTTGAACACCCTCGAAAATTCATCGGGGGGAGCGCGCGACGCGAAAAGTCGACCCGCGGGCTCGCGGGCACCGGTCATTTCGCGTATAGAAATAATTCATTTAGAAAACGAGGTCCGGCCCGAATTTGCGACCGGCTCTGTTTGCTCTGGCGCTCGCGAAACGCGCAATAACCCTTTTATCGGTCCCCCCCTTCGCTCGTTTGCGAACCAACGCCGCGCGCATAACAAACATTCCCCACCTCGATCCGTTATTTGTCAATCTACCAGCGAATTTTCTTTGAACCCCACGGATATTGGCGATTTTCTATTTTTCCTCGGAACAAACGAACTTATACTAGAATTTTCAAACTTCGCCTCGACGTCGTCGAGATTTTTTATTTATTAAGATGAAACTTGAAGTATGTTAATTGTTGCAGATGCCTCGTCGTCGAACGAAGCGGTGCACCTGCAGCAGCGGCTCAGGAGCCTGAGCACGGAGCTGAGCACCCTGAGGAATCGGCTGCACGTTAATCAGCCGCCGAACAATTCGGGCCCGAACGGCGGGGCCGCGGCACCGTTGTCGAAGAGCCCGGAAAAGGGTGGCGTACCTTCGTCGCCGGCGCCCGCTGTGCCGCCGAGGACCACGCTTCCTGTTTCCGGCACGCTGCCCCACGGCCTCGGCCATCCTTCGGGGCACACGTTGACGGCGTCCGCGATCGTTCATCCGCACGTCAATCACGCCGGCGCGAACACGCTCGGCCACAACTCGACCGCAGCTAATAATTTAATATCCGGTTAGTATGTCGTCATGTGACATCTGCTAACGTCCTGTGCCCGATCGATAGAGAACTCCCCGATGCAGCATCGATTAAGAGTCGCGAATTTCATTTGAAATTTGTGAAATAACGAGAGTACTTCTATTGTGAATTAATCCGGTCGGTCGTGTATCACCGAGGAGATACTACTAAAGAATGGCAGTGTGATCGCTGAAGACATAACCGGCAGTCGCTCTTTTCAGTGGCAATTGGCGTCGAGGTAGGTAGTCGATAAATGGCTATAACGGCGCACCGATGAGTTTCGTTTGATAGGCAATGAACAATGATGACAGACGGAGGTTCAATTTTTGTCTGAAATATTTTTCGTTAAGAGAAAGAAGTTTTTGTAATAAACAATTTCATTGTTGTTTCTTACTTCGGTATTAATAGATTCTATAATTTATTTGTGCGACACCAAATCCCATACGACTGCCATTCTTTAGTAATCTCTTCTGCGCGCGTGTTAATAAAATAAAGGAGACCGATATGGGATTTCGAATTACGCAAATTGGCTTAAGATTCCCGATCGCGAACGTTTTTATTGATAACTCGATTGAACGTGTCCACGAGGATTGCTTTCATTATATCAATTAAATCGCGAGCATTTTATCCGAGAGATATTTTCACTTTGCCTACCTGCATAATACCCGTTGCATCATTCTCTATTTATCGCGATCACTCGAGCCCGTCGACGGAATATCTGCTGTGGGATTTATGTAACTTCCATGGTGAAGATTATACACAGAGATGCAACGCGTTCTGCCAATTATCAGTGAATCAAAACGGATCATTTTATTATATATATATATCGCTTGCGTGAGAATAATACCATTGTTTGAGAGGACTAGAGGAAAAATAGAAAATCGTACTGAGTCAGGATTATTGACGCGATCTGAATTATAAATCCGCTGGTGGGAAAGTCAACATAGAATATTTTACACGATTTCCAAACTTTTGGTCAGCCGTGTACACACGACGGCTGCGTCGTTTGCGTGGACGTTCATCGAATTTTCGGAGGGTCCCTCGTTAATATTTAAACAGCTCGTAATATCGCGATTACGTTAATCTGGCGCACGCCGGGTGCAACGCGCGGACGCAGCTTTTTCGACCCCTCGATGCGCGAGAGACGATGTTTTAAATAACCAGACCCGCTGCCCGCGAAATCATCGAAACGGTAAACGCGTCTGTTTACAGTTCTGCTATTTCCGATTACTGGCAACGTTTTATGATTTATTTACCGTCTCTCTAGTCTCGGGGATTTGCCTCATACAGCGCATTTTTTTTTCGTTTGCTAGCTCGTTCGATGAAACAAAAATACTGAAACACGATTTACTTCAATATATAAACTATTTACACGTGANCAGTGTGATCGCTGAAGACATAACCGGCAGTCGCTCTTTTCAGTGGCAATTGGCGTCGAGGTAGGTAGTCGATAAATGGCTATAACGGCGCACCGATGAGTTTCGTTTGATAGGCAATGAACAATGATGACAGACGGAGGTTCAATTTTTGTCTGAAATATTTTTCGTTAAGAGAAAGAAGTTTTTGTAATAAACAATTTCATTGTTGTTTCTTACTTCGGTATTAATAGATTCTATAATTTATTTGTGCGACACCAAATCCCATACGACTGCCATTCTTTAGTAATCTCTTCTGCGCGCGTGTTAATAAAATAAAGGAGACCGATATGGGATTTCGAATTACGCAAATTGGCTTAAGATTCCCGATCGCGAACGTTTTTATTGATAACTCGATTGAACGTGTCCACGAGGATTGCTTTCATTATATCAATTAAATCGCGAGCATTTTATCCGAGAGATATTTTCACTTTGCCTACCTGCATAATACCCGTTGCATCATTCTCTATTTATCGCGATCACTCGTGTCTAATCTAATAGGTAGGCGATAAAAAACGGACGCGACAGCCCGAGCCGTTCGCGCGCAACGCGAACTACCGAACCGGGTGCCGTTGTCCCATATTCCAGAGAAACCAGTCGAACTGGTGGCCGTTTAAAATCACGTTTCAGCGTTCCACGATCCTTCGATTTTCCGTATCGCGAGAATACGTGATAACGAGCCTGAACGACGAATCCGGTGATTAGGATTAACCGACGATTGTTCCTCGACCATCAGACGCGACAAAAGAACAGAAATTCTTATACGTTTAATTGAAACCGCACCGGCAAGTTCTATGACAAATAAAATTAGAACAATAAAATCTGCAATACAAATTGGATTTGTCTATAGATAATATTCTGACACTAGAATGTGGATTTTATACATTCATACAAATTTAATGCAAAGAAAGTGTACGGCAATCAGTGATATGTACATAAAAATAAATTATCATTATTTTTTAATTATACGGAAATTCTCCATTTAGACGCCGCTTTTTACCTCGCACGAGAATTCGCAGACTAATTATGATGAACAGTTTTCGATTCGAGCTGTAACAAATAAACAGCTCTTTGCGAATCGATCCGGTACATGCATTAACCAGCTCGCGGGAACACTGCGGCGCGCTATTATGAACCAGTTGAAAATCAATAATTTCGCGGGTCGCGATCAATGGCTAATGGACCGAGAACGAGTGGTGCGAAAATTTTTGCGGATAGTCGTGCATGCATAGGTGACGCGCACAATTTCCGCGTAAAATATTCACGGGCGCGACGGCGGCGGCGAAGTAAATTTTCCATGGGACACGGCTATTAACGGAACGGGCTCGTTTCGTTGCGCCTTTAGCGGCCGGAGTAAATTGCCTATAATTTGAACACCCTCGAAAATTCATCGGGGGGAGCGCGCGACGCGAAAAGTCGACCCGCGGGCTCGCGGGCACCGGTCATTTCGCGTATAGAAATAATTCATTTAGAAAACGAGGTCCGGCCCGAATTTGCGACCGGCTCTGTTTGCTCTGGCGCTCGCGAAACGCGCAATAACCCTTTTATCGGTCCCCCCCCCCTTCGCTCGTTTGCGAACCAACGCCGCGCGCATAACAAACATTCCCCACCTCGATCCGTTATTTGTCAACCTACCAGCGAATTTTCTTTGAACCCCACGGATATTGGCGATTTTCTATTTTTCCTCGGAACAAACGAACTTATACTAGAATTTTCAAACTTCGCCTCGACGTCGTCGAGATTTTTTATTTATTAAGATGAAACTTGAAGTATGTTAATTGTTGCAGATGCCTCGTCGTCGAACGAAGCGGTGCACCTGCAGCAGCGGCTCAGGAGCCTGAGCACGGAGCTGAGCACCCTGAGGAATCGGCTGCACGTTAATCAGCCGCCGAACAATTCGGGCCCGAACGGCGGGGCCGCGGCACCGTTGTCGAAGAGCCCGGAAAAGGGTGGCGTACCTTCGTCGCCGGCGCCCGCTGTGCCGCCGAGGACCACGCTTCCTGTTTCCGGCACGCTGCCCCACGGCCTCGGCCATCCTTCGGGGCACACGTTGACGGCGTCCGCGATCGTTCATCCGCACGTCAATCACGCCGGCGCGAACACGCTCGGCCACAACTCGACCGCAGCTAATAATTTAATATCCGGTTAGTATGTCGTCATGTGACATCTGCTAACGTCCTGTGCCCGATGGATAGAGAACTCCCCGATGCAGCATCGATTAAGAATCGCGAATTTCATTTGAAATTTCTGAAATAACGAGAGTACTTCTATTGTGAATTAATCCGGTCGGTCGTGTATCACCGAGGAGATACTACTAAAGAATGGCAGTGTGATCGCTGAAGACATAACCGGCAGTCGCTCTTTTCAGTGCCAATTGGCGTCGAGGTAGGTAGTCGATAAATGGCTATAACGGCGCACCGATGAGTTTCGTTTGATAGGTAATGAACAATGATGACAGACGGAGGTTCAATTTTTGTCAAGAGAAAGAACAAACATTTGTAACAAACAATTTCATTGATGTTTCTTACTTCGGTATTAATAGATTCTATAATTTATTTGTGCGACACCAAATCCCATACGACTGCCATTCTTTAGTAATCTCCTCTGCGCGCGTGTTAATAAAATAAAGGAGACCGATATGGGATTTCGAATTACGCAAATTGGCTTAAGATTCCCGATCGCGAAGGTTTTTATTGATAACTCGATTGAACGTGTCCACGAGGATCGCTTTCATTATATCAATTAAATCGCGAGCATTTTATCCGAGAGATATTTTCACTTTGCCTACCTGCATAATACCCGTTGCATCATTCTCTATTTATCGCGATCACTCGTGCCCGTCGACGGAATATCTGCTGTGGGTTTTATGTAACTTCCATGGTAAAGATTATACACAGAGATGCAACGCGTTCTGCCAATTATCAGTGAATCAAAACGGATCATTTTATTATATATATATATATATCGCTTGCGTGAGAATAATACCATTCTAACAATGGTATTATTCTCACGCAAGCGATATATATATCTAGACTAGAGGAAAAATAGAAAATCGTACTAAATCAGGATTGTTGACGAGCCGCGATCTGAATTATAAATCCGCGGGGGGGAAAGTCAACATAGAATATTTTACACGATTTCCAAACTTTTGGTCA
>SMSR01016006.1:275051-306749 GCA_019453355.1 Ceratina japonica | reverse complement strand
CGCGATCTGAATTATAAATCCGCTGGTGGGAAAGTCAACATAGAATATTTTACACGATTTCCAAACTTTTGGTCAGCCGTGTACACACGACGGCTGCGTCGTTTGCGTGGACGTTCATCGAATTTTCGGAGGGTCCCTCGTTAATATTTAAACAGCTCGTAATATCGCGATTACGTTAATCTGGCGCACGCCGGGTGCAACGCGCGGACGCAGCTTTTTCGACCCCTCGATGCGCGAGAGACGATGTTTTAAATAACCAGACCCGCTGCCCGCGAAATCATCGAAACGGTAAACGCGTCTGTTTACAGTTCTGCTATTTCCGATTACTGGCAACGTTTTATGATTTATTTACCGTCTCTCTAGTCTCGGGGATTTGCCTCATACAGCGCATTTTTTTTTCGTTTGCTAGCTCGTTCGATGAAACAAAAATACTGAAACACGATTTACTTCAATATATAAACTATTTACACGTGAAAAAAAAATAAAACTGCTCTCGATCGACGTTATATTAAAACCGACTTCTCATATCTAATAGTAAACAGTATCTAGTGTGATCGGGTGTGCTTTCTCTTGCGAACAGACTTGGATTCGCCTAAGCGACACAATGGGGTCCCGGACGATGGGATGGTGTCTTGCGTAACGGCTCTCGGCTGCTTACGCTCGCCACCGATCTCGAGTATAATCGCGGACGTGAAAAACGCGAAGAGTAACCAGGGCCAGCATCGATGTCTCCCGAAAGGTGCCTCCTCTGGGCCCGTCGCGTCCACGGCCTTGGACGACCTCATCCACCTCCCTGGTCCCTTGACGGAGGACGCCGTTCTCAAGTGCCTGCAAGCTCGGTTTTGCGCCAAGCAATACCACGTGAGTACATTCATTATACATTTTTTTAGCATTCTTGGCTTATGTCAGGGTTTGGCAGGTAAAAAAATTAAAATTTATCTTCGTAGTCAGTCTTTTCGGTGAAATTAAATAGTTATTATTAAATGTTAACGCTTTGCAAAAGTACTTATAACAGTGTTGAACGTTTCGTAATCTTCGCGAATCTCGGCTAATCGAACTGCAAATTCTTCGGTGTTCGCCAATTGAATCGGTCGGGTGCATCAATCACTCGAGGGTTCGATAGCGTCGACAGGGCTCGATAAGTTCTCGGTACTTCTAATTGAGATGAATGCGCCATGGCTCGTTTAATGTCTCCGCGATTCCTAAAACTGCGTATATTCGCTTGTATTAGAATGCTAATTGTCGGATAAATTCTCAATTATCCTGCGAATCGGTATTCTTACGAATGGTAGCCATGCAGAGGTTCATTATATGTGAGTATCGATTATCGGTGCCCGTGGTTGTCGAATTTAACGAAGCCTAGTCCAGGACTAAAAGTATCCCCTTCAATGACAGTCGGANAAAGTACTTATAACAGTGTTGAACGTTTCGTAATCTTCGCGAATCTCGGCTAATCGAACTGCAAATTCTTCGGTGTTCGCCAATTGAATCGGTCGGGTGCATCAATCACTCGAGGGTTCGATAGCGTCGACAGGGCTCGATAAGTTCTCGGTACTTCTAATTGAGATGAATGCGCCATGGCTCGTTTAATGTCTCCGCGATTCCTAAAACTGCGTATATTCGCTTGTATTAGAATGCTAATTGTCGGATAAATTCTCAATTATCCTGCGAATCGGTATTCTTACGAATGGTAGCCATGCAGAGGTTCATTATATGTGAGTATCGATTATCGGTGCCCGTGGTTGTCGAATTTAACGAAGCCTAGTCCAGGACTAAAAGTATCCCCTTCAATGACAGTCGGACTCCAAAGAGAAATCGGGAGTTTCTCAATAGGTCGTCGAGGCGAAAGAAAGGGACGCCTCGGGTGAAAAATAATGCCGAACCTGTGCTGGCCGTGAAAGGATATCGTGCGGTTCAATTGGAGTTACTCGAATTGCTTCTGATAGACGTAAAAAGTACAGTTCTCCGGTTGTCGCAATTAATTTCCACCGCTTCAGAAAATTTCCCTCGTTTGTTCGCTTCACTTATTTGTTTTAAGTTCGTCGAGAAACTCGAAAATAAGTATGAGCAAACTTTGTCCGTTCTAAGAGGAACTGACAAGCTTTATAACTTCTTTCAATTGCACCAATTGTAGTAAATAGTTTTATTACATATTTGTAACAGGAAAATGTATTTGTTACGAGGTAAGAATTTGTCGAGGTAGTAAAACGATCGCACACCGAGTTATTCGTATAACGGGTGTTCAAATATAAAAATAGAAGAACTGCGGAGTTTAAATTTCAACGGGGATATCTAAGCTCGATTATTATACAGCTCGTAAGCTCGAACCAGAAGGGGAATCGTGGCGAGGCATCGGAGAGGCCACGGGGCCCGACTCGGGACCGGTTCTCAGACTCCCCACTCGGCTTTCGATCGTTTTTACCTTTTTGTCCATCCTGCACGCCGTTGCTTTCTCTAGCCGGGCTTCTAATAGGAGCCCTAACCCGCCAAAGCCTCGCCGCTCGTAGCCTGTTGCACCAGGCCACGTTTGCCGATTCTGCCTCTCTCGCCTTCACCCGCGTTCCTCCGACTCTAACTGTATCAACTGTCGTCTTTTATCGATCCACTTTTACTTCTCATACACGAACGATTTAAGGATCTACGGACATTTCCCTTATGAATAATTCAGTTACCGACCGAATAAAGCCTCGACGGAAAACGTCGAGACAATTTAACTAAACAGTCCCAGTGTCCGCAATTTACTTTCTACTTTTTATCGCGATCAAAACGATCTCATAGTCACCGTTGATGGGAATACGCGGTAACAAAGGCAAGATGGATGTTCCGTGTACCGGCGCGGCGTAATCAGCCCCGTAAGATCGGACCGCGATCAATCTTCCCGTTGGGCTCGCTGCGAACCACGGCTCTAGGCATCCATAATCCGCTCGTCCGATATGCAATAACAATCGCAAAAAACGGCTGGCCTGGCACGGTCGCGACCGGGAAAAGTAGTTCCATCTCCGTGGCAGTCTCTCTAGCGTCGGGAAGCTTTGAGCAGTAGATTATCGAAACTGCGCGGCTGTTTCAGACGAACGTGGGCCCTATACTGGTCTGTATCAATCCATATACGGACGTCGGAAACCCATTGACCTTAACGAGCACCAGGGCCGTGCCTTTGGCGCCCCAGCTGAACAAAGTCGTTCAGGAGGCCGTGCGACAGCAGTCGGAAACCGGATATCCGCAGGCGATCATCCTATCCGGTAAACATTTTGCCCGGTTTAAAGGGTTGACGTACACGGGGGGTCGAAAGCGGAGGGACGCCGGGGTGCTCATGAAGATTTGTTGCTCCTCAGGAACGAGCGGTTCCGGGAAAACGTACGCCTCCATGCTGTTGCTCAGGCAGCTGTTCGACGTCGCCGGCGGTGGACCAGAAACGGACGCCTTCAAACATTTAGCGGCAGCGTTCACGGTTCTCAGGTCTCTCGGGTCCGCGAAGACCGCAACCAACTCCGAGAGCTCTAGGATAGTACGTAAAGACAAGCCCTCATTTCATGATTTACTCCCCGGACGAAAGAACGGTCGAATTGAAGGGATCTCGTTTCCCTAGGGCCATTTTATTGAGGTCCAGGTAACGGACGGCGCTCTGTACAGAACGAAGATTCATTGCTACTTCCTGGACCAGACCAGAGTCATCAGGCCGTTGCCGGACGAGAAAAACTATCACATATTTTACCAAATGCTGGCCGGCTTGTCGCACGAGGAAAGAGGTAGAGGATTTAGGTTTCTTTCAAATCCTTGTATATCATCGACCGATCGGCTTTTCAACTTTGTATAAAACTTTGACGACAGTCAAGCTCAATTTGGAGGGGTACAACTTGAAGAACCTCAGGTATCTCCAGCATGGCGACACTAGGCAGGACGAGGCCGAGGACGCGATTAGGTTCCAAGCGTGGAAAGCTTGTTTGGGTATGCATTTATTTATAATTGACAAAATTCTCGCTACGTGCTTCTTCTCAATTATTTTAGAGACGTCGAGTATGAGTTCGAGCGGAATATTCGCATGAACTTCAGAATGAATTCACAGGTCTGCTAGGTATACCCTTCTTAGACGTGGTCCGAGTTTTGGCAGCGGTGTTAATCCTCGGGAACGTGGGTTTCACCGACCGTCCGGGAATGGAAGTGGGCGTTATGGGGGAGAACGAGTTGGCCTCCGTGGCTGCTCTCCTCGGCGTACCACCGCCGGCGCTGCTCAGAGGTCTCACCTCGAGGACTCACAATGCTCGCGGCCAGCTGGTGAAATCGGTCTGCGACGCGAATATGGTACCGTCAATTCATTCCGTGCAATCTGTGCTGTAAACGGCGGACAGTAATAGCGGAACCATGTTGAAGGGTGTTTGTTTATACAGTCTAACATGACCAGGGACTCGCTGGCCAAAGCCCTCTACTGCCGGACGGTGGCCACGATCGTCAGAAGGGCGAACAGCCTGAAGAGATTAGGCTCCACCCTTGGCACATTGTCCTCGGACTCGAACGAGTCGGTTCACAATCAGGCCGAGGTGACCAGTCAGCACGCGTCTACCATTGGCAGTTCCGCAGGTAACGCGAAATTAATTATCAGTTAATATCTCTTGTACCAGAGAATGTGTGTTAATGTCCTCGTAATTTTTCTGCAACCCGGCAAGACTATCGTGCTATCTTAATTAATATATTCAGGACAACTTAGCACGCCAACAAAAATTGTTTAAGGCTTATTACTAGTTTTATCTGTCCCATTATCCCGAGACCCGTTCTTTTTCGTATCGGCCTCAGAATCTCTCGTGTCACGCGCAGGTGGTACCGGTTCTAGGAGCATGACCGCGTTGAACAACGCGGTGCGACACGCGACCGACGGGTTCATCGGGATCCTGGACATGTTCGGGTTCGAGGACCCGAAACCGAGCCAGCTCGAGCATCTGTGCATCAATCTGTGCGCCGAGACGATGCAACACTTCTACAACACGCACATATTCAAGAGTTCGATCGAAAGTTGCCGGGACGAGGGTATCCGCTGCGACGTGGAGGTCGACTACGTCGATAACGTGCCGTGCATCGATCTTATCTCCTCCTTGGTGAGCGTTAGAATAATCAGTGTTTAGTAAAATTAATGAAAAGTCGATTTCAATTTACGTTTCGCGCCTACAGTTTGAGATTCGGAAAACTACTTGAATTTATTCACTATCTTTTATATTTTAATTAAGGATGTTAGACGACAATTTTAAGTAAAAACGTAAGGTCTAGCGTGAACATTCCGCGGCTGTTCGCAGAGAACGGGTCTGTTGAGCATGTTGGACGTGGAATGTTCGATACGCGGCACCGCCGAAAGCTACGTGGCGAAAGTGAAGGTTCAGCACAAGCACAACCCGCGTTTGTTCGAGCCGAGGACCGTCGATTGCAGGTCCTTCGGGATTCAGCATTTCGCCGGCAGAGTGACGTACGATGCATCCGATTTTCTAGGTATGTAACATTACCATATACTAAATAATTGAAAATTTGAAAAAGGACATACTTGTAAGTTTCAATTAAGAATTCTTGAAAGCACCACGTAATGCAAATAATATCTTTATAAAGATACCAACAAGGACGTGGTACCGGACGATCTGGTGGCCGTGTTTTACAAACATTCCTGCAGCTTCGGTTTCGCAACCCATCTATTCGGCAGCGAGCTTAAAGCTCTTTACGCGAGCGACACCGTGCCCAGAGGTGTCAGTTTCAGGATATCGCCCACGTCTCACACCGATTTGTAAGAAATCATTTTAATTGAACGCGTGAGAACGAGACGAACGGAGAGACCCAACGAGTAGCGTTTATTCTCAGACTGAACGGGGACGAGCCGATCTCGACGCTGACACAAGACTTCCACACGAGGCTAGACAATCTGTTGAGGACTCTGGTCCACGCGAGGCCGCACTTCGTCAGGTGCATTAGGAGCAACGGAACTGAGACCCCGCTACACTTGGACAGGGGCGTTACGATGCGTCAGATACGATCGCTTCAGGTGCTCGAGACTGTGAATTTGATGGCCGGTGGTAAGTTTCGAAACTCCTCCATGATCTATTTTAAACGCAGCGATATTCGTCAATAATTGACCAAAAATTTATTATTCCAATCATTTGAACAAGTTTCGAAAAAATTCTAGTTCCTTCAGTACTTCCTTTTAAACCTCTTACGTTCGTTCTCATTCCGAATCTTAAAGGAACAATTGCGTTTTCTTATGTATTTAAAGATAATTCAGATAACTAGAAGGCATCGACTGGAACAAATTGCAGGCTATCCGCATCGGATGCGGTTCAAGGCGTTTAACGCGAGGTACAGGCTGATCGCGCCGTTCAAGCAGCTTCGCCGTGCCGAGGAACAAGCGGTCGAGGACACGAAATTGATCCTGCAAAACGCGCAACAGTTAAAAAGTAAATTCGGCGCGAGCACCAGTTGGGCGCTGGGGAAGAGGCACATATTCCTGAGCGAGGGCATTAGGCAGCAGCTCGAGAATCTGCGCTCGGAAATACGCAGGAAAGCTGCTACTGTCATACAGGTAACAGAACGTCTTTCCCATGAAATAAATCAAACAAATCCTTCGTTAACTTGTCAAACAGTCTCGAGGAAATGACGATTAATTAGCTCTGCATTTAACCTTTGACTCTTCTCCTAAAAGCAGTGTCGGGAAGGATTGAGGAAATCACGGTTATCTCTTTATGTCAAATCAGGCTACGTGGAGAGGATGGCGAGTGCGGAGAAGATGGCCGTTGAGGAAAACCACGATAGGCGTGACGGCCAGCATCGGGCAGAAGAAGCCTCAGCAGCCCACGGGAACCGTTCAAAGGAACGTGACCGCTGGCACGGGGACCGGGACCGGAACGCGACCGAGGCCGCAACCGATAGCCGGCACTCCGCCCCCAGATCCATCGGAGAAGTGCGCGGATCAAAAGATGATACAGCAAACGTGTACCTTGTTCGGATTGGATTTGGTAATTAGACTCCCTTTCCTAAAAATTCTCGTTGAGCTCGTTTTAAGATCGCGAAATTAGGCTGGAAGTTTGGAACTCGGTTGCAGGAACGACCGCCGCCAGTTCCGCCGAGCAGATCCTACACCGTCACCGGAAACACGAAGTTGGGCTACCCGCAGACGAGGATCATGAAAATGCCCTTCCCAGGTAAGAAAATCGTAAAAATTTTATAAAATTATCAAGGGTGGTTTTCAATTTCAATGTTTCACAATTTTGTCTCTTTAATCAGACTAGCAAGAATTATTGTTTAGAAAATATCAATTCCACCGTGAATTCTACAAGATCATTATTTATTTCATACGCTATTTTTATTAGATTGTTAGGACAGTAGCCTAATTGTGTAGAAGTAAAAGATAATCCTTCGAGCGTAAATTACTTTGATTCGTCGTAGCAAGTTTTTCCTGGAATTATAGCGGTACGCATTTGGTCCTGCTTTCCAAATACGGGTTCGAGTTATTGTTCTTTCAGAAGAGGGTGAAGGGGAAGTGGTCCTACTAAAGGGTGAAACCGTTTTGGTGGTGGGCGCGTCCCCCAGACGTGGTCACTTGATGGTGGAGCACAACAACACCACCCTCCACGTGCCGTATCAGTTCATGGAACTGAAGCCTTGTAATATCAATGTCTGAATGCCATATTTACTTCCGAGCCGCTCGTACGATCCCGTACTGCAATATAGATTCGATTTCACGAGAATCTTGGTATGTATAGAAATTCAAATTTCGATTTGGCTTGCCAAAGGTGACTGAAAATTCCTGTGAAAGTAAGCGAAGAATGGATGAATGTGTACTGAGTATAAACTATGAATTTGCTATTTCTAATTTAAAAGAACGATTGCGACGAGAGAATTTTTCTATCCTACGATTCAAACAGTAACCCATCGTTATGCTGACTTTCCTCGATAAATCCTTCCTCGTACTTGGTCTAGTTTTTCCAAGAAATTCGTCGAAAGTAATCGGAAGAGCAAGTGAAAGCGTTGTGTACGGCGTGGGTGAGCGGTGAGAGAATGCCGATAAGATTAGAATTAGAAGCGCGCGAACCAGGACAGTGAACTTTGTCCTTTAATTAATTACACGCCGGGCCTAGCGAGCTTCACGCGGAAGTCGGTACACCAGTGCTTATCGCCCCTTCCTTCGGCCCCCTTCCACCTGTGTGGGTGGCGGTCACCCTTCACGTTCGTCTTCCATGTAGATAAGTATACGCGCAACATTTTCGTATCGGTAAGCGCGCTTAACGCGAGAGTAGATTCCGCGCGAGTATACGCGGTAGAGGATATTCACCAACAGTATTCCTTCGTCTGTCTTTGAATTCTTAGTGCCAATCCCTAGAGAGAAGTCTGTCATCTACGATAAAACGACCAAATTCTGTGCAATTAAAACAAAAAATCAAATCGACTTGACGATTCTATAAAGTTACTGACTTCAGGACGGAATTTGTTGCAATTTTTGTGACAGAGAGTATTTTGGACCGAGAGTGTCAAATCTGGGAATAGAATTTAGTNCGACTTGACGATTCTATAAAGTTACTGACTTCAGGACGGAATTTGTTGCAGTTTTTGTGACAGAGAGTATTTTGGAACGAGAGTGTCAAATCTGGGAATAGAATTTGGCCGTTTTACGTCGTATTCGTGTATTATATTATTAAGTGGATCGATTTCGTAAGACAGCTCGAGATATTTTTATAGACTTAATCGACAGTTTACATTGTTATTATTGTAAGACGGTAATCATAAGACGCAGAAGCAGTTATAACATCGGATGGGGAACTAGTTGGCTAGAGGAGAGGTAGAACGCGGTTTGTAGATACATTATACACGGAAACTCGTTCGGTTAGAAACGATAAGCGTCCGCTGAGAGGTGGAACAGAGGAGAAACTCCGCCGAGTTCAGCGTCTCGAGAATATGTACATATACGAGTATGTATGCCGAATGTTACGTAGTTTACAAATATCGGTGTTGATGCACGCGTATAGATAGCTTGTAAGTGCGCCGAGATATTTTTGAATAAAATATAAGCGACTTTAAAAACGTTTCCCCCGAGTACGTATCCATAATCCCGAATAAAAATCACCCGCCTCTTTTCCTATATAAAACGTCCTCGAAAATATTTGCATGCAGAACGTTCACTTTACTTTATCAAAGAATTTAATTTTGAAAGGAAATTACTAGCGTGTATTTTATTTTTTTTTAGCGCAGGGCGCGCGATTCAATTTGTAGGATTCCTAACTGATTTCACAATTTTCCCTGGAATTTAACTTTCCGGCGTCGGCCGTTAACAAGCCGTAATCTCGAATTCCTCGGCATCAACGATTTTCCCGAGCGAAAGGGTAAAGAGCAAAGTGGACGTCAAAGGGGCAAACTTATCGCGTCATCGCCTGCTTGTTCGACGCACACGTGACCGCGCACGTGCGAGTGCACGCGTGGCCCACGCCCGCCACGAGAAGTTCGCACTTCCGAGCCTTAATGACAACCAGCGCCGAGGGGATCGAGTGCGATTCGCGTTCGCATTAACGAGCAGCACGAGCGATCCGGTGTTAATTAGCTTTTAATTAACATTGTTCCGGCCGGTGGCCGGTGCTGAATTTATATAACTCAGTCGACTCGCTTACGCATGGACGGACTCCACGGTTCCCCTCGTTTGATCCGCCGGACAGGAATTTTAGCTAATTACTCATCGCGGAATATGACGTAGGAATTTCGGACACATGTCGTCCGATCTACTTGAGAATTAGTAGAATCAGTTTCGTGATATTCAACAGTAAAATCGACGTAGAAATTATTCCAGATACTAGAAAGATTTTGATTTTTGGAAAATAATCGTTTCAAACATTGACATAAAACGTCGTTGTCGATTCAACATTGAACAGAAACGTTAGAACATACATTGCAAAGCTATCGTGGATTCGTATGTATAGCCTCGGTACATAATGGGCCAAGACGCGATGAAATATTAACGCAACATTCATAATCGCGGGTGAATGGGAATCGGTGGGCGAGTCGCCGAAAATAAATGGTCTTCCACAGCGGAACCCGGTGTCGGATAATGAACAAAATAGGTTCTGTTAAATGATGAATTCCCGAGGGCGGCCACGCCTTTTGTGGCCCGCGCGGTTCCTCGTGAATTATACAGAGCGGGACGCGAGCCGACAGCGCAACACTTTCACGGTTCGGGGGTGCTAATGAAATTTCGTGGCCGAGAATGGGCGCGCCGCTCGGAAACGAATCCGAGCCCCCGAATTTCCGGCCTCCTCGCATTCTATAGAAAAATGCCTCATTGGTCAACGTTCCGGTCTCGACTATAATGCGACAAATAACGAGTACAGTTTCATAGTGATCAGTCAGAAGTCCGTAGTTTCAAACTCTCAGGATATGCTTGTTACATTTTCTTAAAAAGCTACGTCCACGATTCCGCAAATAACGTTAAAATTTTAAGATCTGACGCACGTATCGAATCGCCCGAGGCGTCCGACTGCTCTACCGTATTCGAGTATTGGATTCTACCGTAGATCGGGAACAGAAACAAGGCGGCGCGGGGGTCGGGAACGCGACTGGAAAAACCACGAGACACAATATCGCGAATATTAAATTTCGCCCGAACGAAATTCCTTCTTTCGCACGTTCCCGTGAGATATCATCGATAACCGCGCGCGAGTTGGTGGTTTCTGCCTCATCCTCCAGGAGGTAGAGGGTCGGTCTGCCGCGGAACGATAAGGAAAATCTCTGCGGCCCGGTGAAAAACGAGTATCACTCGGTTCTCGCGGGATAAGTGCTCGTTCGCGTTCATTTCTCTTCTGTTTTCGATTAAAAGCGTTCTTTCGAATAAGAGCAATCGACATCGAATTATTAATTTAATTAAAAACTGAATGACTCGCGTGGATTATTCTCCGAAAACCAGAAATTAACTCGCGTCAGCGGGTCCGCTCTCTTTCCAGAGACGAGGATTATTAATCCAAGAAATCATTGCGATTTCCATGAGTGGTCTAAGAAGAAATATTAAAATTCCAAACATGATGGTATTAAAATTCCGCGCACTCTTGGACGTGGACNTCAGAAGTCCGTAGTTTCAAACTCTCAGGATATGCTTGTTACATTTTCTTAAAAAGCTACGTCCACGATTCCGCAAATAACGTTAAAATTTTAAGATCTGACGCACGTATCGAATCGCCCGAGGCGTCCGACTGCTCTACCGTATTCGAGTATTGGATTCTACCGTAGATCGGGAACAGAAACAAGGCGGCGCGGGGGTCGGGAACGCGACTGGAAAAACCACGAGACACAATATCGCGAATATTAAATTTCGCCCGAACGAAATTCCTTCTTTCGCACGTTCCCGTGAGATATCATCGATAACCGCGCGCGAGTTGGTGGTTTCTGCCTCATCCTCCAGGAGGTAGAGGGTCGGTCTGCCGCGGAACGATAAGGAAAATCTCTGCGGCCCGGTGAAAAACGAGTATCACTCGGTTCTCGCGGGATAAGTGCTCGTTCGCGTTCATTTCTCTTCTGTTTTCGATTAAAAGCGTTCTTTCGAATAAGAGCAATCGACATCGAATTATTAATTTAATTAAAAACTGAATGACTCGCGTGGATTATTCTCCGAAAACCAGAAATTAACTCGCGTCAGCGGGTCCGCTCTCTTTCCAGAGACGAGGATTATTAATCCAAGAAATCATTGCGATTTCCATGAGTGGTCTAAGAAGAAATATTAAAATTCCAAACATGATGGTATTAAAATTCCGCGCACTCTTGGACGTGGACATTTCCCGAGGTAGAAAATATCTGGAAAACGTCTGAGGTCTAACCCGGCGCGAGAGTAGAAACTGCGCTACGACTTTATTACTCTTGAATTCAATATCGGCCATTATTCCTGATTTTCTTTGTCGAAGGGGTTGGCTCGTAAATTCGGCAGGAATCGCGGTACGAGCATATACACGCGCGTACACGGTCGAACGAAATTAGAGGCGCGCGGTGTCTGTACGAGCGCCGGCTCGTACAACTTGTTCGACAGCGGGATTTTTTCCTCCGACCGGCAACGAGTTGTTTGCGACACGGGGACACCCATGGGAGAAAGGAAACGACCGAATCTCGGGCGTTGTAACGGGGCGGCGGCGTGTACACCGAAATAACCTCGGCCGTGTCCTGATTTGCATTTCAATCGGCCACCACCCCGTCATCCCTCCAGCCCTTCCGTGCAAAAAATTCTTCTCTCGGCTCCGCTTTGATTATTGCCGCGCAGATATTACTTCCGATAATTTTTTGACTCTTTAATGAGCTAGCACTATAATTATATCACGTGCAGTATGCGACAGTGGAATTCGAGCAAAGCAGCGTTATCAATTTCAATGGATATCCCAACGTTTTGTAAACTTGATCACGACCACGTTAACCATATATTCACGTTTCCGGGGATTTCTGATAATACCTTTAGTTTTGATTTTGGAATTTGCACAACTCTACTCTGTTCATAAACAGAAAACAAAGCATTATTTGCGAATACATTTGCCGATGCTTTGTGTGCCGCGGCGAAATTTAATTACGACGACTATAATCGTACGTGTCGTTTTATTTTCGAGCGTCGAATGAAAGCAGGAGTGAACAGTGTGGAGAGTTTGTACATGAACCGAACGAAAATTCGTTGGCACGGGAGGAATTTATCGGATTCGTGCATGAAACGTTGCATGTTGCATCGCCGTATCTTTGACGATTAAGTAGCGAGTCCGGAGTCGCGGACCTCCCACAAAAATTGCTCTTTTATCCTGACCTATTCGCCGGCACGAGCTACACCCCATTTTTTTCGAGTACACCGTCCTGCAAGGTCGCAACGATTCCCATCCGGTTATCCTCCGAGCTCTCGTACACGTGTTCGGGGCGGAAAACTTGATTGGTAACGTGATTTCGATATTTTCGGGGTGAAAACGATAGATCAGCCGCCGAGATAGGAAGGAATTTGGCGAAATCGAAATTACGCTGGTGCGGGACGGCCGGCAGAGATAGCACCGAGTGAAATTTGCATTTCGATCGAACGTTTCTTGCCGGGGCGAGCGACAAAAAGCACAGAATTATCGCGTAGCCGGCGTCAAGGCAAAGCCCCGGAACCGATGCGGCGCGACGTCGCGTCGCTCGATCACCTATCCTGGAAAGCTTCGCGTAAAACTACGCGCGTTCCTCTCTGATACGATGCACGCGAAACGACACGAGGCGAGAATTGATCGATAGCCCTTTCGGCGTAGCGGATGCGCCAACCTGCCGCGGCAACCGAATCGGGTTTCCCTTAACGTAATTACGATTTTTCATTAAAATTTTTTCCCGCCGAAAGGAAAAAATTCAGTGGCAATTAGACTCCTTCGTCAGGAGGAATGAAAATCACATGAATCGGAATATCGGACACTGTAAGTGTATCTTCGCTCTTAATATAGAGTTGATAATTAGATTATATTTGTACAGACCAGACAATTTTTCGTATCCAGTTCTAATCGCGCGATCTATTATTCTAATTTGGAGCCCGAAGCTCCTACCAGTATCCCATTACCGTTTCAATTATTCATACGTCCGAATACTATTCTGATCTCGAATACCCAAAGTTATGCAAGTCACGAACTTAAGCGGAGCCGTATACTATAGCGTTCAATAAATAAATCACGGATTTCCAAAATATACCGTTTAGGGTAATTATTTAAGAGTGCGATTCAGATTTAAATTTCTTTTATCGTTGAAACATTGCAATTTCATAGTCTCTGCATAAAATTAATAAGATATATATTTATCTAATGCTGTATAGTCATCGTTCGAGTTCTATGCCTGCGTACAATCCGTAGAATTCTATTTTGGCGAGGTACACGAGGAGCATCATTATCATTACCGGTCGTATGCCGGCAGAAGGCCAGAGAATTTCCCCTAGAAACGCGAATGGGTAAATTGCCGTGAAGAAAGCCGGGGAACTCGAAGCGGATCGTAAAATTACAAGCGGCGGTCGGATTTTTAATTACCGAAATTCTAGAGTTCAATTTCGCCGGGTCAAGAATATTCTATACCACTAATATCGACTTTCTTCTCAAGAACAATTTATTATTATACATCCGGGCATCCCCGGGGCCCCGCGACGTCGTAATTGCGATGCCGGTCCGGCGCACGGGGGTGGAAATTCTATAGAATAAACGTATCATTACCAGTTTCCGTGATGCCGGATAACGGAGCTGAATTATACGCGGCTGTTAGCCAGTTTTTATGATCTTTTAAAACATTCTGGCCGCGAGGCGTGGTCCCGGGGATTAGAGGGTTGCAGGGATAAAACAGACGGTCGGTTAAATGAAGGGGTTACGTTATCGCGAACCGGCACGTTGTAAATATCCTGGCCCGTGGCTGGCAACTTTCGTGTCTTGTTGCGTTTCTCTCGATACCGACGAGAAATTCTATTCGGGTTCCAGTTGGCAAATTTGATGAGCTTATACTTACCTGAACCGTTTCCCAGGCCGCGAAATTCCGTGAGCGAAGAGTAGGTAATGATCGGTGAGGCACGTTTTCTAACCGGTCTCATTTATTTGGTAACTCATAGATATACACGTTAACGTTCTCTTAAATCTAGAGAGAAATGAAATCGCGGGAGGACCGTGTGCCTCTCGCTTCCCCCGATGCGCGATGGGGACAAACGAGACTAAAGGGACGAAAGGAAATGAAAAGTAAAGCGAGCCACGACTCGAGTCGCGTCCTAAAATCATTAGAAAAATACACGTTCATGCGCAAATAGTATATTATTCGAACTGAACGAAGTCCCTCGTCGATGTTTCCAACAACTTATTCTTGCGCTTAACGACGTGTTCTCTCGTTCCCTAGGCGGGCGTACGTGTCTGTATAATTTGTCTATACGTATGTATATGTACGTCCATTTGTCCGTTGTGTTCTGTGTATACGCGTAAATAAATGCGTTCTCATCCTTTCGCCGACGTCCTCTGTCGACGAGAATCGTTCGGATTTAATTCGTCCCGACGTGTCTGCCCAATTACAGGTTTTTCTACTTTTGGTAATTACCGGGGCCGGCCCCCGCGGGGAAGGGAGGAACTTGTTGGAATTTCGACGGGCTCTCGTTTTCCCTGCGTGGAAGGAGAGATCGGATTCGAATCGACAAACGAACAGATCGCCGATCTTCGACCGGATAAATCCTGGCCAAATACCAGGTCCGTTCATTATTTCGCGTCCCGGTTCATTTATAATTTCGTTTCGCATTTCGTAACAAAAGCGACCAAAAACGGTCTCCCCGGTCCTGTTTTTCGACAGCTCCGTCAAAGGTCCGCAGTCCTCCCCCCCTTTCCCGCCTGGCCAAATTTATTCACCCGTCCGGCCCGTGAAATTGGCTTCTCCGCTGCGTGAAGGCAATTTAGGTAATGGGTACGATATTGCGACAAAAAGTGGGTCGGATTGTTTTCAATCGCGTGGTAACTGCCGGCTAATGCGGCACGCGCTCGCTTATCCGGCCAACGTTTCGACGAGGTAAGCCTGTGATCGCGATAAGCGTCGATATTCGTTAAAAGCTTCGCCTGGTCCATTGGATGATCTCACGTCCTGCGCAATTTTTTATTGATTTCGGTCTACAATCGCTGTCCTCTCGGTTCGATGTCACAGATCACGCCGGGGCCAATCGTCAAACGCTCTTTTACACCGAAAAATCTACAATATACAGTTTGATTCACGTGAATCTCGAAACACCAAACAGCCATCCAACCTCCCACGAAAAATCGAATAAACGTTCTAATTACCATATTCGATGTGACAAACCTTCAAACGCCGTCTGATCGAAGTCTATCTATTTATTATATTATGTACAAACGCGAATACATATCGCTCGACGACGGATCCTTGTAACGCGTACATACGGTTCAGGACAACGATTCTTGACCCGTTTCGCGTCTTAATTCCCTCGAGGATAACTAGCACAGTCGAAACCAGGTCGAGAATCGTTCTCTCAAGCAGTACATACATCTCGATTCCTTTTCATCCGCCAATTAAAATTCGGCCAGAGGAATCCAACGATGCCATTAAACAACTGATGATACGTATCGTTGATATGTTTCAATTGATATCGCAGTTTCACCGCGTATTTTATGGAAAATTCTATTTCCAGAAAATATGATATCTAAAAAGATATGAAATATCGGTGGTATGAAACGCACGTTACAATTTTAAATGATAAAAGAAATTTTGATTTCTTTTTTAATTGGTTATTGTAGACGTTTTATATTGTATAAAAATCTGCGATCTACTTATCATCGTCCTTCCTCCGTCTAAAGATGGATGAAAAGGAATAGACCATCCTTGTGCAGACTCGCAGCCACTCGTGCCGATACCTGGCNTTTCAATTGATATCGCAGTTTCACCGCGTATTTTATGGAAAATTCTATTTTCAGAAAATATGATATCTAAAAAGATATGAAATATCGGTGATATGAAACGCACGTTACAATTTTAAATGATAAAAGAAATTTTGATTTCTTTTTTAATTGGTTATTGTAGACGTTTTATATTGTATAAAAATCTGCGATCTACTTATCATCGTCCTTCCTCCGTCTAAAGATGGATGAAAAGGAATAGACCATCCTTGTGCAGACTCGCAGCCACTCGTGCCGATACCTGGCGGCCTGGTAATGCGAATAATTCCGCCGCGTCTCGATTTACGCCTCCCCCGCGGGATAACTCGGAACTCGATAGGATTTCGGTCCTCCCTCGCCGCTCGAACTTACCTTTCCCTGACACTTTTCCCGGCTTGTTTCTGGTTCTTTCGGGTACCGTAGACATGTCGGGAATTGGGAGCGGTCGAGTTCTAACGACGGCTTATTTACAATTCGAGAGAGCTCTGGCGTATGGAACTTGGAAGCACCGAAACTTGTGGGCGAGTCGAATCGTGAAAGCAAACCGAAGGCCTCGTAACGAGAACGATCCTTGTTGAATTTCGCGGCCGGAGGGAGCCAACGCTCTTTTCCTTCTGTTAAAATGGACTTTGTTCCGCGGTAAGGGTCGTTCCCGTCGCGGGATTCGCTTCTGATACTAAACAAGAACTTATCGCCCGTGGAAGCGGAACAACGAAAGCGGAGACTCGTTTCTCTCGAGCGGTCCTCGCGAGGGAATCAAGTGTTACACATCGACGTTTCATTGGCATCTTACACTTATTCGCGTTAAGAATACGAATCGTACAAAACAACTATTAACGTGTGCCCGTTGCTCGTTCGTTATCCAAAGTTAACGGAGTACCGGTCTCGGGTACATCGCGCCCCGAACCAAATGGAAAGTCTTCTTACCTGGAAGTTTCGACCGAGATCGCTGTCTGCCCTTCGCAGTCTTTTCGGACACGTTACGCCACTTCTAGCCGTAGCGAACCACCTCCTCGCCAGTCCCATGGAATCGCTCCTCGTCGCCGTTACTTTTACCCAGGGAAAGAGGCGGGTATCGCGAGGGGCAAATGATAGAAAGGACAGCAGTGAGNGATCGCTGTCTGCCCTTCGCAGTCTTTTCGGACACGTTACGCCACTTCTAGCCGTAGCGAACCACCTCGCCAGTCCCATGGAATCGCTCCTCGTCGCCGTTACTTTTACCCACGGAAAGAGGCGGGTATCGCGAGGGGCAAATGATAGAAAGGACAGCAGTGACCCGCTCACGTTCGTACGCGAGAAGCAACGGGCATTTGGACAGTAATCGATTAGCTCATCCAGCTAGTTTCCCCGAAATCGAAGCACTTTCGATTCCGGGCCACTCACACTCGATCGCCTCTCTTAAATACACTCACTCCGTCCATTCTCTCTTTCGTTAACTCTTTCTTTTTACTTTAGGTAGGTAGTTTTTTTTTTGTTTAATCGGTTAGTTAGGCATGTTGATTAGTTTACGACTTTCCCAGCGACCTCTCCTCCTAGCATATTTGTTGCGTGCGCGGCTATCATTTCTCTCGGAGAATCGTGCGTCGGATGGCACCGAGTCGACCGTTGTCAGCCTCGTTAACTAGATTTCATATACTTTCAGTCGCGTCGAATAAGGAGTTCAGTTCTCTAGTAAACCCGGGAAAAGCGGGTCTCTCGCGGTGGATGTCACGACTTCCGAGTACGAATGGAAATTGAAATCGCGGATCTCCTCCTCTGGTCCGTCGAGCGATTCGTGGTTAAATTTGCCTGTCTCTCTGTCCCATTGCGTTATTGCCATCCCCCCTTTTCTTCTTCTCCCTGGTTTGGTTCGGGTATAGGCTCTCAGTGAAGGAAGACGCTAGTGACGGACCTGGTGGTGTGCGGCGGCAAGTCGGGGGCCTCCGTCGGGGCCCCCTCGTACCCCTATGCGCTCAAGCCCAGCCGGTGGATCTTCGCCGAGAGAAAGTTGTGCAAAACAAACACGATCGGCTTGGGACAGCTCTCGAGGTCCAACTCCTGAAATCAGATCAAGAAAACGGTGTTAAATCGGCCGTGATGGAAGCAGCTTTCGAAGAGGAATCGACCGGTGAATAAAAAAGATTCCACGGTGGATGTACCGGTTCTCGGTCCGTAGCTTTGTTTCAGAGCCCGTTCGAGTGCGGAATAATTTTTCCATCGAGACGTCTGTCGCAAGGAATTATTCCAATGGTTTCTTCTCTCTTTCTCTCTCGAGTTACTACTACCCCGACGCGTTTCACGGGGAAAAGTCGAAGCATGAATGGGTATTGAAGGAGGGAACTGGACGATGATGTTTGGGAAGGATGTAAAATACGTATTTCCGCGGGTAGAAGCGTGCGGAAGAAGGCTCTTTCAAAGTGGCGGGCACAATAGTATAATCAGCGGTGCACAACTCTCTTTTTCACCGGTGCCCGTGGAAGGTAATAATCTCGATATTCTACGCGGAGTCAATTAAAATTCTGAATACTATCCGTTCGAATAAAGGAAGCCTTTCCTTTTTTTCTTCGCAACACCCTTCTACTGCCTCAACCGCTGCGCCGGACTGTCGGAACGTGACGGATACTGTTCGACGTCAGATGCTAATATCATTGTCTGATTAATCCCTTGACGTATTTTAACGAGTCTGACTCGTGATTATAATTTTCTACTAGATATAAATATCATGAGTCGAACTCGTGATCAAAATTTTATAGCACACGTGGGTATCACAAATCAGACTCGTGGTTGTAATCTCATGTCCTCCCAGAACGTGCAAAGTTTGTTGTACGTATAAAAAGCGGAGGAAAACGACTTAAGGAGGTTCATCCGGTTAAGGAATTAACAGATAGATCTCCAAAAAAAATTTAATAGTCTTTAATAGTATACCAGGAAAAAAAATTTTTAAGTCGTTTGGATACCTTAATGATGAGATATTAATATAAATATTTTTTACAATTTTACATGTAGTCATATGGAAAAGAGTGATTTTTCNCCGTTCGAGTGCGGAATAATTTTTCCATCGAGACGTCTGTCGCAAGGAATTATTCCAATGGTTTCTTCTCTCTTTCTCTCTCGAGTTACTACTACCCCGACGCGTTTCACGGGGAAAAGTCGAAGCATGAATGGGTATTGAAGGAGGGAACTGGACGATGATGTTTGGGAAGGATGTAAAATACGTATTTCCGCGGGTAGAAGCGTGCGGAAGAAGGCTCTTTCAAAGTGGCGGGCACAATAGTATAATCAGCGGTGCACAACTCTCTTTTTCACCGGTGCCCGTGGAAGGTAATAATCTCGATATTCTACGCGGAGTCAATTAAAATTCTGAATACTATCCGTTCGAATAAAGGAAGCCTTTCCTTTTTTTCTTCGCAACACCCTTCTACTGCCTCAACCGCTGCGCCGGACTGTCGGAACGTGACGGATACAGTTCGACGTCAGATGCTAATATCATTGTCTGATTAATCCCTTGACGTATTTTAACGAGTCTGACTCGTGATTATAATTTTCTACTAGATATAAATATCATGAGTCGAACTCGTGATCAAAATTTTATAGCACACGTGGGTATCACAAATCAGACTCGTGGTTTTAATCTCATGTCCACCCAGAACGTGCAAAGTTTGTTGTACGTATAAAAAGCGGAGGAAAACGACTTAAGAATGGACAAAGCTCGAAGTTTCCCGAGCTAAATGGTACGGGAAGGGGTTAAACGAAACTACGGGTTTCGTTTGAGACTCTTGGTAATCAAATTTTGAACAGACATCAATCACGACCGTTGGAATATTGTTTCTAGCGTCTATCGAATGTTTATGTTGATTTATCACTCACAATTTCGCCATCGTCGCCACCGAAGTCGAGCCACAGTAAACGCGCCCCGTCGTCCGCGGACATTTTCAATTTGTCGAAGGATCTTCTCCAGAGCGGGGTCGGGGGCGAGCCTGGGCTCACCCCGTTCCCGCCCACGCCCCTGGTCCCAGCCGCGTACAACGCAAAACCGTCCTCGTGGTTGACGACCAACTGGCAAGGTTTACCTTGCCACGTGCAACCTAAATTTTCAAATTGATAAATCAAAATTAAATTCAGCGCCGTGGTCCGCGCGCGTTTTCAATCACGCCGGACCTATCGCGATTGTCAATTCAAATTAAAAATCATCGCGATCGCGGGTGTTCTTCAATCAGAATGCGAGTCAACGAATTAAAAAATAATTTCCAGGTCGCCTGCCTACGGACGCGGCGGATAATAATAAATATCGTTTCAATCACGTTCATCGGCCGGTCCGTAATAAAATTCTCGATAAAATCAAACTGGCGCGCCGTTTAATAGAATAATTCCGCGGAAATTACTGCCCGATTGTAAACCGAGAGCTCTAAAACCGGCGAACGAATTTTTCAGTAGACAAAGGGAACGANAGGGAACCTTTGCAGTTACTGTCGCTGTCAAATGGACGATTATTATGGTGATAAGAAAATCGCCAAGTTCATAATTCCGTGGCAATTTAATCTCTCACGGAAGCGAGACTCGCGTCGTTAATATTTATCCTCCATCGTAGCTGTCCGTTCCAGGACAAATTAAATTATATCCCTCGAACCTGGAATTGCGCCTTTCGCCAGAAAGTAGATAACAAAAAGTGGCGGGAACGATCGCGCGGATGGGAACGGAGAGGGCGACGGAGGAAAATCGTGCAACTCTCGTCCCGAATATCGCGTGCTCGGATCGCACGCGCGCGATAGGAAACTGTCGACGACACCTTCAATAATTAATGCTCACCCCCGGCGGGGTCTAATTGATCCGGTTCACCGTTCGATTATCGAAACCCCATCTTTCACGCTGGACCTCACGTCTGACCTGTAACGCGCTCTCGGTATCCCATTCTCTCTCCCCCTTTTGTCTCATCCTCCATTTTCGATCCAATCCTCCCTCTCATTGTTCTCTTATGTACCGTCCTGTTTCGTTTTGTCTGTCGATTTTCCGCACGCTTTTCTCGTTGTAAAAGTCAATTGAAAAATCGTTCAAACATCCGAAAAGATACACGCCGCCACTCAAAAACGTTCGCAAACAGCTAACCGAGTTTGATTTCACTCGCCTCGCGCTCTGTATTAATTTTTCACCGGAACACACACGCTCTCGCCGGGAATTCAATTAAATATCGTAACCGAGGAGATTTCTAAAAGAACNCGTGGTAAATTGAACTTGTGACGTCGCTTCTTGCCCCAGAAGACAAACGATTAGAATAAAAGGCAATGAAGATTTATAGACACGCATATAATTTCTAACATCGAGAAACTTTGACGAAAATGAAAATTTTTAATCCACTCGTGTGCGAGCGCGGCGCGAACCGGTTCGGAAAGTAAATTACCTCGTCATGCGATCCTGAGCACTCGGATCGTAAAAATCGGTCGCGGCTTTATTGCCCGTGGCACGGAGTCGGCTGACACCGCCGGTTCAACGGAGATGCGCCCCTTCAACCCCCTCTCATAGCGCAATCTGCCTGCTGACGAATGGTCATGACGTACGCGCGACCTCGTACGCCCGTTAGATTTATAGATTTTTTTTCGGCCGGAATGTTGGATGAAATGCCGTCCAAAGAGATAGGGAACGGCCGCTTGAATAGGCCGCGAGTAGGTTCAATCAAAAACAGAGTCCACTATCAGGTGAAGTAATACAAATAAGAAGGGAGAGAAGTCGTGTCACGATGGAGACGTTTTACTACGAAATCTTATTTCAATTTGGGATTTATAGTAGTAAATAGGTTTATTTTATGCCTTTCGGCCTTAAAATAGAGTTACACGTGTTTGTGTAACAGTGAACATATATATTTATGTGTTATATATTTTTTTCTTCCTTTTTTCCAGTACTTTCCGCATCCACGATGAGCCTTGTCTCCTTTCTTTTCCTCCTATTTTTGACTAATTATTATTTCTCCTTACTTGCTTTGTGTCTAAATCCTTTCCTTGACACCTTCACCTCTTCCCCCTTCAGAAGACAAAAAATAAATCCCAAAAATTCCTTTTCTTTCTCGTTTAATTTCCTACTTGAAAATCAAAAAATAGCGCAACGCTCTGACATCCGTACTCAAGCCGTGCCTCGGCTGGCGCCCCCCAATTTGGTATTTATATTTTATTTACAATTAGCACGAGTAAAGTTGGCGCGTCTAATCTCGCAAAAAGAAGTTCGATCCGAGTCGATATTTCTTCTCTAGCGTTCGGTAAGTAACCAGGGAAATAGAATCAATTCCCAGGCTCGGCGGTTCCACCGCCGTTACGTAACCGTACACGGGATTCGGCGCGCACCTGGGGGTGGATTATTCGCGTTCACCCGTTATAGGGGGTGTGCGCCGCGCAACGAATAACGTATGAGCTCCTCCGGGTGCAATCCCGGTTCGAGCGTTCCCACCGGATCGCGTTCGACGGCTTTCCCTCGCTGCGTGCCAGGTATCTACCCGGCAAACGTTTTCCACTTCTGATAGTCAACGCTGGAACGGGAAACTTTTCGGCCGTGTGCGCGCGACGCACGCATAATAACGCCGCGGAATAATAACGACGGCTGTGGGTCCCAGCGTCGCGTTCGAGTTCGAAAACCGGGAATCGATTTCGTTCGCGGGTCAGTTGCCGGCGACGCAATGAGCAACGAAAGAGCCGGGGAGGGTCGATCGGTAGATCGGAATTGTTGCTTTAGTTGTTCGTCTGTTTGATTTCTATCGCGGCATTACAATATCTGGTATACGATTATAATAAATGAATAAAGCCCGATACGCTGGTTAATTTTGTAAGAGACGCGCGGCTGATCCGGATACCGTTGCATAATTAATTGGCGTATTTACTTTATGCCCCGCGTTCGGTCGCGTGCAGCCGCGTTAAAATTTTCCGACGAATATTAATTCGGCATTTTGGAATTATGCGATACGGGTGAATCGCGTCGGTTTTGTATGATTAAACTTCGGGGGAAAACTTTGGGGGAAGAACGTTTAAAATAATTAAACGAGCGGGCGAGCAAACGAGTGGGGGAAGAGAAGAAAAGGGCGGTAAGACGGCGGAGCAAGCGGAGCACGTCGTCCTTAAGAATCGAGAACGTCGGCGAAGAAACAACAGGAAGTAAAAGTCGAAATAGGACAGAGGGAAGAAGCGGCCGAGAGCCGGGCAGACGAAAGAGAAATAGTAGAACGGTGAAAAGCGAAGAAACCGGGCCGGCGGGATAGGGAAGGGTAAAAGGAAAAGCAGCGGACGGTAAATAAAGGCGTTAAACGAGAATGGATGTTCGTCCGAGGCCCGTAATCCCGGCGAAAAAGGAACGAACCAGAAGCCATGCCGCCGCGCGGTGGAAGGGGTAAACTTTCTTCCCCGTCTTCTACGTGGCAAGAGAAGTGTTTCGGTCGTAGCCGAATCACTTCCGGTTTGTCTCGCAGTAAAACTTCCTTAAGTCGGTCATTTCGTAGCTACGCGGGCCCGATACCGAACCCCCTCGACCGGAAATAGCTTTTCGGTGCTCGGCGCTCCTCGCTCCCCCGCCCCGCTTCGTCTATCTTACCCCTTTCTTCCGATGTTGCGAGAGCCTTCGCTTTTTAGCCGGAACGGTTAAAAGTGGACTCGAGAAACGTCCGGGAAACTTTTGGGAAAAGTCATCCCCGCTCTGTCCGCTCGGATAATCGGTTTAGCGGGATTAGGTTCGCTGTCCGGAGAATACTGGACAAGGTTCTGCGATTCCGCGTCGTATCGCCGGCGATATGGCCTCCAAAAAAAATGTCAAACGAAAAGGTCGGACCGTTTAAACATTTTCAGGGCGGGCCGCGCTTTCGCCGAGTAGGATTTTTGTTTGATGGCGAAATCCGCTGAAAAACTATGGCAGTATACACTTGAAACTATTTCGCGTAATTCGATCGTTGCGAAATATCAGAAATAAGAGAAACCGTGAATTTCGCGACCCGCGCGCTCCCGAGTGAAAATGCGAACAAATTTGAACCGAGCCACTGCCGGATCGACTACCATCCCACGCCGCTGGCCTCGCTCGAACGTTTAAACCAGATTTCAATTTTATATGGAAACGGGCAACGCGTTCGGGACGCGCGATTAAAAATGAAAAAACACTCGAACATCCGTGCATGTTTGATAAGGGGAAGGCCAACTCCCCTTGCTCGACGCTAAAAGAGGGGATCATGAAAAATTCGCGACTCTCGACCGCGCTTCATCGCTCTTCGTTTCCGTTACCCCTGTCGCCGATTATCCGACTGTGCTCCTTCATTATTTAACCAGCTTGTTCAAACGTAAGTAACAAAATTCTTTCTCTAACCACCTCGGCCGACAGTGACGACCCGCATATACGAAATAGTTGGTTTTAAGTATAGACGAGGACCCGTGGCCCCGATCGTTCCTCAAAGTTTACAAACAGTTAGGTTAATTAACGGGAGATAGGAAGAAAATGAGTGTTCCGAAGGAATCTCTGCGATAAAGAAGTTCGAAGAAAGGAACTACGAAGCGCAACTCCGGTAGATAATGAGCGGTAATTTTTCTCGGAATTAAAAACTCGGTTGTTAAGGGCAATTAAGCAGGAAGAATTTCCCGCGGAAATCGTTTGGGAATCTGACGATAAAAAAGCGACACAAACTCGGAAGGGAGCATCAAACAGCGTCGAAAAAGGAAGAATAAAATTAGGGAAGGAAACGGTTGAGGGGAAAAATGCGAGAGAGAACGAGTTCGATTTCCAAGGATCCAAACGCAATCTCCGCTCCGGAAGATTAAGGAAATCCATGTTTCAATTGCAATAATAGAATCGTAATTTCCGCAAAAAACAGTTTTCGAAATTCAGTACAAAGTGAATGTTAAGGTAGTTCTATAGCAAAACGACTTAACGATTAGAAAAATATGAAATTTAGCGTATGAGTAGGTTTTAGTTAAACAATGACTCAGCTAAATTTTGGTGAACTTTTAGTGCTTGATAAGAAAGTTAGAAAGATTTTAATTTAAATCGTTTTTTGTAAATATCTAAGTTTCTATTGGTCTGACGACGAATATGCATCAGACCGAAATTATAGATTGATAAATTCTTTTCAACAATTATTCTTGACATTTTTTGCCTGCGAGCAATTGTTTTCAAACTAACACGCGGCAAAAGTTGAAGCTGTCGAAGGCAAGCCGCATACGTAATGTTTTTGGAAACTTCAGTTTATCCAAAGTTTTACCGCGTGTTATTTTGAAAACAGTCGCTCGCAGGCAAAAAATGTCAAGAACGATTGTTGTAGAGGATTTATCGATCTACAATTTCGATCTGATGTATATACGTCGTCCGACCAACAGGAACTTAGATATTTGCGAAAGACGATTTGAATTGAAATCTTTATTACTTTTTTCTTAAGCTCTAAAAGTTCACCAAAATTTAACTGAGTCATTATTTAACTAAAACCTACTCATACGCTAAATTTCAGATTTTTCTAATCGTTAAGTCGTTTTGGTGTAGAACTACCTTAAAGGAATGCCTTCGGACTTTTTAAATCGCACACACGCGCGTTTTCAGCGTCGCGTCACATTTTTTATTTACGATAAAGCCGTGGGACGCGGAAGTACGGAGGGGTAACGATTTAAAGGGGCACTCGTGCATGATTCAATGGGCAAAGTGGCGGTCGTACACGTGATCATCCCCCTCGCCGAGGTTTCGGCGTTAAAAATGGCCCCTGTAACAGCGCGCAACATTGTTAACGTCGTAATTGGTCGCGGCGAAGCGTCCGCGCGAGCCAGCGCCGTTGGATATCACGCGTAACAAGTTGTTCAAACGGTTGATAAGCGTGAAATAAAGTTGCACGCTTTGCGCGAAACGCGAGCCACCCCTTTCGAAATAATCAGCCCTAATGAACGGCCCTCCGGACATTCCGCGAAACGAACGTATTCATAATTTTACGTCGCCCGTTCCATTGTTACGTGCGCCCGTATTAATCAATCTTCGTTATCTCCGACGAAATTTAACGTTTGATCCTATCTAAATCAGTTATTATTCTTCGGCGCTGAAACAAACGACCGGAGCCCGAGTCACGGAAATTTAAATTTCCTGTTTCGAAATCAGAATAATTGTTACAATTAGTAGCCGGTAGGTATAAAGCGTTGAGGGAACCTTTGCAGTTATTGTCGCTGTCAAATGGACGATTATTATGGTGATAAGAAAATCGCCAAGTTTNGAAACAAACGACCGGAGCCCGAGTCACGGAAATTTAAATTTCCTGTTTCGGAATCAGAATAATTGTTACAATTAGTAGCCGGTAGGTATAAAGCGTTAAGGGAACCTTTGCAGTTACTGTCGCTGTCAAATGGACGATTATTATGGTGATAAGAAAATCGCCAAGTTCATAATTCCGTGGCAATTTAATCTCTCACGGAAGCGAGACTCGCGTCGTTAATATTTATCCTCCATCGTAGCTGTCCGTTCCAGGACAAATTAAATTATATCCCTCGAACCTGGAATTGCGCCTTTCGCCAGAAAGTAGATAACAAAAAGTGGCGGGAACGATCGCGCGGATGGGAACGGAGAGGGCGACGGAGGAAAATCGTGCAACTCTCGTCCCGAATATCGCGTGCTCGGATCGCACGCGCGCGATAGGAAACTGTCGACGACACCTTCAATAATTAATGCTCACCCCCGGCGGGGTCTAATTGATCCGGTTCACCGTTCGATTATCGAAACCCCATCTTTCACGCTGGACCTCACGTCTGACCTGTAACGCGCTCTCGGTATCCCATTCTCTCTCCCCCTTTTGTCTCATCCTCCATTTTCGATCCAATCCTCCCTCTCATTGTTCTCTTATGTACCGTCCTGTTTCGTTTTGTCTGTCGATTTTCCGCACGCTTTTCTCGTTGTAAAAGTCAATCGAAAAATCGTTCAAACATCCGAAAAGATACACGCTGCCACTCAAAAACGTTCGCAAACAGCTAACCGAGTTTGATTTCACTCGCCTCGCGTTCTGTATTAATTTTTCACCGGAACACATACACTCTCGCCGGGAATTGAATTAAATATCGTAACCGAGGAGATTTCTAAAAGAATATTTCAGGAATAAAATTAAGTTGAAAATTTAATCGCTGCAACAGGCGGTAATGTTTGAAAGAATTACTCTCCCGTTTCATGCGACGGATGTCCAAACGTAGATTAATGAAACGAAAGGGACGAGTTGTTCTCTGTAGCCCCGGTAATTCTTTCGCGATACTTTAGATTACCACCCGTTACTCCGTCTTCATAATGTTCCCGAGCCGGAAGCACCGGGAATCGGGACAAAGGAACGAGCGAATTAAGCAGAGAGCCGAGACCTCTGTTCTCCAATGAAAATCCAATTTCGTTTGAACGCAACGCTTCGAACGAGGGCCAAGTTTCCGCGTAAAAGTGATCCGCGTTTATGGTTAACTTACGCGACAAATAAACGAAGAACAGAGGGAGAATTATACGAGGGGTAGCCCTTTGTCTTATTCTGCTTTATAAAGTTACAATATCTGTCCAGTTTGATCCGTTTATCCGTTTTTAATTTGTCCCGGCGTTACCGCTTTCTGAACGAAATCCTCTTTACAATTATATTGTACACATCGAAAATTAAACATGGATACCGCGATATTCGATGTCTTTGACGATCCCTTTTTCCCGCGGAAATTAAACGCTATTTAAAGTTCTCTCCATTCTCGTGGAATTCTTATTTCACGGTTTAACATTGATTCAGCTCGCTTCCTACTCTTCAAAAGTTCTGTTTTCCACTTAATTTCTATCCGTAGCCGTTATCCAAACTCCGACACAGGAATTCTATTTCTGTTATCGGCTACAGCGGCTCCATTCGCCGAGTTAACTCAGAGAGACGANTAAAGTTACAATATCTGTCCAGTTTGATCCGTTTATCCGTTTTTAATTTGCCCCGGCGTTACCGCTTTCTGAACGAAATCCTCTTTACAATTATATTCTACACATTGAAAATTAAACATGGATACCGCGATATTCGATGTCTTTGACGATCCCTTTTTCCCGCGGAAATTAAACGCTATTTAAAGTTCTCTCCATTCTCGTAGAATTCTTATTTCACGGTTTAACATTGATTCAGCTCGCTTCCTACTCTTCAACAGTTCTGTTTTCTACTTAATTTCTATCCGTAGCCGTTATCCAAACTCCGACACAGGAATTCTATTTCTGTTATCGGCTACAGCGGCTCCATTCGCCGAGTTAACTTAGAGAGACGAAGAGAGAGAGAGAGAGAGGGGTAGAGAAAGGGAACGAGAATCTTTGCCAAATATACTCCGACGTATTGCGTTCCGACGTGGAACTATAATTATATTCCAATTCGCGATTCCGTGGAATCGTAGCGTTCAGGACCGGAGGGATCACCGTTTGCGCTACCATTACTCAAATGAAATCGTTCTGAGATGTGGACGAGCAAATAAAATTGTAATTTGTGGAGTGATTAAAACAAACACCAGACGATAGTTAGGTCGTTGAAGTCTGCCGGTATTCTTTTGTGCAACAGAACGGAGCTTTGAGCACCTCGACAAACTGCGGAGTGAAAGGCGACGCGATGCACACGTCTTACTTATCAACGCGGTTCAGCTGATTCGTTTCGCGTAAATCAAACGAGTTACTTATCGCGGAATCGGAGGGGTTTGAAAGGGAAAAGAGCGGAGGAAGAAAGCGGCGGAAAGAGTTACGAGGGGATTCTCGGTTCACAATCACGTGAAAGGTTACGTCGAGGCTTCATCCAATTACGTCGACCGGATTTTAAGCTGTTCCAGCGCGGCCGTCGGATCTGCCGTTTCAGCACCGATTCTATAAATTACGAAGCGCCGGAAATATTTCTCTGCTGCCGGCCGGACGAAAACACAGCCAGGGTACACGTTACGTTTCCATCTGTCCTCCCCTCCGCGTATCTTCCCCGGGCCACCGTAAAAAAAGGACAAGCCGTGGTTTCCTTCCGTCGTCGGAGCAGAAGCGGGAGAAGGACACGCGCGGAAAGGGGTGAAAGCATGGCTCAGGGGCGGACAGAATGGAAAATCCGCAAATGGAACGAACCCCTTCGTCTTTTTCTTCGACACACTTCGCCGGTTACTTCGTTTTATTGAATGAAAGACGAGCGGGGAGATAGAAAAGGAGCGACGTGTCGAACGCAATTTCACGGGACGACGTGCGGACGTCTGTTGTTTCCCTGCGCGGTTGTTGCTTCCTCGCAAACCGGGCGAGCTTTAACCCGTGAGTCGGCTGTACCGGGTGCAATCGCGTCACGATTTCCGTCAGGTTTATTCGTAATTTCGCGCGCTACGTTTTTGCCGGATTTACCGGGATATTGTCGTTCGCGGATCACGAATTTGGCTCATGAACTTCGCCAGCAATTTCGAGCTACTCCGTTTCCCGGGGCGTGGCAAATATTACGTTACATTTTATGAAGCCGATATCACAATATTAGAGAGAACAGTAGCCTCGCTCGCGGTGTCGGAAGTTACAAGAAAAATGCATACGACCTTAGAGGCCTACAACGTTTATTTGAAACATTTTTCGAAATTTTGAGAAAAAAAAAATTTTCAGTACACTTTTTGACAGAATGAACCTACTATTCTTTCTTATACTATGTATACTTTGTGAAAAATCTCAAAGCTTGCGTCATAGGGTATCCGTTATTTTTTAATGAACCAAACATCATTTATTTTGCGAATGTGTACGCGCGAAAATAAGTATGATATAAAATGCTCGTAAGCATTTTTCACGCGAAATACCTGCAACGCTTTCGCCCGGCAAGATAAATTGTATACAGGATTTTAATATTTTCTTCGCTTAAATCATCGGGCCGGGGGGCGAGCGGCGGCGTCGCGCATGCGATTTGCGATTCGCTGTTTTCATAAATTTATATCCGGCAACGAGAACGAGACACCGGGAACAACTCTAACGAGAAAAGTGACAGCGGTTCGAAAACTGCTGTTGAGCCGGGTTTAATCCGAATTGATGGCCGTAGCTCGTGTCGACTGGCTGATAATAAATAAACGAGAACGGCGTGAAAATAAAAAGGAAAAACATGCACGCGCACGCGGACGAGGGAAAAAGTATTTTTCCCGGGAAAATCGGCGCCGATATCAACAACACCTGTGGATACGCGATACTGGGCGCGCGAAAATCGACCGATGAGCCCCTTAAAAGCGATAGGCCGCTCGAATTTCGAGTGCACTTTCGGCGGACGCGTTCCAGAGAATAAATTTCGCTCCGCGAAATTGGATTTCTTTCATCCCTCGTTACAGTCGACGCACCGATCATCGCACAAATGCGTTTTACAGACCTTTCATCGCCAGGGATCAAGTGAACGATTTCAGGATTGAAAGAATTATATTCCATATATTATTACGGACGCTCGGAACGGAATACTAATGCAGGACGCATTTCCGTCCCGATGTAATCTGTTCCCAATTTTCGTACCCCCCAATTCTGGACGCAACGTCATCCTGTCTCTACTCTCGACATTGTTCTAGCTGATATCGGGCTTTCGGACCGCGCGAAGTCAACGAGGTTCACGGTCGACGCGCATTAATATCGTCGCGGCTGCCGAGGAAGCTCCGGCCTAATCCGTCAAATCCGAAAAGCCCCGCGAAATAAATGTCTAGCAGTGGCGACACGTCGCCGCGGGGGGTGACCGACCGGCGTTGGTCGATACCGCCACGCTGGGACCCGATTTTAAATATGGCTCGCGGCTCGAATCCAATCGGCCCCGTTCCGTCCCCACCGCCTCGTTTCAAATGCCTCGAATTTTTCTTCTACAACGATCGAATCGCGCGGAGCGGCCGAACGAGAACAATATACCTCGTTACAAGCGAAATCGAATGAAAATTATTTTATGTAATTAATTTTGGCAACTGTTTACTGAACGAATAACATTGAAAATTGACAGAAAATATGAGAAACCGATGGAAAATAGTAATCAACAAATTTCATTAGCGAATTATTGATTACGACGAGAGAGAGTTCGCTCGCGAGTGGTACAGACCCGTGTATGGTCAGACGTGAAAAATGTTCTTCTGTTCAGCGGGGTACATGAATAGCGTGTATACGGGTNAATCCCAAAAATCCTTTTCTTTCTCGTTTAATTTCCTACTTGAAAATCAAAAGATAGCGCAACGCTCTGACATCCGTACTCAAGCCGTGCCTCGGCTGGCGCCCCCTAATTTGGTATTTATATTTTATTTACAATTAGCACGAGTAAAGTTGGCGCGTCTAATCTCGCAAAAAGAAGTTCGATCCGAGTCGATATTTCTTCTCTAGCGTTCGGTAAGTAACCAGGGAAATAGAATCAATTCCCAGGCTCGGCGGTTCCACCGCCGTTACGTAA
>SMSR01016006.1:255424-272352 GCA_019453355.1 Ceratina japonica | reverse complement strand
AAAAATCGACGAATACGACGCTTGAAACAATTAGAAGATTATTCTTTTTAATGTAATTCCAGAATCGATTGCATTTCTGCCTGGCGAACGCGAAACGCTTCGAGAGAAAAAAAAGGAGGTCAGGCTTAATGAAGCTGCAATTTTATTAGCTCATTGCCGGAATGAAACTAATGTATACCTATCTCTAATCTGCTCTATATCTCTGGAAAAGATCCGCCGCCGCGGCGTCGGTGTTAAATCATCCCGGCTAATTTCGCCTAATCTTTATGCCGGCCGTAAAATAACAATTTCGGGCAACCGGGTTCTACTACGGGTGAATTAATAACACCGCGGAATATCTCTCGCGCTCCGCCCGTCCTCTCCGTTCGTTCGTTTCCGCGATTAAGGCGAATTTACGCGGTTCAATTACGTTTAAACAATACTCGTCGATAAAACACAAAATAGACAGTGCGCGTTGTCGTTCCGAACGTTCAGAGCCAAACGGAAGTGCGATACTAACAGTAATTTATGATGATGAACGTTAATAACACGCACGCTTGTAAGATCGCACGTTTTCTGGCTTAAGTACTTTTTTTTAGCGTGTACCGCATTTAGTTATCAGATCGGAGGTTTAATCGAAGCGAACCACGTAAATTCGTCTTCTGCAGAAAGTCTAAGCTCGCGTTCAGGATGACGCATTGCCCGCGGGATTATGGTAACCGTAATTCGTACAGGACACGGGTTAAGGGCCGCACACTTTCGCGTTGCACATTCGAATCCATACGTACGGGCGTGTTCTCGCATACGTACGGCCTAATTATTAATCGCGGCCCGGCCGTAAATCCCGTTCGCAATTTTGCCAAGCCCCCGTCTGGCCCGTTTCCGTTATCGATCGGAGATTTTTAAGCGGCGGCGCCCCGAGCTTTTAAGCTTTATGCCTTGAAAACTCGGCGCGGGATTTCGTCAGGATTATTACATCATGAGACGCGCAACTTTTGACACTGAATTCTTGAAGCTTCCCCGTTTTACGCTTCTAAAAATGAAACTTTAAGCCGGAGAACCGAGGGAGATCGAGCTTTTTGATAGCAGGACCTTGCTCGAAACGCGAACTTTCCTAATCCGGAACTCCCTCGGGCGGAAACTTTTAAACACTCCCTAATTTTCTTCGAGGATCACGCGGAATCGAAGATTTAACCCGATCTCTTAATCGAAATTCGTCGACGTCACTCTCGTAATCGTTCGAATTTCGCATACATAGTTCAGCACAATGCGTCACGAGTTCTATCAAAAGTTCCGAGGGACTCGGCGGCGCATCTTCCTCTTCTTTATCTTTATTACCGAATCGATTTAAACTTGGACGAATTCCGCGATACTTTCGATCCAGATTTATCGTCATCGCTCCCCTACTGCGACTCGCTGCGCCTCCGCGATCCACGATAATATAAATGTAAAGTGGATCGAAGATTATCGAACAAGCGCGGAGAAACGGCGTCAGAAATTCCTGCCCCGAAATCCCCCGATAACCCAGTTTCACCCCCAGGTGCACGTGGCCTTTGCCCTCGAGGCTATCACGTTAATTTGTATATTAGATCAGATCGCTCGAAGCTAACTCAAAGCTTCGTATTTATTGTGTAGCTCGACAAAACATCATGAACGATTGCAATGACGCAATTTAAATTCAAATGTTTCCTAGCTGTATGCAATAAAGATGTTGCGGACCAGCCTCTAGCAGGCAGCAATTTCGTATCGCGGTGCGGTGAAGGGAAGAGGGGATGGAAGCATAAACGAGCGTCGACCAGCTTCTTGGCGAGGCTCCGATTTTGCACGAGGTTTCCCAAAACTAACGATAACGAGTGACGTACGAGACATTTTTTGCCGTCTCCCCGTCTCGTATCGCGGGGACAATTTCGCCTCGCGTATCTTTGTGGGTCGTTCCGCATTTCCATGCCCTTTTCCGCCCTGCTCTAACGAAATTCTATACAGAGATCGGTAATGCAGTTTTAATCCATCGTGACTCAACGACTTCGAACTCGAATTGTAAAAACAAGCTTCTCGACGCCTAAATGTATTTCGCGCGNGTTCTATCAAAAGTTCCGAGGGACTCGGCGGCGCATCTTCCTCTTCTTTATCTTTATTACCGAATCGATTTAAACTTGGACGAATTCCGCGATACTTTCGATCCAGATTTATCGTCATCGCTCCCCTACTGCGACTCGCTGCGCCTCCGCGATCCACGATAATATAAATGTAAAGTGGATCGAAGATTATCGAACAAGCGCGGAGAAACGGCGTCAGAAATTCCTGCCCCGAAATCCCCCGATAACCCAGTTTCACCCCCAGGTGCACGTGGCCTTTTCCCATTTACCATGTATTATACGTATACCTTATATACACGCGTATGTACATATATATGTCTCTGGTCCGCGCGCGGCTCCTGCAGACCGCCTCGCGTTGCCTTTCATTGATTTCAAATATCTTGCGACAAATATTTTCGCCCGCCAATATTTCGAGATTCCCACGTTTGCCCTCGAGGCTATCACGTTAATTTGTATATTAGATCAGATCGCTCGAAGCTAACTCAAAGCTTCGTATTTATTGTGTAGCTCGACAAAACATCATGAACGATTGCAATGACGCAATTTAAATTCAAATGTTTCCTAGCTGTATGCAATAAAGATGTTGCGGACCAGCCTCTAGCAGGCAGCAATTTCGTATCGCGGTGCGGTGAAGGGAAGAGGGGATGGAAGCATAAACGAGCGTCGACCAGCTTCTTGGCGAGGCTCCGATTTTGCACGAGGTTTCCCAAAACTAACGATAACGAGTGACGTACGAGA
Organism: Ceratina japonica; assembly: GCA_019453355.1. NCBI lineage: Eukaryota > Metazoa > Arthropoda > Insecta > Hymenoptera > Apidae > Ceratina > Ceratina japonica. The sequence continues at coordinate 269,539 of SMSR01016006.1, read as the reverse complement.
CATTTTTTGCCGTCTCCCCGTCTCGTATCGCGGGGACAATTTCGCCTCGCGTATCTTTGTGGGTCGTTCCGCATTTCCATCCCCTTTTCCGCCCTGCTCTAACGAAATTCTATACAGAGATCGGTAACGCAGTTTTAATCCAGTGACTCAACGACTTCGAACTCGAATTGTAAAAACAAGCTTCTCGACGCCTAAATGTATTTCGCGCGTCTTTTTTTTTTTCTCGACAGCCAAGAGAGCACTATCGGATGCTTGAAAATCGCGCACGCGGGGGTGGTTTCATTCCGATCTCGATTCCCATTTTATAATCCGGCGAAACGTGACAGCACACTCTACTCTTCCTCGCGCGTTTTACGACTCCGCGCTCTTTTTGGCACCGCGCTGCACCCCTTTAACCCACCCCCGTCCCCACTTATTCTCTTTAGTCTCTGGCTTTTTGTGTCCCTCTTTGAAAACTCTTCACAGGATCCGCGTTGCGATACACCCTATTTTTCCCCTTTTCCTTTCCCACTGTATGAAACTCTCTGCTCTCTTTTCGGGAGTGCGCGCTCTCTCCTCTAAAGCGTTTCTTTCGATGACCTAAAATTTCGCAGCCCGTTCTTGTACCCGTGGCCCTGTTCCGCATTTTAGTCGGCCGCGAAAAACCGAGTTCAGGAGAAATTGGCAAAGCATAGAAAACCCGATGAATACTCCGGGCGCGTTTAGTAGTATTACACTCGTCCGACGTCAGACGAATCTAATCGTACGTTTAATTAATCTCGACGCCGATTGGTCCCGATATACGCGCGGGAGAGTAAAAGAAGACGAAGGTATTACCGATGAAAATATTGGACGGAACGGAAAGAGGGAGGACAAACACGGAGCGTGCATTACATTATTTACGCGGACGTCCGCGGTCGAAGGAAGGATTACCGTTCTGACATGCAGATTGTTCGGGCGGAATCGCAGCCGAGCTACGAGATAATTTATCGCCGGGTGCACGCGCGTTGTCCGGTTCGATACGACGCGAAAGCTGAAAACACGCGGCCGACGTTGCTCTCACGGTGATTTATTAAGAACCGGCGCGCCGCTCGCCCCGATTCATCGAGAGACCGACGATTTTTCTCGCGCGCCGCGCGACCGACCGGATAAAAAGAAACTAATTATNTTTCCCATTTACCATGTATTATACGTATACCTTATATACACGCGTATGTATGTATGTCTCTCTGGTCCGCGCGCGGCTCCTGCAGACCGCCTCGCGTTGCCTTCCATTGATTTCAAATATCTTACGACAAATATTTTCGCCCGCCAATATTTCGAGATTCCCACGTTCGNTTTTTTTTGCGACCCCCCCAGGGAAAATTGGTCCAACGTAACAATCTCGCTACCTGTTTCATTTCTCTCTGATGAACTGAACTGAACTAACACGTACTTCTATTTTCACGGTCGAAAACGTGTTATCGCCTAGGGATTTGAAAATATATTATATTCCCTCGCGGCGCGAACGTTCTACGCAATTCTTAATACTGAAAATACGATTTGTTAATTTATTTGCGGTAAACGACGCAGTTCAAGTGGTTATACGGATATTAGGTTTAACGATTCATTATCATAAAGGGTTAATTGCAGACAAAGGGTCGTTCCGCGTCTAAATTATTATTAACTTCTTAGCAACGATTTACGACTTCCAACTGGCTGATATTAAACCGGGCAATCCTCCCCTGTCTCCCTGAAACAGGGGCACACAGCTCTCGGTCGCGGAATCGCGTCTCCGCCAATCTTCGCGGCGGCGGCGCCGTTCTTTAACTACCGTTCGTAGAGTCCGCATTTAGACGATTGAAATCGCGGTTTCCGGCGGGTTTTACGGGGCTTCTATACACCGGTCGTAACCGGAAGGAAGGCGTTAAAATCCGGGTAGAAACGGTCCGCGGCGACGGATAATCCGGCTAGTTCCGCGGCTCGAATTTCAAGCGCGCAGCGCGGCACCAATGGACCGGCATTATGCCGTGCTTTATTACGGCCAGGGGCTAATTAAACGCCGCCTTGAGTCCCGATTACCTCCGCTCCGGCGAGCCTCCGTTGCCTCGCCGAAAAATACGCGAAGGAAGCTCGCGCCCGCTTTATTACCGCTAGGATTAATTAAAATACACTTAAACGGAGTATCGTTAATTTCGAGCCCGGTTAATTTAATAGCGGCGGCGGGCGGCGGCGCGGGCACGCGGCCACGGATTTAATCTAATGCGGCCTGTACTACTCCTCCGTTGAATCTGCCGTCTGTCCCGTAAATCTTTCCCAGATAGCTAGACCGACCATTGCTTAATTGGCCCTCGGGCATTTTCCTTAGGTAGGATACTTGTTTACGGAAAAATTTCACCCGCGTTCTTCTTCTTTGCGCTCTTCGCCGTAAGCAAAGCTATTGCCGTCGCAATAGACCTGTTCCCCGGTCGCGGACGTCGACAAACAACAAGGGACGACGTACAAGGGGTGGGACGGGGAATGAATTTATTGAGTTCACATATTGAATCTACGAATCGGGATGAATTCGAAGGGATTCCTTTGTAATCTCGTATATATTGGCACGCGATAAAGCGGCGCGTCGAGAATCAAAGACGTGCACGTGTTAAAACACGAGAACGGTAATCTAGTTGGAAAACAAACGACCGTTGTTTCAACAAATTACTGGGGCAAACACGCGCCGACGAAAGCCCGCAATCAATTTGAGAGTTTTTTTTTTAATTGCTCCGCACGATTACAATTTTGAGCAATATTAATTGTAGCGGATAATTATTTCATCGAAATTTCGGAGGTTTGCGTGGGTGGAATTTGAAACAGAGGGAAATATGACTACAACTCGGTCGGAGTAATTTTCTGCGATATTACGAACATTTGTACCTGTTTTCTGTATATTATGTGTACAGTGGCTACATATTATTTCGCGTTATATATCGGCGACTAACGAAATAGATGTGTTACACGGGCTGCGGTTAATGCCGTACGAATGCACGCGTTAATAATGGATTGACTGGTTATGAAACTGTGAACTGCGGCAATGGACGCTAAAGACTCGCTCATAAATAATGTATCCCGTTATTATCGATTGAATAGGACGCTTTGATAAAACGATATCCGATATTAGCCTTACCATTACCAGTCCGTCAGCTCGACAGGAGTTCGTTATTTAGTCATCGCGATTGTTATAATTTCGGAGCGTTCTTTTTCCGCGTTTCTACCGAGTTACATCAATAGCAATTGCTAATTGATTAACTCGTCGGCGAAAATACACTATAATTTAGTAAATCCTTTGCAATATCGAATTATTAGTTGAAGAAGAAATACAGACGGAATATCCGAAGCTGGCGTCCGCCAGGTAGTTCGAATAATAATCGCGACACCTGTTCATTGTCCCCCTCGCGTCTCCCGGAATTCATTACAGAAATCCAATTTACAATAGCTCGTTCGACGAACGACCGACGAGCGGCTATACACGGTTTGGCGTTAATTAGTCCGGAGGCGCCTTGTTTGCCGGTTTGATTTACCGGCCGTTGATCCAGAAACTCGATTCTCATATTATTTAATAAACGATCCGCTCGGATGTTCCCGGGCCACTTCGGTACGAGGCAGATAATCCCGGGCCCGGAACGCTTCCTCCACGCTCGGTCCACGGGATTTTCCTAGCAAACATTCGCCCTGATTACCCGAATAAATTCAAGAGTCCTTGCTTTATGAGCTTCGCCCTTTCGTTTATTATATACATCTATCTGGAATTCAGCGAGGATCGATAATCAATCTATACATTCGTTGTATACAATGATCGATGGTCGAGCACGCATTAGTCAATTGCAGGCCACCGTGTGATTTAGATCAAACGGGCGTCGAGTAGGTATGGTCGAAAATAGATTATGCGCGTGTGCGAATGAATCAGCTATTGAGACCTCCGCGATTCAGACCCGTTACAGATCGTGGCGTAGCCATAATTCGCGCCGTATGTTTCAATTTTGGTACGACATATATATGTATACTGGTAAACGTTTTCCAAAGGCCGCCGTCCCAAAGGTTTCACGAATGGAAGTTCGTCGCCGCGTAGTTAATCGTTCATCGACCCGGCCAAAAGAGAGAGAGAGAGAGAGAGTGGCGTATCGCACTTCTATCTACCATTACGCGGAATCAGATTTTCGGGCAGGAACAAAGTTGTCCGGCTCGTTATGTGTTCGTCAATTACCGCTCGTTAGAGGGCCAGAACCGGTTTCGATTGGCGTCGATATTAACTGATTATTCGCGCGGGCACCGACGTCCGCGCAAACATCGACCGCTTTGTTCCCTTTGACGAACGTCAGAAGGCAGCGAACATTTTCAAACGAGCTCACAAAAGGTCCGCCGTATAATTGTCCGGAACTTTAATAGGAACTCTTTCTCGCGGTATTGGATTGGGAAATTTCGAGCCCGGACGGTCCGTGAAAAACCGATCTAATATTACATTCCGGACCGTAAATTAGCGTAACTATAGCCGGGTATATGACTATTTAATCTAGGTTTCCTTCGATGAATTGTGCATCGGGTTACCGTTGCTGCTTTTCACCGGCGCGGGGGCACTGCGCCGGAAAATTAATCTGTAACCTCCGTAAAAGCAGCGGCGAACGATGCACGCGAGTAATCACTAGTTTGGTAAACAGCCGTGATAAACTCGCGCAATCCCAAGCGATTAACCGACATGACAAGTCGGAGTCATTTGCTATTCCCTCTGAATTCCTGTTTTCTTGATCGTTACCCAATCTAACAGACCCGAAATCGGATCTTAATTTCTACCTATTTTTGACAGCCTTCAATTACATCTGAGAACGTAAGACAAAAACACGTGAATTCTAGATTCGTTGCTATTTGCATTTTGCTCGTTTCGGGCCATCGTGCCAATCCCGGTGTTGAACATCGCAACGAGCCTCAAACAGCTCGGTCATCTCGGAGACGACGAAGCAAATCGCGAGAAGGGAATGGGGGACACTGGCAATCAGGTGCGTTAATGCCAATCAATTATGTGCAAGCGTGTACCCCGCTCCCTTCCAGGCTACCTTCGTTTGGCAGTCCGGTCTTCATAGATACGCGCCCTCGTAGAACGGATATATTAGTTATCGATCCATCGACTCCCCGACCCGATATATTTCGGGGGTTGCTGCTACGCGCGACCGCCGATTCGATCGGAGCTATTGCCACAGACAGCGACGACATGTTTGAACAACTTCGACTTGTTTACCACCGAACTGGCTTTCGTCTTAAAGAAAATCTGTTTACTCGAGGTACTTGAAAATTTTAACTAAAACTAGAGTCCGTACAAGGTTTATCTACGGATTTGCCTAAGCTGTTGGCATTAGCATTGTTTCGTTGTAAATTTAACCGCAATTACTCATTAACGAGTAAACATCGTTAAATCGCATTACTCGCGCAGCAAATCGCAACAACGGAATAAACGGAAGTAACGTGAAAAAGATTACATATACATGAGAGCTATTTTTCTTAAGCGAACAACTTTTTATTCCCATTTTAAAACTCCATTAAAAGTCTCAATTGATTCCTCTAACACGGCGCCGGCAGCCGCGTTAAGAAACTTGCCAAGTAACAAAACCAACGGAAAGAGTCCGCGGAAAAGGAAGGCAAACAGAGAACGCGGTTCGTCTCGAAGGAGTCGGATCGCGGACGAGGGGTAGAGGGCACAAATCAGTCCCCGAGGTTTGTCCTTTAACGATGAAAGCCCGTAATTAACGATCCCCGATCGTTTCGGGTAATTAAGCCGCGAGAATTAGTCGTCGCGCGTATAGACTTTCACCGCCAATTACTATTCACCGACGTTTTCGGCTAACCAGTCTGATTTGTACCGCTTTCGGGAAGTAAAACGATGGGGGGAGAAAAAATGAATTGGCAGTGATTCGTTACCCCGTGGGAAGGAAGGAAGGGAGAAGTCGCCGTTATGGAACGCTAAGATCGTTTCTGGTTGGAAGTGGAGTTTTATCTCGGCTGTTTCGCCGCGGTTTTATGGCTCGGTTGCTTCGTGCTTCGCGGGCTTGTTTTTATTTTCCTTTAGCCAAAAGCGGAAGTTGTTCCCTGCAAATTTTATCTAACTACTGTTCTTATTGTTAGATGAACAGGGGCTTGAATAGTCGGATGAAAGAGGATTGTTTAAAATAAACTATCCGACGGTATCCGCGCGGCTCGATTTAAGTAGATTTTACGTACTGTTCGAAAGTTCTGTTATTGGAACGCGCGGACCGCCTCGTTATTCTCGTTGCTCTCGTCGTTTCACGGCTGCACACTCGTGCGGACCCGACGAGAATCAAACTCAAGAAAGAGCGGTCTCAGCCATTCGATCCGATGAAACGCGTCGAGTGCCAGACGCCGGCCTCCGTTCCTCAAACTCAACTCTTTTCGCTCGCGATGTTTCTCTTGTATACTTCTCTCCCCCTCGTCTTCAGTCCCCCGCGTTCGCGTTTAACGCCGCGTCGTCGTCTCGATGAGCACGCGTCCAGAAACGAGCAAAGCCACTCACCTGAAGACAGTGTCTCCTCGCTAGCCAGCCGATGTGTTGAAGCTGCGGCGGGTCCGGAAGCGCCGAGGCCAGTCGCAGCGCCTTTAACGTAAGAGCTGCGAGCGCCGAGTGCAGAGCGTTGAACCACACGTTCGCCTCGGCGTTATCCGCGGCCCTTAACCAGCATTCGTGCACTCCATCTGGGGAATGGAGTTCCAGGATTCGGCCCTCTGTAACCAGAATACCTCGTAACGTTAGCTAAACGTGTAAACGTACAGTTTCATTTGATGGTTCGCACATGTATTCGTGAATATACTTATATTTATATGTATAATATATCTCGTGGATTTTATGTGTTTATAGACAAATTTTATATGCATAAATATGAGAATGCATGTATAATAATATGCATTATATGTGGCCGTCGGTGAACGTCATTATTCTTGAAGGGTATAAGATACCTTTTTAAGATCGACGTCGCGAAAGTTTCATTTTACATAAAAATCCGCAGTCTATACATGAATTTCATTTATGAAATCGATCGAAAACAGCAATCTCATTGAAATAGAGTACTTTGAAAACATATGTGAGGAACAGATGTTTCATCCCCTGGAACTGCTCCCACCGAAGCCCGTTTTCCCTCCCGGGGTCTCTCACCCCTAGTATTCCTCGATGCAGACAACACGGGGGCCCCTATCAGGTTTCGGACTTAATAGTTTTCGCATCGCAGGGCCGGGCATCATTATAAAGGCGCCACATAACTTGGTGAGTGGATGACAACTCAATTTCAAGTTGAGCCTGACGTTGTTGCTCGCGTGCTCCCCTCGTAACAGACTAATTCGATGCTGAAGGCGCGCGACGAGCGTTCGCGTGTAACGAACAACGAACCGTTCCAATTCGTATCGATTCTATCGAAAATTAACGAGCCTCTCACCAATAATCAAGAAAGTACTGTTACGTCGAATATAAATTAGGGAATTCGCTTCCCACAATAAAGTTCGAGGAAATTAATGGATAATTAAGAATAGCTCATAAGAGATCGAATCCATCGCCTCTTCTTCTGCCTTACAATTTTTTCTCCAGTATAATGAAATTAAACATGAATCATAACGTTCCAAATTTCGTGAAGAAAGCTTCGTGCTTATTTTTTAGCGCATATTATATGAAAACCTTATCTCAGGATACTTCTATTTATCTTTCTCATAGCCGTCATTTCATTTTATTTTTTTTTTTTGTGTTTTTTTTTCACTCATGAAGTTTTCGGAGTATGTAAATCTTTCTTTTCTTCTTTTTCTGCTCTTTATATTACTAGTACTTGTAAAGGGCCAATGGACCCGTAAATAAATAAATAAATAAATTTAAAATTAACGAGCCTCTCATCAATAATCAAGAAAATACCATTACATCGAGATATAAATTAGGAAATTCGATTCCCACAATAAAGTTCGAGGAAATTAATGGATAATTAAGAATAGCTCATAAGAGATCGAATCCATCGCCTCTTCTTCTGCCTTACAATTTTTTCTCGAGTACAATGAAATACAAGAACCATAATGTTCCTGCAAGATCGCGTATTTCAACAATATCTATCTGGGCGTCTCGGCAAAGGACGGAAGACGTTTCTGCATAATCTTCGGGAGTGGCCAAAGAAACCAACCCCCAGAGAATTTCAAAGCAACAAACAATACGATCGTAAACACGAAACACGATTGTCGACTCTGTTAGCTGAGCAAAGCCCCCGGAAACGAGTCCGCCGGTTTCGTCGAACCCTCTCGAGTAATTGCGCGCGACGGAGTTTCGTTTAATTAACGAAAGCAACCGCCCCGGTTTTGTCCTCCCCGTCTTAGCCACCTCGCATGGCTCCCGTCCCGCGTATCCGTCAGCTCTTATTTATACGCGCGTTCCAAGGCATTCTTCGAGGACGCGCGCATCCGAGAATAGTTAGCTTCGGATGCGAACTTAGTATGAAAATTCTTGTGAAAACGCGACACGCGAAACGCACGAAGGTCTCGAGAGCAGCGAGCGTGGAACGTGATCTGGTAATCTTGGCGTTGTTCACGCGCCTTTGACCAGCCATGCGTCACGGGCGCGAAACGCGAGCGCCTCGAAGCGTTGAGGAACGCCTTTGTTTCTGGCGGCGTCGCGTCGTTCGAAAAAAGGCAGGCCGATAAGTTTAGTAAATTAGAGGCGGAGCTGGTAAAAAAGCCTTGGAAAGAGGACGTTTCTTCACCCTTCTTCCCACGGTTCTTCTTGACGGCAGAGGGGTAGTAGGTTGGTTTCCAGGCCGGCGTGCAGCCTCGAGGGATTTTTCTTCCCGTTTGAAGACGGTAAAAAGATTTATGGCGACCCCTTTCTTCCGTCCATGAGCTTTAATTCAAATTTCCTGTTGCGGGATTTCCTTCCTTCCCTCCCTACCTTTTCGTCCCCAAATGCTTTCGGGGTTAGTTCTTCTACACCTCGGAGAATAGCGTCCACGGGCCTCCTTGCCGGCGACACGCGACAATTTAGACTCGACTCCGCGAAGCGAAAAACACTTTTCAGAAATTACACATTCAACGCGATTCCTTTAAAAGTTGTCTGTTAATCCTTGTTTCTTTGTTCTCAGAAATAGTTTAGAGCTTCAAACCATTTTCTCTTCCGTACCTGATTTTGTTTTTAAGTTTCACCATTTCTTCTTTACCTGAACGTAAAACCACAATTCTGGGACGCGTGTCGTTAAACGTGACTCCATCTTTCTCCATGGTTCGTTCTTTATACGCCCCATTCGACGCGAAAGAAGCTTGCCGCTCGAATAATGCACTCTTCCCTATCCCCGTCTGACCAATCGTTTATTTATACCACTCCGCGCGAGGAACGACGTCAAATATAATTCTTCGCTGGCTCGCAGTTAACGGCGTTCGTTCTCCTAATTTTCTTGGCGGATCGCTCAACGTTTAACCAGTATTTAATTTAATGATAAAATCGCATAAAATTAAGGTCACGTAAATTCGGAACAGGTTAAATTTATTAGCATGTTGCGGATAAAATACGGAACTCAGTTCGGAATTCTCCGGCGACACGATATTCGCAAGAGGTGAATTTCCGTGCAAACAGCGCGGATAGAAAGTTGCATACATTAAAACTTTTTAATTCGTCATCGCGAATAAACGTAGCCCACGAGTGTCCCCTTGGCCGTGCTGAATTGCTATTCAAACTGGTCGAAATTTCGCGTTCCTCCGGTTAATTTCGATGAATCAACCCCTCCCACTCTTGTTTTAAAGTGTGCTCATGACGAAATTCACGAGCCTTCCGCTCGAGAATCTCGTTGGAAACTTTTTTCTCCGCCCTCTTCTCTTTACTCTTCCCCTCCTCCCTCCGTCCCCCCCCCCTTTTTCCTCCGCCCTCGGCCGACGAATTTGCCACAGATAATTTTCTTAATCCTTAGAAATGATGGATGAGATTCTTCCCAGGGGTAAGTTTCAGGTTTCGACTCAGAATATGATTGATGCGATTTAGATGATTTGCAAATTAGTATTCTACGAATCTTTTAGGACGCGCTATAGTTCGGGGGCGTATATATCAGGTCGTTCCGCCGACTAATATGAATTGATCATTCGACAAGGAGATCAGGAGCGACGATTGGTGTTCTTGGCGAATTGCTCTCGTCGCCAAATTATAAGACCGGCGAGACGGATTTCCTTGCCGCGACGCTTTCAGCGCGGAACGTTTCGTCACGGAGGAAAGTAGGGAAGAAACCTTTCCTCCGCGGTAAATCCCAGTCAGCTTCCTCCTCCTCCTCCGGCTTTCTTTTTTAATCTTTTAAAAGGATGAGGATAGAGCCGACGAAAAGAAAGCGATTCCCCGTGACGTGGTACAGCACTTCCGTTTTAAAGAATCTGTGCCGAAGACGCGTTCCCGTTTGAACTCGATGAAATGCTAATTCGTTTTCGGTTTTACAGAATTTAATGACAATCATAATCATTATAGATACTACCTAGCATTGGCAAAGACAGGCGTATAATAAAAAGAGCTAAGCGCTCGTTCAATTAATTTCTTTGATGGCAAGGATTATGACGGATTCCTTGCTCAATTACGATTTCCTTTCATCACGAAAAATAGAAAAAAATGCTATGCAACTGTCCATGGAGTCTGTTGTTCGGAACGGGGAACATTGTGGGACGTCCGATGCCTCAAATGTGCATCATGGACTTTCGTCTCTCCCACTTTTGAGGATTCCACGGCTAGGACCATTTAGAATCAAATATGCTCGATCGGAGAACAATGGAAAGTTCCGTTAATTAAAGAAGTGAAAAAAGGAACATGTCAAGATCGGATTAATTGCAAAAGAGATCTGATTCTAATTATTCGTTATTCCAAGTAATACTGATGCACATATATCTATAATATAATATAATTTCTTATATAACAATTGAATATAAAGTAATATAATTCAATCATTATTCCACTTTAAAATAATTGGAATGATTTACAAGGAACGATCGCGAAGAAGGTACCGATTTTTTTCGGCGTTCATTTACAAGGCATACGTACGATTCTTCCCATTTTCCGTGATTCGGAGAGAACTAAGGACGGCCGGAGAGCGAAACGAAGGGTTGCAGGGAAAATTGGGAAGAGGATGGTTCACGAGCCACTTTTGAAGATAATCTGACAATCTCTGCCAAAGGCAGGTGTTGCACGCGCAGGTGCGCCGCTACGGTTTTACGGAATGCGAGGCTCGTTTTAAACGTCGAGCTCCGGCTGACTTTACAGGATAGCGCGCATTCAACGTGCCCTACACCTACCGCATTCGCTTTCTCCCTCTCTGCCCCCCCCGTGTCCCTCGCCCGAAATATCGCAGCCAATTTAGCTGTGCAAAATGAATTGTTGAAACCGGCCCAATTCCCGGTGACCGTTGTCACGCTGTTTCTACGAACGTGTTAATCGTCCTCTTTAATCCTTCCGGTTGAACGACCAAACTATCTCGCCGGAGACGCTTGAAACATAAAGGATAAAACAACGTGAAACAGAACACGTTTTATCTAACTTTCGTATTTATAATGCAACGAGCAGGAGCTCGACAATATTAATATTCTTTATATATTATTACGAATTATTACGACGATTATTATTACGACGAATAAATTATGTCGATTAGAATTTGAAAATTCTTTATTCGTTTCTATCGTATCTAAACATTCCGTTCTAATACTGGTTTTCGAATGCGAAGCTTGATCGTAGGAAAATTGCGCTGCATGACCCGATTATACATCGCAAATCTCGGCACTGAAATACGCGTTTATATGCCCTCGTCTGTCGCTGTCAGCGTAAATACACCTCGACTACGATGTACATACATCCAGGGGGATGAACGAGGAGGGGCGCGCGTAAGCTACTTACCGCCACCCTTCTAAGCTTACTATATACAGAGCGCGCGGGTCCAGCTAAGGGGGTAAACTTGGCATCTCCAATTCAAATAAGATTTGCGCACGGCCGCTGCTGCACGCCGTGGATACGGAGACGGTTCGGTGCGCGCGGCCTTGGCCGGGCAATGGCGCGAGACTAGCAACGCGTAATCTAGCCGGGAACCTGGCTTGTAATCGATCCCCGAGGGGCATGTATTCTTTGATAACGTACCCTGTCTCTCCCCGGTACGTCAACCCTTACCGGCCGTCTCTCTTTCGTTGTTGACCCCGAACGATCGATGAACGGAACCCCGTTGTTCCTTCCACGGGTAGATCGATGATGCCCGGCGGTAGATCCGATCTCCCACCGAATTTCAGAGGACCGATGGCTCTCAGATTTGTAAGGGAAATTAGTCCGGCCCGAATCCCCCAGATCTGGTATAAATTGCACTAATGCCTCCCGTAGAGCCAGATTTTAAACACCGCCCGAACGTGCTAACAATTTTCGAAACGTTTTATTCGTCGTGGAGAAGCGTCTGATACTTAAATGTGTCGCTAGATAATGAGACCGATATTTCGCCGACGAGTTAGTCGGAGGATAAAGGAAGCGAAAGACTTTTGAGGAAGCTTGTTTAAGGGGAACATTAAGTCTTCTTTGCGAGATTCACCTAAATTCTAGGCGAAGCCGGCTAAAATCTCGGCAAAGTGTCAGCCTCCGCCGGTAAACAACGCTACCTTCAACCGGAAGAAGCCCTTAATAGCATTCACTTTGCCAAGTTTAGGGAAGACAATTTATCGTTCCGCCACGTCGAAATCAAACGTTTCCTCGCTAGCGATAAATTTCACCGATATTTCGCCACTCCTCCGTTCGCCAATTAATTTCGGAATAATACGCACTTCATATTAACCCAGATTCGTTTTAGTCAATTTTAACCCTCCGCTAATTTTGTAGGAGAATTTCTTCGGTAACTAACTCTGTTTCTCGTAGGCACTAAGCGCGACTCGTTCTCGTTTCGGTGTTGTCGCGAGCGTCTCCCGCGGTCTATTCAGCGCGAAGCAAGAATCCCCGACGCGAGAGCACGCGGCCAGAAACGAGCTACTCTGATTAGGAAGCAGAGGCGCGGGTTGCTCGACGACAATACCGTCTGGCTGTTAACATCTCTCCCCTCGAAAACCGCCTTCCGGCTGCTTTCCTTTCGAACGTAACCTCCCTTCGAGCCTTCTTCCTCTTGCCGAGGAGCTGCGTGGGAGGGAGACACGACGACGAGGGACAGAGAGAGAAGAAACGAAAAGGAATGGTCCACACGCTTTATTACAAGGGAATCTGCTCCCATCCCGTCGGATGATATTCCGGTGGCCGGGAGAATGCATTAAGTCGGCGGAATGGCGGCCGAGATACGTGTTGGTCGTTATTGTCGTCGTTCCACCGGTAACGGGTCATCAAACTTTCGAGTCCGGGGGCGTTACGGGGAGAAAATCGAACGTTTTCGCGTCGCACCGCGCCAGGGGAATATCCTTTGGCTCGGCCGAGAAAGGGTGCAAGAACCGATCGACGGTTTTTTACTTTTTCCCGGCAAGAGAGGAGAGACTCGCGGATTTGAGTTATACGCCGACGTCACTGGCAGCCACGACGTTCCACCATTATTTCCCGGGTCCGAGTGTTTTTCCCGAGCCAAGACTTTTTCCAATCTTCGAGATCTTTTCGGATTCGCGGACCAGTCGGTCCAAGTCCTTATCGCCCCCCCCCCCTGATATTTTTAGCGAGTTTTAAAGGTTCTTCGATCAAAAATTTATTAGCCGATCGCGCGTCGTTCGTCGCGCGCATTAATCTTGCATCGCGCTCGAAAATAAACGTTGTGTCTCGTGTTTAATTCGAAATTCCCTAATTCCATTTCCAATTTTCCAACCAGTCCTCCGCTTAGTTTGAATTAAATTCAACTCCGTCGGATTCAACATTTAAAATTTTCAAACATAGCGTAGGTATCTCTATACGTATATACATATAGCTCGTTCACTGGTATACGTTATAACGAGACACGGGGAAGTCGTGTCGCGTGTAAATCACCGAGGGAGAGTATTCGACAGACACGTGTTAGGGTTGTCGTTCTTTGAGCACCCACTCGTCTAGTCGTTCCCTCCAATCCCTCTTCAGCCCCTTCCTTCTGCTCGTGGCACTCGTCTTCTTCTTGTTCTTGAACGTGTGTCAGGCCGGTACCAACCTCCATTTGCGTGCACACCCCT
>SMSR01016006.1:192143-241157 GCA_019453355.1 Ceratina japonica | reverse complement strand
AAAAAAATCGTCGAACACGATCCTCCGTCGTTTAGAACGTTTTTCCAAAGAAAATGTGTATAATAACGAAGAGGGATCGGATAGTAACGAGAATAAACGGAAGACTGATAAGCAAATCCTTGATTCTTCTCTTTCGCGAGTGGCAGACACAAAAGAAGAAGGGAATGGAAGATCCGGGACGCGCATAACTCGACGTCAGATGGGAAACGTATGCGAGAGATTCATTTCTCGAGCGTGAAGCCCGGCCCTTTGTGTGCCCCGGGAAAAGAATGCCGTCGGTTCGCTCCGAGCTACGGCAAAAACTTTTTCAACTTTCCCTAGACGAGATCGCGATATGCCCGCGCTACGAGTATTTCCGCCTCGCTTGCCTCCCGACGCCGGACAGTATGATTGTTGTCCAGTTTTGCGGCTTTTCAATTCTTACCAGACCCCATAATCTCCGCTGCTTTGCGAACGGCTCTAGATTTTGGAACTCCTAGACGAATCACGAATATAAACTAAAAAATAACGAAGTCCGTGGGCCGAGTCGTTTCGAAGAGAGCAGAGCAGCTAGATTAAAGCAGAGGACGAGAGATTTTGTATTATACGCACACATACATATACGTATATCGAGTAGATACGCGCAGGCTTAAGCATCTGCGTAGCTGCTGGAAATTGGAAGCCAAGTCTTTCTTTCGTCGCCGGAATACGAAATCAGACTCGCTGAACCTTATGCGACCCGAACTTTCCCACTCCGTTGGTAATTGGTTTTAAACTAAGTACGGAAAAGTTCGCGTCGCGAAACGAGCGAATAAACAAAGAGTAGGTTTTTAACGCGGACCGGGTCCGGCAAATATTTTCGTAACTATGATCAACGATTTTCCGGCGAACACGTTGGCATGGCTGAGTTTTATCGGGCCAGGTCATGCGACACGGTTAAGTAAAAATTTCAGAACTGCGCCGCAATTTATGCATTAGGTCTCGGAACTGCTCAAACGATCATTCTTAATATTATACGACTTCGGACATGGAGGACCGCGTACGCAACGCACGGATATTACGTCCATAAAATTTCTTTTAGGTGAAAGAAATATAAAAAGACAGAAAGAGGAAGAGCTTATTTTCTTCGTTTCTGCATTGTAATCGGGAAGCTTTATATATTTCTCCTTCTACCTTTGGAAATTCTACCTTTAAATTCGGGGAAACCTAGTACGTGTTTTATTAAAAATGAAATACAGGTCAAATAAACCGAGACGTCGTACGGGTATCTGATTCCTAAATAAGAGACAGTCGGACAGGTTAATGAAATTTCGAGGAAAACCGATACGTCCAAATGGAATAATGGACGTACTTAAAGAATCACATTGAAAATAATTAATGAGCCTTAACGTCGTTAATGCTCGGCGGTCATTAATGACATGATTTCTAAAACAAGAGGTCGAGTAGAGGAACTCTGAAAATAGCCAGACATCAACGGAATCGCGGTGAACTCGACGTGTCTGGTAGAATCGCGCAGCCGCGAAAGTCATATACAAAAGTACAATACTCGCACTCATAAGTTTTACGCACACGTTTTCCCGCGAGATAAAGCACCGCTGAGAACTCGCAACTCTCGTCAAGATCCACGGATAGAAAGAGAGAAAGAGAGAGAGAGACATATCGAAAGGCAGAAGTATCGCGGGGTCCTTAAATTTCTTCACGGTTTATAAACGCGGTAGAAAAAGTTTTCGTTGCTTCCGGGAATAGGAAAGTTCCCCGGGACTATTTCACCGCGTTTCGTGGAATTTAAGAGCGTGCGCTACGAAGTTTCGCGCAGCGGGAGGCACATTTGTGCAGTTCCTAATAATAAGCGTAATGGGATTAAAAGAGAAAAGAAATATCACGTTCTCAAAACTGATTAATATTTCAAGCATTATTAAATTCTCGTTTCTAATAGAAATACTGCGATCTCTATATTTTTCATTGGATTCTTGCGTCACTTCTGTTTCGAAAATCAGCGGAAGTAGACGAGACGTTCAGACGATTACATAATGATCAGTAACTGGGTCAACGAATTGGTTCGAGTGAATTACAAGCGAAAAACTGGCGTCTAATGGTTCCTCCTATTTAAATTATAAAATCAATAAAACCGGGGGTAGTTTTTCCCCCGTTGGCGATCTTTAATCTGACCCAAGATAGCCGGGAACACGATTTATAAACGCAAGAGCGACTCGTGGATAAAACTAATCGAAGATCGGCGATTAACAGAAATTTACTCGCCACGGGGAAGCTTAAATCGAGCGAGAGAAATGCAGTTCTCTAATAGGGCGAGGAGATAAGATTCCTTCCACTCAGCTCTCGTCGAGAAACCGCTTAAGTGGCCCCGGGCTCTTTTCGCCTGTACACAAACGAGTTATGCACGCGATATACCGACGCACGTCACTCGCCAATTGAAACCCTAATCGGCGCCAAGATCGTGCTTAAATTATTCACAGTACCACCGTCGCTGTTTAACTCGTGCGTGTCCGGCCACATAATTATTCCATGATATAAAACGACCCGCCAAAAAGAATAATTTTAAAGTCTTTATTAAAACAAAATATGAGACGAACACTTTTATTCGATTGGGACATAAAAATGTCTCTCAGCATTCGCCTACTATTTGGAATCATGAAATTATCTCAAAACTGCCTCGTAAAGATCCTTGACATCCGTTTCCGTGGCTCTTACCGAACAACTCGAGACGATTGTTCGCAACAAAAGCCTGCATTAACGCCGGTAACGCGTCTTGGAAGAAGCTGCGTTGTACGGAGGTGGGTTGAACGCGTTCAAGCAGGTTGTAAGCTCCCGGTGAACGTAACCGCGTTCCCTATTCGTAATTGAACGAACGAGGGCAAGGATAGGCGGCACACTCGAGCGTTCGCGGCGAAAAGCGAACCAGTTTCGTTGGTTGGTTCCGACTCGAAAGGGACCGAGCGATGGCAGGCGACTGGTTCAAAAACAATCGAGCGGAACGACAGAAGTTAGATTGCGACAAGCGGCGTTGACGTTACGGANATGACGCGTGCGATCCCGGAATTAGGTCGAACTCGAGTAGGCATTTCGTCGAGTTTCGTTCCCATCAATATTTATGTAATTGAGATAGATTGGATTTTTTTGCTAGTGATATCACGTGACAAGATTGGCGATTTATGGATCTCCGTCGAATTATTCATGAATCTTTATGAGGCCAATTTATCGGCTTTGTGAGAAACACCTCTTCGAACTTTCCTCGTAAATTGTCAACTTTTCAATAAATGCTTCTCCGGCCGTTGAACCCTCGCCGGCCGACGCCTTTCAGCGGAACGAAGAACCGAGTCCGATTACACGAATATCTTTGTTCTCCAAGATCGGTAGACGTCGTAATACTTGAAAAAAAATCGTCGAACACGATCCTCCGTCGTTTAGAACGTTTTTCCAAAGAAAATGTGTATAATAACGAAGAGGGATCGGATAGTAACGAGAATAAACGGAAGACTGATAAGCAAATCCTTGATTCTTCTCTTTCGCGAGTGGCAGACACAAAAGAAGAAGGGAATGGAAGATCCGGGACGCGCATAACTCGACGTCAGATGGGAAACGTACGCGAGAGATTCATTTCTCGAGCGTGAAGCCCGGCCCTTTGTGTGCCCCGGGAAAAGAATGCCGTCGGTTCGCTCCGAGCTACGGCAAAAACTTTTTCAACTTTCCCTAGACGAGATCGCGATATGCCCGCGCTACGAGTATTTCCGCCTCGCTTGCCTCCCGACGCCGGACAGTATGATTGTTGTCCAGTTTTGCGGCTTTTCAATTCTTACCAGACCCCATAATCTCCGCTGCTTTGCGAACGGCTCTAGATTTTGGAACTCCTAGACGAATCACGAATATAAACTAAAAAATAACGAAGTCCGTGGGCCGAGTCGTTTCGAAGAGAGCAGAGCAGCTAGATTAAAGCAGAGGACGAGAGATTTTGTATTATACGCACACATACATATACGTATATCGAGTAGATACGCGCAGGCTTAAGCATCTGCGTAGCTGCTGGAAATTGGAAGCCAAGTCTTTCTTTCGTCGCCGGAATACGAAATCAGACTCGCTGAACCTTATGCGCCCGAACTTTCCCACTCAGTTGGTAATTGGTTTTAAACTAAGTACGGAAAAGTTCGCGTCGAAACGAGCGAATAAACAAAGAGTAGGTTTTTAACGCGGACCGGGTCCGGCAAATATTTTCGTAACTATGATCAACGATTTTCCGGCGAACACGTTGGCATGGCTGAGTTTTATCGGGCCAGGTCATGCGACACGGTTAAGTAAAAATTTCAGAACTGCGCCGCAATTTATGCATTAGGTCTCGGAACTGCTCAAACGATCATTCTTAATATTATACGACTTCGGACATGGAGGACCGCGTACGCAACGCACGGATATTACGTCCATAAAATTTCTTTTAGGTGAAAGAAATATAAAAAGACAGAAAGAGGAAGAGCTTATTTTCTTCGTTTCTGCATTGTAATCGGGAAGCTTTATATATTTCTCCTTCTACCTTTGGAAATTCTACCTTTAAATTCGGGGAAACCGAGTACGTGTTTTATTAAAAATGAAATACAGGTCAAATAAACCGAGACGTCGTACGGGTATCTGATTCCTAAATAAGAGACAGTCGGACAGGTTAATGAAATTTCGAGGAAAACCGATACGTCCGAATGGAATAATGGACGTACTTAAAGAATCACATTGAAAATAATTAATGAGCCTTAACGTCGTTAATGCTCGGCGGTCATTAATGACATGATTTCTAAAACAAGAGGTCGAGTAGAGGAACTCTGAAAATAGCCAGACATCAACGGAATCGCGGTGAACTCGACGTGTCTGGTAGAATCGCGCAGCCGCGAAAGTCATATACAAAAGTACAATACTCGCACTCATAAGTTTTACGCACACGTTTTCCCGCGAGATAAAGCACCGCTGAGAACTCGCAACTCTCGTCAAGATCCACGGATAGAAAGAGAGAAAGAGAGAGAGAGACATATCGAAAGGCAGAAGTATCGCGGGGTCCTTAAATTTCTTCACGGTTTATAAACGCGGTAGAAAAAGTTTTCGTTGCTTCCGGGAATAGGAAAGTTCCCCGGGACTATTTCACCGCGTTTCGTGGAATTTAAGAGCGTGCGCTACGAAGTTTCGCGCAGCGGGAGGCACATTTGTGCAGTTCCTAATAATAAGCGTAATGGGATTAAAAGAGAAAAGAAATATCACGTTCTCAAAACTGATTAATATTTCAAGCATTATTAAATTCTCGTTTCTAATAGAAATACTGCGATCTCTATATTTTTCATTGGATTCTTGCGTCACTTCTGTTTCGAAAATCAGCGGAAGTAGACGAGACGTTCAGACGATTACATAATGATCAGTAACTGGGTCAACGAATTGGTTCGAGTGAATTACAAGCGAAAAACTGGCGTCTAATGGTTCCTCCTATTTAAATTATAAAATCAATAAAACCGGGGGTAGTTTTTCCCCCGTTGGCGATCTTTAATCTGACCCAAGATAGCCGGGAACACGATTTATAAACGCAAGAGCGACCCGTGGATAAAACTAATCGAAGATCGGCGATTAACAGAAATTTACTCGCCACGGGGAAGCTTAAATCGAGCGAGAGAAATGCAGTTCTCTAATAGGGCGAGGAGATAAGATTCCTTCCACTCAGCTCTCGTCGAGAAACCGCTTAAGTGGCCCCGGGCTCTTTTCGCCTGTACACAAACGAGTTATGCACGCGATATACCGACGCACGTCACTCGCCAATTGAAACCCTAATCGGCGCCAAGATCGTGCTTAAATTATTCACAGTACCACCGTCGCTGTTTAACTCGTGCGTGTCCNGATAGACGAGACGTTCAGACGATTCGATAGTGATCGATAAGCGTAATGGGATTAAAAGAAAAGAAATATCATATTCTCAGGACTGATTAATATTTTAAGCATTATTAAATTCTCGTCTCTAACAGAAATATTGCGATCTTTATATTTTTCACTGGATTGCGTCACTTCTGTTTCGAAAATCAGAGGAAGTAGACGAGACGTTCAGACGATTACATAATGATCAGTAACTGGGTCAACGAATTGGTTCGAGCGAATTACAAGCGAAAAACTGGCGTCTAATGGTTCCTCCTATTTAAATTATAAAATCAATAAAACCGGGGGTAGTTTTTCCCCCGTTGGCGATCTTTAATCTGACCCAAGATAGCCGGGAACACGATTTATAAACGCAAGAGCGACCCGTGGATAAAACTAATCGAAGATCGGCGATTAACAGAAATTTACTCGCCACGGGGAAGCTTAAATCGAGCGAGAGAAATGCAGTTCTCTAATAGGGCGAGGAGATAAGATTCCTTCCACTCAGCTCTCGTCGAGAAACCGCTTAAGTGGCCCCGGGCTCTTTTCGCCTGTACACAAACGAGTTATGCACGCGATATACCGACGCACGTCACTCGCCAATTGAAACCCTAATCGGCGCCAAGATCGTGCTTAAATTATTCACAGTACCACCGTCGCTGTTTAACTCGTGCGTGTCCGGCCACATAATTATTCCATGATATAAAACGACCCGCCAAAAAGAATAATTTTAAAGTCTTTATTAAAACAAAATATGAGACGAACACTTTTATTCGATTGGGACATAAAAATGTCTCTCAGCATTCGCCTACTATTTGGAATCATGAAATTATCTCAAAACTGCCTCGTAAAGATCCTTGACATCCGTTTCCGTGGCTCTTACCGAACAACTCGAGACGATTGTTCGCAACAAAAGCCTGCATTAACGCCGGTAACGCGTCTTGGAAGAAGCTGCGTTGTACGGAGGTGGGTTGAACGCGTTCAAGCAGGTTGTAAGCTCCCGGTGAACGTAACCGCGTTCCCTATTCGTAATTGAACGAACGAGGGCAAGGATAGGCGGCACACTCGAGCGTTCGCGGCGAAAAGCGAACCAGTTTCGTTGGTTGGTTCCGACTCGAAAGGGACCGAGCGATGGCAGGCGACTGGTTCAAAAACAATCGAGCGGAACGACAGAAGTTAGATTGCGACAAGCGGCGTTGACGTTACGGAAATTGAAGGCGTGCGTGCGCGCAACCGGAGGAGCACGCGAATTGCACGACGACCCGCATTTTGCGTATTTTCGCTAAAAGCTTGGCTACGTTTGCATCGCTCGCCCGACGAAAATGCTCGTGATCAATCGGAGAAAACGTGTTCTCGCTATACCGAATATTTCTCGCTGCGTAAACGTACATATAACGGCTCTGCAATTAAGCGCGTTCAATGCGCGATATCAGATTTTGCCAGGAACTTCTAATAGAAATGATAAAATAAGCTCCGAGCGAGCCGATGATAAATAGTTTTCAAATTTAGGAAAGAGAACATTCCGGAAAGGGTTGGGAAAGAGAATTCATGGTAGAAGGGGGGGGGATCGGGCTCGACGAGAATGAAACTCTTTCCATATCCCGGAAGGAACCCTCATAAAACTATCGGAAATTTTTCTGGAATTCCAGCAGCGGATAAATAAGGGTCGGGGATCGATCATCCCTTATCTTTTCGCGAGGAAAACTTTTTCCTACCCGGTTTACTCCGATCGGACGTTTCGACTACTTTTAAGAATTTCAACTACATATGCCCGGCGAAATTTATACCGCTCGATCACAGTAAATTTCTATTCCGGGCGAGCGGAAAGTTTCCAGCATTCGACTTAAAGATGAATCGTTGTACAGGGCCGGGCAGGGGGCGTCGAAAGTTTACCCATTAAGACTACAATACCGGATACTTAAGGATACAAATTTGTGAGAGCGTCCCGTAACGAACTAACAATCGCCGGCGAGCAGATTCGGCGATCGGACAAGCGAATCCGCTCGGGCGGAAGGAGGGGGGCGGCAAGGGGGTGTAATTTCCATCGGTCAATTAAATTGATTCAATGCTGACCGGACGGTGGAGCGCGGCTCGAAACGAAGTTATCCCAAAGGGGTCGGGAGCAGGCGGACGGAATTAATATCCTCGGAAAAGTTTTCCGGATTCAATTACAAAGTGTTATCATTTAAGGAATTATATTAAGCGGACGCGAGTTTTCCTTACGATAATAGATCCGTGCCTCCATCCGAGCAACACCCTCCTCGACGGTTTTCCGCTCGGGCCTTCGCCCGAAAAACCACTCCAACTCTTGAAAAGTCTAATCTCGAGCTCCTATTTCAACGATCGTCGCCGTCTTCCGCAAACCTCGTTTAGTTAATCCCGACGGTGCCGTTCCGTAAAACTCGCCTTTGCCGGCAAGCAATAGCGTAAAATTAATTACTGCCCGACCTCCTCGTCGACGACGCGACCTTGTCTTCATCGTAATACCCTTCCCTCGCGTCGAAACATTTCCCAAGATCGATAAATCCTAATTATCTTATTACGTCCAATTACTTCCATTGTTCATCTAAAAAATGCGCACTGCTATACGAAAACTATTATTATAATCTACATTTATCGTGTATAGTGCGGGCCGCGCTATTAATGATTAAAATTTTAAGCGAACATACAGAGGCGCTCTACATCTTAAAATGAAAATACACCGTAAAACGTTTTATTGAAATTAAAAAGCTCGCGGTCGTTTCACGAAAAGATAACGAACAGTGGGTAAAAAGAGAACTACCGACCGTGACGAGGAGTTTCCGCGAAAGGATTACGCGGAGCCCGGAGTCTACGTGTGTGTGTGTGTTTGGATAACCAGACCCGATTAGATCGCTGTTAGAACGCCGCTATTGANGGTCTACGTGTGTGTGTGTGTGTGTTTGGATAACCAGACCCGATTAGATCGCTGTTAGAACGCCGCTATTGAAACTGCCACGGTGGAACCGCGACGCGACTGCCGCGCGTTATCGGGCCACGGAAGGTGCGCGCGATCGTACGCGGGGAATTGCTCGCATAAATTCTGTCCCCGCCTCTGTTTGCACTGGCTAAGATCGGTCGGCCGTATTTTCCCCCGCGACTCGATGCATATAAAATGGCCGAGTTTATACAGTTTAATGTACTTCGTTGAGTAATCAGAAATAGTATTAGCGACCCGGACAGCCCCGATGGATTTATAGCCCGAAAAATATAATTCGAATTTATTATCGTACACAGAGGAGCGGCACGCATTGTTCGAAGACAGATTAGCGGATTTTAATTAAAGTGTACAGCGATCGATGGTATATAAATTTGAAACGGGGGGATCGATCCGAAATGCAAAAGTCCTCATTAAATCCCGGCACGACGTCGCCCGCGTTTTCGCCGGCCAATATAGCCGGGGCCATAAATAATTAATGGCGTTCGTTCTTCACGGTCGGGAAGGCGAGGCCGCGATGAAGTTCGCCGGCTCAAAGAAACGTAAAAAGAAACGAAAGCAATCGAGGGGTGCGTGCTCCGAATCGAATGAATCGGAATACGAGGCGCGTGGAAACCGCGGGCTGACGCGGCGCTTACCCGCCCCGAGAGGGGATAAAAACGGGGCGAAAAAAAAAAAGAACGGCAGACAGAGGTGAATGGGGCGTGAGACGCGACGAGAAAAATGGTAGAAACAAACGGACGAGAGCGGACAAATAGGCGGACGGTCGAAAAGCTAGCGAGCGGAATGCGGGGGACGGTTGAAACGATGCGTCGCGCGGAATTAGGGTTGGAGAGCGCGGAGAAAGAAGCGATGGCTGAAATTAGGTTGCGAAAGGCGGAGGACAATCGAGAGAAAGAGGGAGAGGAAGGAGGGATGGGAAACCGGTCCGAAACAAAGCTGAACGAGGAGCGAGTCAGTGTGGAAATGGGACAGCGGCCGAACGAGGGGCGCCGGGACGGGATAGGATGCGGGGGCGGGATGGAAAACAGCAAAAATTTGCATCACAATCGCGGATAGAAATAATTACGCGAGAAACGCGCGCGCGAAAGGGGTTGGAGGAATACGGACGCGGATGCAAATGCAGACGGTCAGGTAGTGGTGGTGGTGGCACAGAGGGGAAGAGTGCACGACGGGGGGGAGGGAGGGGGGACGGAAACACGGCTAGAAATGCAGATACGAGAATGCGCTGGAGGTTCGTCGAGGCTGCGAAAAAAACGAGGCTGGCTACGTTGCGAAAAAAGAGGAAAAACTCGAAACGAAACAAGGAGGGGGCGAAAGAGGGGGACGGTTCGGTTGGAATCGGGGGGGACAGAGGGAGGCAACGGGTGAGGAGGGAATCCGCGTTTCTTCTGTGTTTACACGGGGCGTGCGAAAGAAAAAGCGCGAAAGAAAGGGATTTGAAACGTGCAACCGGAAGTGGACACCATCTCCGCGCCCCGTGGGCCGCCAGCGTTTCACGCAACTGCTGGATAAATAACTGCAGGCCCGAACAAAAGAATAGAGAGCACCGTACCGAGGATAGCTTGATATACTGCGCATCTAGTGTACTCGCTACTGTGAAAACACCGGGAGAGTCCTTCAGCGAGGATGGAAAAATGTAACGCGATTTTCCGTAGGGCGAAAGTAAACGGGCAGCAGCCCCGCCCGCTTCTTCTCCCATAAATCGTGTTAAGTATGTTCTTTAGCCAGCGTAAATATTTAGGTAAACGTTTAGAACCGCGATATCGTTTACCCGGACTGTTTCATATTTGCCTCGGATTGCGCGAGACCCGACTTCGGAACTTCCTTTGAACGCGAGAGAATAGTAATGCCGGAATGGGTGGCGCAAGGTTCATTTTCGAGCGAGGGTACAAAAGATGTGCCAACTTGAGTGACTCGGCGAAAACTGCGTTCCTATAACGCGACTTTTCCTCCCAGTGAAACGACGTAGTTCCGCCTCGCTATTTCAGTTATAGAACTATAAGAACTNGACTTGAGTGACTCGGCGAAAACTGCGTTCCTATAACGCGACTTTTCCTCCCAGCGAAACGACGTAGTTCCGCCTCGCTATTTCAGTTATAGAACTATAAGAACTTCGGACCTCCTTTTCCTTCCTTCCGAAAAGTTACGCTCCGCTCTATGGCGAACAAGGAGTAGAGCTAGACGGCTGACCGGACACGGATTAAAAAACTTAACCAACTCTATTCCATAAAAGAATTCGCTAATTCGTGAAATCAGAAATATATTTTTCAACCTTTCGCCTCGCACATCGTTGCAGTTTAAATATTATTTAAAGAATATTGATATTATCTTTTAATTAACGATTTAAAATAACATTCGAAAATTACACATTTACTCTATTTCTTATTTTTGCAGATATAATAGAAACTTATGGACATCCAATTAAAAATCTAAAATCAATGGCAAAATGTAAAAGTCATTCAACTGATGAAGGAAGTCAATACGAGAAAAGTGGCCTGTAGCCCATTCCTGAGATATGGGTTCTCAAACTTTCATCGTTCTAAGCCTCGTGGAATTGCCGTAAAATCCCACGCTATGTCTAAAAATCAAAGGGGTTATTTTTCTAGAAATATGTCAAGGACGCCGTAGCGTCTGGCCAACTGGCCGAACTGGCAAAGTGGGTCACTGGGTAATCGTGCGAGAGAGAAGTGCGGACCGTACGTGGACAGTGACAGCGGTGCCAAAAAAATTACGATTATCTTTACTCGGGAACCAGAAGTCATACTAAAATGAACCATGAGGCAGTTTAAAGAGGCAGTTAGAAGCTTCTTCTAAAATGTTTAAAATTCATTCTATTATCTTTATCTACTTTTTTNTTCCAATTAAAAATCTAAAATCAATGGCAAAATGTAAAAGTCATTCAACTGATGAAGGAAGTCAATACGAGAAAAGTGGCCTGTTGCCCATTCCTGAGATATGGTTTCTCAAACTTTCATCGTTCTAAGCCTCGTGGAATTGCCGTAAAGTCCCACGCTATGTCTAAAAATCAAAGGGGTTATTTTTCTAGAAATATGTCAAGGACGCTATAGCGTCTGGCCAACTGGCCGAACTGGCAAAGTGGGTCACTGGGTAATCGTGCGAGAGAGAAATGCGGACCGTACGTGGTCAGTGACAGCGGTGCCAAAAAAATTACGATTATCTTTACTCGGGAACCAGAAGTCATACTGAAATGAACCATGCGGCGTTTTAAAAAGCAGTCTTCTTCTAAAATGTTTAAAATTCATTCTATTATCTTTATCTACTTTTTTTCTAATCGAGTATGAAGACAGATATTTCGTGAAATTAGAACAAGATATTGAAATTTGTTGCTAAAAATATTAAAGACAACAAAATTATGTGATCGTTGTACCAAATGACGCGTAGATTGTAAAATGTGAAAATTACTTTACATTGAAAACCATTTCGACGGGTGGCATATCCAGTGTAATGAACGTGAAAAAGAATACCCATTCGATAAATCTAGCACATGTCTTTTGCATAAGAGAAAAAGATCCCGTGTGCATAAAATATTTTTCTCATTCCGCGAAACGGAAGAGAAGGACAAGAGGAGCCGAATAGGTTTCTTCTTCGTTCGGGACCACTGACTGGAGTGTTTTCTCTGTCAGAAGAAAATAGCTCGTATCGGCTCGAGAACGTCTCGATCGACTACGCTTCGACAGGCAGAGGGTATCGACGTTTCTCTGACTGGCGACCGGTATTCAACCCTGTTCCTCAACGGAACGGTATTTCGTCTTGCGGAAAGTATACGGGCTTGCAAAAACATTTCTTGACAGCCCTCTTTTGCCGGTAGAACAACGAACACGTGTCTCCGCACATATTTAATACTGTGGCAACGACCATACGACAAGAATAAGAACTTATTAATTTCTGCACAAATTATGAAATAAGTACAGAAACAAGTCTAAAAAAACTCATTATATACGATTGAATTGCATTCGGATTCGTATATAATAAATTCACGAAGGACCCGAATGTCCGGCGTCATTGCTATCGGTACATTTCCCAGCGACACCCGCGCGGCTACCCCCTTCGGCCTTCGCCGGTTATTCAAAGCCCCGGGAATATCCATTCGGAAATTATCAAACACATCCGGCCGACGGTGCATGAAAAAACATTTTTATCCTACGATAAAGCGAACAATAACCGAAAAACACGATTCGCTCGGTGAACGAACGAAGGCATGAAGGCGGAATTCGATTTATCGACCATCGCGCGAATTTTCCATTGGATTTTCCTTTCGCACGCCCGCGGATCAGTTTTCTCTACTGTTTAGATAAAAATACGCGCCCGACTCGTGCTCATTCCAAACTATAATTCAAAGTCGTTTAACTCTTAATTCTAATGTACTTTCCGCGTTCATTCATTTCATAGTATGAACTATTAATAGAAGTATCGTGACGAGTTTCAGAGTCTCGCATTGAAGATATCATCTCGAATCGATCGGTCTGGCCCCGCGAAGAGAGAGAGAGAGAGAGAGAGAGACAGAGACAGTCAATGATCCACCGCGCGCTGATATCTGCTTTCGAGCGTTATCGGGCTCGCGTTTCTGTTGGCGGATCGTTTGAATTTTCGCACGAACGGATATCGGAACGAACGTATCAGAACAGCGTGCAGAGAGGTGAATATGGAATGACAAACCGATGCGAAGCGCGGAATGACCGCCAACACACGCGTCCATCCACATTTTCTCCTTCGTTCCGTCGCTCTCCCACGTCCATTCTCTTCCCCCTCCCCCCGTATATTTCTGTTCCATTCGTACTCTGGATTTTTTTGGGGGAGGATATTGCATTGTAGCCGGCGATGGAAATTCTTTGTCCGGTAAGGGGCGATTCTTTGATGTCGCGCCGGCCTCAGGATCAAAGTCGAGTCGGAAGACCGAGAGAGGACTTTGGCCGACGGAATTGACGAGGATTCCTCGAACTCGTAATCCAATATTTAATCCCCCAGAAACGTTTGCAGATTTCCCATCCGGATATTTCCAAAGTTTCCCGACGCGCGAGGGGGCCCGGCGCGGGTAGTTCCAGACGCGTATTACGTCCCGGGTTCGAAAGTTTCCCGCCGCCTGGCAAAACGGTTCGATCCCGACGACGGGGATTTCGCCGACGATTTTTTCCGAGCCGATACACGGCTCGGGGAGAGAGGAGGCAGCAGGGCGAGCGCGCGCCGCCGCCGTCCTCGTTTTCGATCCTCAAAACTTCGCAGTTAGCAAACTGAGAAATATCCCGCGGATGGAAAAAAAAAGGTCGGCGCGGCGGTTGTCTCGCTTGGGGAATTCGTTACGATGCACTTCGGATGAATTCGTTTCGCTCCCTTCCTACCTCCGGCCAGCGCCGAACGAAAATATCTAACCAAAAGCGGAGAGAGAGCGCGCACGGCTATGGAATCAATTTACGGCCAGGCCGAAAGTCAATTTTCGAGTTGTTTCGAAATTCGTTGAAAGCTCTTGAAACATGGAAATGACACACGAGCCCCGCGGATACGACACACCGAACTTCGTTTCGAAACGATACGCTCGCTCTCCTCCGTGCCTAGACACACGGTTATCCTCTCTCCCTAGCCAATGTTCAATAGGATTTTTCACGGCCGACATTTATTCTTCNATATTTCTGTTCCATTCGTACTCTGGATTTTTTTGGGGGAGGATATTGCATTGTAGCCGGCGATGGAAATTCTTTGTCCGGTAAGGGGCGATTCTTTGATGTCGCGCCGGCCTCAGGATCAAAGTCGAGTCGGAAGACCGAGAGAGGACTTTGGCCGACGGAATTGACGAGGATTCCTCGAACTCGTAATCCAATATTTAATCCCCCAGAAACGTTTGCAGATTTCCCATCCGGATATTTCCAAAGTTTCCCGACGCGCGAGGGGGCCCGGCGCGGGTAGTTCCAGACGCGTATTACGTCCCGGGTTCGAAAGTTTCCCGCCGCCTGGCAAAACGGTTCGATCCCGACGACGGGGATTTCGCCGACGATTTTTTCCGAGCCGATACACGGCTCGGGGAGAGAGGAGGCAGCAGGGCGAGCGCGCGCCGCCGCCGTCCTCGTTTTCGATCCTCAAAACTTCGCAGTTAGCAAACTGAGAAATATCCCGCGGATGGAAAAAAAAAGGTCGGCGCGGCGGTTGTCTCGCTTGGGGAATTCGTTACGATGCACTTCGGATGAATTCGTTTCGCTCCCTTCCTACCTCCGGCCAGCGCCGAACGAAAATATCTAACCAAAAGCGGAGAGAGAGCGCGCACGGCTATGGAATCAATTTACGGCCAGGCCGAAAGTCAATTTTCGAGTTGTTTCGAAATTCGTTGAAAGCTCTTGAAACATGGAAATGACACACGAGCCCCGCGGATACGACACACCGAACTTCGTTTCGAAACGATACGCTCGCTCTCCTCCGTGCCTAGACACACGGTTATCCTCTCTCCCTAGCCAATGTTCAATAGGATTTTTCACGGCCGACATTTATTCTTCCCACCCCTCTCCGATGTTTTATGCGTTTCCCGCGCCGCAGTCCTTCTCCGTTCGTCCCTCAGTCATTTCTTCGATTCTTGATCGATTCAAACCGCCGAATGCATGATTATGCGATTTGCCGACGACGATGGATAACGACGACTTAGATAAACCATGCCATGAGATGATTCGACGTTCTCGCATAGAAAATTTAGGCTTGTAAGAGCTCCTGGGACAGGTTAAAGAGAGCGGATAGTGTACTGGGGGCAAATACTCGCCGCCGGAATTCTGATGGAGGCATTTTGCGCCCGATTGAACGTGGCACGTTTGTGTAACGATCGCGTTCGCTAAACGTTTGGCAATCCAGGAAAAATCTCTCTCGTTTCCAAGGTAAATACGAATTCATCCATTTCTGGACATCCTCCGTGTTTTCTTTGACGGACGAACCTTTGATAGGAAACCCATGGTAGAAATCGTTCCTTTACGTTTACTTTGCCGAGAAAGGAAACTGATTTTTCTTCTCCTAACGAATTCACGAATGGCCCGATAAAAGGGCGCTCGTTTTTAGCGCGGACAATCTACGGGGAACTGGTCGAAAGTTCGTGAATCGGGGCCAGACGCGCGGCCGGGTAGTGAGCGCAAACTAGCCGAACGCAACTCCACCCCCTCGATCTGCATGTCAAACCGGACACGGGCTCAATAAGAAGAGAGAACTCGCGACAAAGTAGCGTTAAAGCGCGTCGGGGAAACGGCGGCGCCGCGTTTGCCGCGCGACCACTAATGACGCGCCGTGTCGACGCCGACATCCTGTTTACAGGGTAAACTTGGTGCCGCGCCGGTGATTTCGCCCGTATCCAGAGGGTCCGCGATCCAGAGACGTCCGGCAACTTTTAACGAGGCTCCGCCAGCCGGAACACGCCGATCGATCCCCCGAAATTCGGCGAGAAACGAGACGGGACGGGAGGTTGCGACGACGACGACGACGACGACGACGACGAGGTGCCAGACCCGAGGACGAGCTGCTCTTCCCGTGGGGGAAGACGAAACACTGCAGACGAGGCTTGTTACGGTATCGATTACGCGTCAGAAATCGGTTACGTCCTCTTGCGGGACGCGAGCGATGTTAGTTAATAGGATCGTATGAATAGTGTACGATGTGAACTTGCGAGCTCTTTGACGCGGTTAATCAGCTCCGTAACGGGATTCCCATGTGTTGCCTCAGAGTTCTGCGGTCTTAGACGCGTACGCCTGATTTTAATAATTGATACCCCATCTAATCTAGCCGCGCGCAACGGAGTACGCTCCGAAATTCTTGTCGAGCCAAATCCCTTGATCATTGCCCACATGAATCTTCTTACAATTAGATCGCGTTGATAAATCAAATTGAAGAATTCTCGCAGAGAGAGAGAGTGTGTGTATCTGGCTCTTAGAGCATTTACTACTGGAGGCAGCACTCCGTGCTCGAGAAGTGTGGCCGAATGTCACTAACAAAGAATACATGGGCCGGTATTCATAGTCATTACTTATTTTTAAGGTCGCCTTAAGGAGGTTCTACCGGTAACAGTTTTAAAATTAGGAAAAATCTAAAATTTAGCGTATGAGAGGATTTTAGTTAAATAATGACTCTGTTAAGTTTTGGTGAACTTTCATGGGATGAGAGAAAAGTTCAGAAGATTTCAATTTAAACAGTTTTTCAAATATATCTAAGTTCCTATTGGTCAGACGATATATATGCATAAGATCGAAATCATAGATTGATAAATTCTCTACAATAATCATTCTTGGTATTTTTTTCCTGCGAGTAACGGTTTTCAAAATAACACGCGGTAAAAACTTGGAAGTTTTCGGAAGAATGATGTACGCGGCTTGGTTCGAAAGCTTAAAATTTTGTCGCGTGTTATTTTGAAAATCGTTACTCGCAGAAAAAAAATACCAAGAATGATTGTTGTAGAGAATTTATCAATCTATAATTTCGATCCGATACATATGTATCGTCCGACCAATAGTAACTTAGATATTTGCGAAAACCAATTTAAATTGAACTCTTCAGAACTTTTCTCTCATCCCATGAAAGTTCACCAAAATTTAACACAGTCATTATTTAACTAAAATCTACTCATACGCTAAATTTTAGATATTTCGTAATTTGAAAACTGTTACCGGTAGAACCTCCTTAAGCATTTGCTTAAGTCCGTGTTTCCTGTACGAGACAAGGACGGGAAATATGGGATAGACAGTGGTAGCAAATGCTTAAGTCGATCTCAAGAATAAGTAACGACTATGAATACCGGCCATGCTCTCTTTCTTACTACTCCACATGCGATTGGTTCCAGAGTGAGAAAGACAGCATGTATTCATCGATAGTGATTCTTACCACGCTTCTCGAGAATGGCGTGCTGCCTCCAGTAGTATATGCTCCAAGATCTGGCTAGTCGACTTGAGGTCACTACTTCTATTATCAACATCGAAAGAATTTCAGGTAACGCGTCGCGTACAAAGGGTGCATCGCGTCGCGTCGCGCCGCGCCGGCTAGGTCCATTTCCGTCATTGTTTGCCCGAGGAAATTGTGCTCCGGGGGTTATAATAGATAGCGTTTATCGTTGCGTCGTCGTCCGTGTGGGGGACCGTGTTCGAGGGTAATGGTTCGTTATAATCCCTCCCACTGGCGTCGCTCTGAAAAGATGCTTTAGTGCCGGCTGAAAGTAATACGAGCCATTGTTGCGTTCCCCCGCGAGAGGAACGGAGCGGGCGCGAGCGCGGGGGCGGCCGAGGTAAGGTTTAGTGGCCGCTATCAGGATCGTCTTATGGAGCTCGGGCTGGTTCTTAAGCTTCCAACGGATATCGCGTCGTTTCGTTCCCTTTCTCTGTCGCTTATACCTTTTCGTCGTTCCTTCGGATAATTTGTGTCCGCGTCGCGCGCGCCGCGCGTTTTCCTCTGTTCTCCACGGCGGCGGCGGCGGCGGCGGGATCGTTTCAGTGGATCTTCTGGGATCGTTCCACCGGAAGCTTTCCACCGCCGCCGCTGCTGGAAATACGATTTCGGGTCGGACGATTTCGGACGAATGTGCGGTCCCCGGTGGAATCTCCTGTTTAACAGCGTTTCCCTTCCTCTCGCCGGGCTACCACTGTTTATGCTGATCACTCGCTCTGGCTCGATGATAACGAAGTCACAATATAGTTCCGGAACGAGACCCACTTCGGTCTCGACAAAATGGAATATACGCCGCGCTACCGATTGCTACGCTGTCCAAAGATAAAATTATTTCCTTTGTAAAAATGTACGAGACAAATGCAAACTGTTATTGCAAGGATCAGGGGATGTAGCGCGGCACGTTGGTATAAGTAATGCAAATAAACGCAATATCCTCGGAGCTGTTGTCGGTGCTCGGTTGTAAACAATCGTCGCGACGATGTTCGTTCAACGGGGAACAGAGGAGCAGTGCGTTGCAGATTAGGACGGAGGGAGGGAGCGGAGTGAACGCTATAGTCAGCCCGGCTTCTGGTGTAGCTCGATGTAATGCGATTTGCAAGCGTTATCGTGGTCCGAACGCGCGATCCGACCTAACACGGATTTCCATAAACACGCTGACACCGGGTATTGTTTTCGCCGAGCGGGACAGCCCTTTATTGCCCCGATCCACCTAATTATCTCCCAATGGGATAGCCGCGTGACCCGCCGGGAATCTATCGATTCGGCCCTAGTCCTCCTCCGTTCGAGAGCTCCTCAAGAAAATCATTTAATTGGAATCAAACATTCAGGGCTGAAAGTTAGACGGGGCCGAGTTCGGTGCCGATGTACAAGTGTCAGTAATTCTATTAAACATTCCGAGAATCGAAATTAAGACTGATGTAATCTCGGGCTGAGAAGATTCCAACTGAATTCCTACTTCATTAACTATGAAACGATAGAAACTGTAGAATTATTTCTGCCTGATTATAGATAGCGGGAGAAGTCGATACAACGTCGAACAATTTCGAGTCGGAACGTGGGTCGAAACAGGGGGAACGGGCGCGAGGGGTTTTATGTTGGAATAATTTATCGTTCGGAAGCCTTTATCGGAGAGTTGGCCCGGGCGAATTGACGTGAAAAGCAGCAGCGATTTGCGGTGGCGATTCGGCGAACCGTCTCCTCTCCCAATTTCGGCCGCGAAATTTCGGGCGCGGTGCCCGAGCTCGCGCGCGCCGATAGAGGCTGCGAATTTTTGAATTTTCCAGGAGAAAATTCGAGCCAGCGCAGCGCCGGACGCGAAGCAGAAATTTACGCGCCGCACAAATAGTTTACGCCAGAGAGGAGCGCGTAGTTGTCGATACTAATTCAGCGGGGAACTCTTTGAATCCCTCTCGTCCGATTAATAAGGATTTTTTTAGAGCAACGGTTTGAAATCACCGTTTTACAGTTTTATCCTGTCAGCCTCTAGATAAATGCCATGCTACGAGATTATTTTCGTGAGGAACTGGCCGAGAGGATTTTATCGCACGGAAGACAGACGTCGAGCGAAAAAAGATGGAAGTTTGGATGGAAAACTGGTAGGTGAGCGGCGTCCGATCCCGGGGGAATCCTTATCCAAGTGCAAATTAGGGGTAGGTTTTCTCAGAAAACAGACGCGATAATTTTCTCGTTTCAATTAAAAGATTCTCGCTTAGATAGGAAAAGTTTGCACGAGCCAGCCTCGTTTACGTATGAAAATCATCCGATTCGTGATCTTAACGCAATTAAACGTGAAATTAAATTCTGATATTTGCAGTATCCATCATTCCCTAACCTCCTTTTGCGAGCCAAAATGAATTTGTCTTTCTACTTGATAACTTTTTCCCTATTTCTGTAGCGGGAATAAAGAAACGTCTTAACCGAGGTGAACCGTGTAAGATTTTCGGTGCAAGTTAAGACGCGGATCCAATCGTCAGTTAATTGCCGGCTGGGGTGGGGCCGCAATATTGCCGGGATTGGATTATAAAGTTTTCCATTCGGAATTAATTGCGCCGCGGCACCTGTGCCACCGACGCAAGTTCCTCCGAAGCGACGCAGTCTTTCTTCGGCTAGTTTCTTATCGCGCTCCGCCCATCTTCCTCCGGTGAAATCAAAACACGACGGAAAAATTTGTTTCCACTCCAAAAATTTCATCCTCTCCCTCATTGCATTAATCATTGTCAATAGCGAAGGAATAAATTAAATGGAAAGGGGATGAAGGGTTATTACCCCCTATTAGAGATTATACGTCCATTAAGCTCCGATTAATTTGAATTAAGTTTTGACAAGCTAAATTTATCTCTAGAAGATTTATTACTTATAATATTTAAATAATTGATACTAGTTATTCTGCGTGATGAATGTACTTAAAATTTTGCTGCTGGTAAAACTTTAATAGTTGACTGAGTTAACCAGAATTCGGAGCAAGTGGTCGCACATTATTAGAATTCTGTGGAAATAATGGAACAAGCGTGAGAACTTGTAGTACAATCCTCCAAGTGAGAACTTGAAGTACAATTCTCCTAAAGATCTCTTCCCCGCGATCGGTCAAACGGCACATGGTTCAGCACCTGTCCCGAAAGGTGAGAACATGATCACGGGAGCAAGTTCCGAAGAAGATTAACGAGCGTATCCCGATGTCTCCGGCGGGCAACAGGGAGCCGGCTACGTTCGTGCGTCGAATCGATGACGAAGCTCCGGTTTTTAGACTCGTGGACCGTCGCGTTCCCGTAATCCCGGAAATAGGCAGTCAGTCAGTAGGAGTCGCGTGGACGATACTGCTTCCGTTTGCCGGACACGCGCTGCCTTTTCCTCGCGTCCGACTCAACCCCTGAACACCTGCGCTCCCGGAGGAATGATGGATCGTCCGGGAGCCGGGATCGTGACTCGTTCAGCCGACTACAACTAGGGAACATCTATTTTCCTCTTATTGATACGAGCCGTTCGAAGCGCAATTATATAATTCTAATAAATAATCGTAGACTCGATTCGCCCAAGAGAAATGATAGATTTCGATAGTCAGGGAAAAAGTACGACGATCTGCGACGAGAAACGATTGACAATTTTTGGAAATACGTCGCAGCGGAGGATCGGGATGTAGTTTAAAGTCGATGGAGAGGTAAGCGAGCGCGTAACGATCGGCTTAAAAGTTGAGTAACAAGGGGCGGAGTGTGTACGAAGAGAGCGATCGAGTGGGAACGCCCGTAGGATCCTCTTTTCCCATCGGAACCGGGACCAACGGAGTTTTTCTTCCCTTACCCCGTTTTCAGCCACCACGAGATCCACGCCCGATTGGTTCCAGGCTTAAATCGCCACTGCTTTCGAACTTCGCTAACGACCAACGAATTGTGACACGAGCTCGATCCCGTGTGTCCACCCGCTTTCACCGGACTCTTGACTTTTCATTCGACAAAGAATAAATCAACATTTTCTCAGTAAAGAACAATATTCCATTTCTTTTACTGACGTTCCCGGCCGACGTAAATCACATTTATTTGTTATTAATCTAGCAATATCCGACAACGGACGTTTCCTATTGACTTTTCTAGTTACAAGACAGAGTGGTCCGAAAAAGTTCAACTATTTCGCCGAATCGATACGATATTGCGCGATTTCTTCGTTTCTAAGAAACTTGGCCAACACGGTGTCGAAGACCGATAGCGATTCCCGGCAATTAATGTGTTCGATCACAAAACTCGGAGCGTAACCAGGCGAGGCGGTCGATCCATCAAAAAGTCATCGCGTCCGAGAGAGAAAAAGGAGGGCGAGCGGAGAGCACTCGGGGGGAGGGTTCACCCTTCCGCGGGTGAACGCTCTTTCTCTTTAGGACGTGTTAACTTTATCATCCCGCTATCTTTTTCCTTTCCATTAGCCGGAGGGGGACGGACGCCCGCGCCCGTTCGATTCCTCTCCCACGGGGAGAGTTGTTCGTTCGCCGCCGCTAGATTTATCGTAACCGGGCCCCGGATCGATGTAACACCGATCATTTCTCCGGCGGAACGTCGCTCGAGCGAAACAATCGGATCTACGGGGAAAACAGCGTGATCCGGGGGCTGCTAACGCCGATAAAGCCACCTCGGTTCCGGGGAACGTATCCCTTAAAATTGTTCCGCAGAACTTTACCACCTTACGTCTCCCATAAAACCGTCTATTATATACGGCCTAACTGCGTAAACGGATTACGCGAGCCCGTCCGCGTTCGCCACCGGGCCACGATTTTTCAATCAGTTTTCGAAAATTCGATTAAAACGCGGGAGAGAGAGAGAAAAAAGGAACGAGAGCAATTTTCTCGGTCGCGGTTTGTGTTTCCGAGCCCGTGCGTGCGTGCGCGGGGCTCGCACGCGTCACAGCCCGATGACTTCAATCTATTTCCACGATAGAATGGAAATGGCTGCGCGACGCGGAAACCCGGCGAGGGAATATTCGAAGTCGGCGCGCAGACGGAGATATTCCGCCTGCCGTTCCGCGAGCCATCGTAAAACAGTCTTTACGACCGGTCTTGAGATAACGGCGGGGCACCGACGAAAAACGCCCCGAGCAGAATTAAAAAGGAACTCTAAGTGCTAACTGGAACGCGTCGATAGCCTACTCTTTGTTTCCTTCCGCTTTATTGGCGCGATATCTTCCGGAATGAGTCTCGTTTGAAACTTTCTAATTTCTTATTTTAGAACACGTTATCTCCAGATGTAGTAAAACGAAACAATTGGATTCTAGAGGATTGTACAAAGATAATCGAATGAATTATGCGTGAGCACGTCTTTTTCGTTTTTTAAATGAATCATGATTTATATTGTCGGATTATAAGCGTTCGGCGTGAGCGTCATCGTCATCGTTAGAAAGCAACCACGGCAATTGTCACCCGACACTATTGTCCGACCCCATCCAATTTAACCACAATTTCGATTCCGCATTGTCGCGTAACGAAACAGCGAATCGAGAGATCACGGTCTCGAATGGCGTTCCTGAGAAGAGGAGTAGCTGGCATTCGATGTGAGCACCAATAATATTCTGAACAAGCAATTATAACAAGGATCGCGTTTCGAGTACTGTTCTCGTCCTCGTCGAGCGGAGAAACGTATTTACCAGAAGGACAAGCTCGTTACATAAACGAAGAACAACGAAGGCCCTCGATGTAGGTTAAGAGCGGAGATTTGTAGGGACGCGAAATCGTTGAAAGAAAAGTAGTCACGATATTCTTCGATAACGAGCGTTTCCGCGGCGGTCCCGGTAATCGGATTTGAAACTGTTACGGACAGTTCCTAAGAAAACAATGATCCTCTATCATGGACCTGGGAACTCCGTCTCGTTCGCTCCCGCGGGCAATGAAACAGTCGGGCTTATTGCAAAGAAGAAAAGAGAGGACTTTGGGGGCTGAAAAGCTTCTTAGAGCGAAACGTTGTCAGCCGGAAACTAATTGATCAGGGACCTTTCGCGAACACGCGGCTTCCGACTCGGGAAAGCTTGTAATTGGTCGTTCGTAGGCCGCGAGATTCGCGCGTCAACGGCACTCGTAAAATATTATCTTTATTAAATCCCTGGTCAACTGCGTTTTGTTGGCGGACCGCGGGAATTAATTAAAACGGAAAATTGGCTGTAATTAACCGGGGCCGCGCATGATGAAAATGATACCTGGCCGCGTTCCTGCATAAATCTCAATTTTAATCTGCGTCGCTTTTCTATTACCTTGAACGTAGTAAATACGGCCAATCGATGCTCGTTACGTCTCTCGATTCCTGTAATCCGTGCCTCGGGAGAACGGATACATTCGGCCGGCCGCGTAAATTAAAATGAAC
This sequence comes from Ceratina japonica, assembly GCA_019453355.1. Taxonomy (NCBI): domain Eukaryota; kingdom Metazoa; phylum Arthropoda; class Insecta; order Hymenoptera; family Apidae; genus Ceratina; species Ceratina japonica. The sequence goes on along the minus strand of SMSR01016006.1, from coordinate 217,094 downwards.
GATCCGATAAAAAAGAGAAGGAGAAGAAGGAGAGGGAGCCCGAAACGAAAATAGGAAAAGAAGGAGCGACGTAATAGTACAAGTGAGCAAACGGGAACGAACGGGCGGCGGAAGATAGGAGCGATACCAAACAAGGGACCTCGCCGAGAGATACCAAACGACTAATTAATTCCCGAGCGAATAATTCCGCTCGCGAAGCGAGACAGAATTAATCTGCGCGGATCTGGGCGCGGGGAAAGTCGCAGCTGCGCCGTCGATTTCGCTTCTAAAACGCACCGGCGACGGCGACGAACGAACGAACGAACGAACGAACGGATAGAGAGCTGCGAGCTCCTGTTTTTAATTAGCAATTAACAATCTAACACATTAATTTCCGGCTGGTCTGTTGCGGCGTTCCGTCGAGGTCGCCGCTCGCAAATGCAAATTGCTGCGTGCTGCACGCGGGTCAATTGATTGAATTGACTACGGCGTTTCGCAGGATCGGGCCGCGCTTTGCCAACGCCAACATCTGCGGCCGGCGGCGCTTACTCGCGCCGCTTTTCCCTGCGTAGCCGGTGTGTGCGGTCACGAACGCCGATGCGGTGGCCCGAGCGAATTTCGACCTCGCGTCCAGCCCGGCGGACGGCGGCGAGGAGAGTCGGAGGGGGCCAAACGAAATTCCGCGTGAAATGGATTGATAAAGAGCGCAAGATACCGAAATAAATGCGGGCCAGTAGTATAGGTCGATATTCGAGCCGGCGCTAAGAATTTTGATTGTTTACGAGCATTATTTTAGCCATGCGATGAAATATTTTGCCAATTTCCATTTATTAACCGAGTATTGGAAAAAGAGAAAAAATCAATATGCTACCATCGCATATTAAAACTAGTACTGTAAACAACTATTCGACCCGAAATTCCGCGTGAAATCCGCTAAGCATTTCGATTGTTTACGAGCTTTATTTCAGTCCCGTGCAAAATATTTTGCCAATTTCAATTTATTATTGAACAAAGGGGGAAATCAATGTAGTGAATCATCTCCTATTAAAGCTAGTAGTGTATATCAATATTCGATCAGACATTAACAATGTGAATTGCTTACGATATTACCTCATCTTCGGTAATAAAACATGTTGCCAATTTCAGTTTTAGTACCGATTGATTATTGAACAAGTCAATATTACCTGTCAAAACCCGACGTGGGGCAGAGGACTGAAAAATATATGGAATACGAGGCAAAAACCGGAGTAAACAAAAGGGAAGGAAAAAATGAGCGATACAGGTAAAGAAGTGTCCCGTTTAATTGCATCCGCGGGGACAGTAGTCCGAGTTTTCGTTTTGTTTATACCGATTATTGCGCCCCTCGAGTCAGCGCACGCAGCTCCTCCCTGACGCGTTTGCCTCACGTGCCGGAGCTCGTAAGCCCGAGATTTATGCGGTGGAATTATAAATTATTTCTTGCCGGAAGAGATTTCCAGCTGAACGCGAACGGAGATTACCGAGAGGCTTAAGCGGACGCGCGACACACCGTCATCCACCCTTGCGACCGGTCCATCCCCTTTCCCGCTCGCCGTTCGTCTCCACATGAAATTCGATTATCAAATATTTAAATGACGAATTCGGGATTAACCGACCCCTCCACGTCAAACTCTGGACACGCTCGTCGTTTGCTTTACGCAGCAAAATTTACACCCGAACCGGATTTAAATTCTGTAACCCCTCGGAAAGCCAATGTTTAAAATGGCGCCCGATCAGATAGACACGGTTCGATCGCGAAGAACGAAGCACGATTTATCAGCGCAGCAAAGGGTAAGAGGAAATTCGGTATAATCCTCCCAGGGTTGGAAGCGTGTATTCTCATATTCGGCAACCCCGGGCGAGAAACAGCGGACTATATTGTTTCCGAGTGATTGAAACCATAATTTTCGTTGCGGCCAGACCTGGCGAGCTTCGCATCTGGCAATTTTACGAAATTTTACACACAGCTCCAACCGCGAATCGATACTCCACGCTTCTTCGTTGACAACGATTATTAAAAAAACCGGAGCGTTGCCTTTGCTGCCAGTGATTCCGGACGACTGTTGTCCGACGACAGTAACTGCGTAATCGCGAAACGCGGTACGACAATTAATTCGAACGCTCTTGTCGCAGACGTCATATATCCTTTTGTTTCCCATCAAAGAAAACTAATTGGAGGCGATTTTTTTTTATATGAAACTGATAAAGTAGATTCATTTCTAGGGCGCAGCCATCGGCCATTTTTTATTCCAATAAAAAGTTAATCAAACTACCGGTTTTCCGACAGCTCGTTACAATGCCTGGCTGGCTAAAATTAATACGCTATCTCGCGCGCGTTTCGAATAAACTTTCAACAATAAAACCCGTGTATCAATTAACAATACTACTGTGCCTCTGTTTCCAACGCATAAGGGTTGCGCATCAAAGAAAACAAAATAACCTCAACGTTTTTTCAGTTTTCCCATAACAGGTTTCACCCTTCTATTTTCACCTAACAAATCATTTACCTTTCATCGAATCGATGTTAACAGAATTGGAACAAAAATAACGAAGTATTCTGTTTTATTTGACTATTTTTTTCTTCCGAGGAATGGCCAAGGAATGGGGCACGTAAAAGTGTTTAACAAATCGAAAAACGGTTTCGCAACTGAATCCGNATATGAAACTGATAAAGTAGATTCATTTCTAGGGCGCAGCCATCGGCCATTTTTTATTCCAATAAAAAGTTAATCAAACTACCGGTTTTCCGACAGCTCGTTACAATGCCTGGCTGGCTAAAATTAATACGCTATCTCGCGCGCGTTTCGAATAAACTTTCAACAATAAAACCCGTGTATCAATTAACAATACTACTGTGCCTCTGTTTCCAACGCATAAGGGTTGCGCATCAAAGAAAACAAAATAACCTCAACGTTTTTTCAGTTTTCCCATAACAGGTTTCACCCTTCTATTTTCACCTAACAAATCATTTACCTTTCATCGAATCGATGTTAACAGAATTGGAACAAAAATAACGAAGTATTCTGTTTTATTTGACTATTTTTTTCTTCCGAGGAATGGCCAAGGAATGGGGCACGTAAAAGTGTTTAACAAATCGAAAAACGGTTTCGCAACTGAATCCGCGACTGCGCGACGCGTTTCGAGAGAGTTAGGCCTCGTTCGACAAGTTTCAGACTCGTTCTGCTGTGATGCTCTTTCTCATTAAACCGGACTAATTAACGACGTCCTCCGCGCTAAATCAGAGCCTCTCCCCATTCTTATCGATCAGCAAAATTCAGGCGGAAATATATTTTGATTGCCGCGAGCTTCAAACTCGAGGGACAACTTTGACAGTGATACGAATAGAGAAAAAAAAAAAAGAAAAAGAAAAGAGTTCGTACGGCGGAGGACGGCACGGATCTTTAACTCGCAGTTACTTCACTGTCAGCAGCTTATCCTCCATTATCATTAGGGCGAAACTGCAGAGTCGGTGAAGGCGGGGGATAGAAAGTTTACGCGGCAACAAAATTTTAACGAGAGTCGAAGTCTACGAACGCCGACGCCTTTCTCATCCTATTACCCTCGCTTCCGGCGAGGCACGGCGCCGCACGGCGTCAGGCGACGCGGAAGCATTATCCCTCCGTCTCTCTCTCTCTCTCTCTCTCTCTGACTCGCGATGTTGACAAAATACGACATCAGCGACTGAGAGACGTCGCCGTTGCGTCTTCGTATTTTTCCTCTCCGAGCCGAGGGAGAGACAATTGAGCGAAACTGGCGGCCGCGCGGAAAACAGAAGGCACTTCCGGCTGGTCTGGCCTGGCCACCCGGCTAAAAAGGCTTTAACAAGCTACCATGATCAATTCGTCGCTGATGAAACTACGCCAAGACGCGTTAAATGGAAAATTAACTTCGCTTCTCTTCCTTCTTTTATATTTAGTTTTGTTTTACTTGTTATCGGAAATTAACAGAGCTTTCTGTCCGAAGAGGTTCCCCTCGGACGGTAACGAGAAATTGACATAACGAACAAACTTCCCATGTCGTCTCTCTTTTCCTTTTTTAACAATTTCACTCCTCGGCAATGATCGTCGTTTATATCGGTAAGACCCGGTCGAGGTAAGACGGCGTCGACGACTTCATCCGATGCGAAAAGTGAAATCAGACCGGGTCTCGTTGCTTAATAAGGCAACTTCGCCGGATGAGAATATTTCCCGTTCGCCTCGCTCGTAATACGGGTTTGAAAAAACCTTAAAAGGATATTCCGGTCCCAATGCAAATGCAAAGACGGTTCCGTCCAAAGGAGACGAGCACGGTAAATAACGAACGCGACGGTCCCCGGAGAGACTCGAGACTTGAAACAACAATTCTCCGAGGAGAAAAGAGGACCGTTTATTTTCAAACGATTCGACATTCGCGCGCCGACGGCCGCTTCATCAGTAAATTTGAATAATGAATATTTATCCGACGGGCGGCCGTCCTCGCGTGGCGCTCAATTAACGCGCAATTTTGTAATCATTTTTGCCCGTGATCCTTCGCGCGTTCTCTAGTCCACGTTTCGTCTATCGATTATCGATACTAGACGGAATGTGTATCGTATGAAGAAATTCACCATTATTTGCTATGCGAGCAATTAGAGATTCTCAACTCGTCATTAATTAAACTTTAACGTTAATTATATTTCAAAATATGTTCCTGTTTATATAATTGTAATTGATTAAAAATTATGCAAACGACGCGGTTTATATCGATAGGAATAAAATATAGACGGATGCGCGCGAGACGAACTTGTTTGGAAGGTTGAGAACTACTGTGACACAATTTTACCGGCCCGTTCCTCCGACACGATTTTCCTCTCTCCCAGCCTCTGTTCTCCTTATTTCCTGATAGTACAGAAAATAAAATGCTTTTTCATTTACCGTGATTCCACTCGATGGAAGCGCAAGATTCTCCGCGAAACGCATCGGTCTCGACGGACGACGATATCGTCCGACGATTCTCCGTCCGACCCTTAAAAACGATTCCCGAAGGCGAATAAAGGCGATTTTATTTGCCGGAGACAAACACAACCGCGGATAGAGGAAACCAATTTCATCGAGGTAAATCAAGTTGCGGCAATTAGGAAAGAAGTTATCGGGAAAAGTATCTCTCCATTAGCGGTGATCGATTCGATCATCGAGCCTGCGTTCGTTTCCCAATCGCATTAAAATATGAGCATTTCGTTTCGAGTGGAATGCGCTCGCGGCCCGACGTTCCATCCGCTGTTATGGAAAACAATTTATATTTTAAGAGGGCCGCAAAAATGAAAACCGTTGAAATCTTGTTACTGAATTTTACAAAACTTGTACATTTTATTCCCACGCACTTCATCGTTCACGCGGAAATTAATTAAACACTTCAGAGGAGTCGAACACGGTTTAATTCACTTGCGGCGAACGAATGCACACGTACGTATAACTAAATAAAAATAATAAATAGAACGACTGCGAGACTGACTAAGTAGAACAGGTACGTCACTGGTCAGACCGAGTCGAACGAGTGTTATCGACGAAAGTGAGAATATCAGTTCCTCTCTTAATGAGATCGATAATTTTTCTATCAGGCGATTTTAATAAAACGGGCGAATAGGATATAAAAATGTGACATTCGAATCGTAAATTAAAGAAGGCGAGCAGATATTTATGCGACGATGTATATATACGATGTCGGAAGACTGATTATCCAGCTGCACACCGAGTTCCCACAGAGTTTTCGCTATCGGCAGAGAATATAACGGGGAACGGCTGTTGTTGCGGCGAAGAAATTCATTTGTTATTCAAATAACGGTTCTTGTTGAAACACGTCCACGTATCGAAGACATCGTGCGGCAGGGAGTGCGGCGGAAAATAAAAGAGGCAACGAGACTCGATTAGGTTAATGGATCGAACCATCCATTTCTATGTTAATCCCATCCGGATCGATCGAGAAATCCACGAAATACTGGAGAACGGGACGCTTAGAGCGTCCGGGAAGCCGCAAGGACCTCGAGGTCCTCGAGGAAAGCTCGCCCGGCGAGGAAAGTGGAAACCCGTCCGAGGCGAGCGCTAGACGATAAAGTTCCGTCGCGCAAAACGAATGGAACGGGGGCCAAGGCGTTAGGGAAAAGTAAATGCGCACCGTTTGCGAGGATGAATGATGGGAATAATCCGGATGGCCGGCTCAGGGGAATGATTTATGCGTGGACGTCGGACACGACGCGTTCCCATTCGTTAGTCCGTTTCTCAAACTGTCCCGCGGAACGTCGTGATTCTGTTGGGACCGCCGCGCGGGCTAACCGGACGCTCCATTAGAATGTTTCGCTCATTTGTTGCGATAATNTACATTTTATTCCCAGGCACTTCATCGTTCACGCGGAAATTAATTAAACACTTCAGAGGAGTCGAACACGGTTTAATTCACTTGCGGCGAACGAACACACACATATGTATAACTAAATAAAAATAATAAATAGAACGACGACTGCGAGACTGACTAAGTAGAACAGGTACGTCACTGGTCAGACCGAGTCGAACGAGAGTATCAGGCGATTTTAATAAAACGGGCGAATAGGATATAAAAATGTGACATTCGAATCGTAAATTAAAGAAGGCGAGTCAGTATTTATGCGACGATGTATATGCAACGCGACCGCTCGCTCATGATACGATGTCGGAAGACTGATTATCCAGCTGCACACCGAGTTCCCACAGAGTTTTCGCTATCGGCAGAGAATATAACGGGGAACGGCTGCTGTTGCGGCGAAGAAATTCATTTGTTATTCAAATAACGGTTCTTGTTGAAACACGTCCACGTATCGAAGACATCGTGCGGCAGGGAGTGCGGCGGAAAATAAAAGAGGCAACGAGACTCGATTAGGTTAATGGATCGAACCATCCATTTCTATGTTAATCCCATCCGGATCGATCGAGAAATCCACGAAATACTGGAGAACGGGACGCTTAGAGCGTCCGGGAAGCCGCAAGGACCTCGAGGTCCTCGAGGAAAGCTCGCCCGGCGAGGAAAGTGGAAACCCGTCCGAGGCGAGCGCTAGACGATAAAGTTCCGTCGCGCAAAACGAATGGAACGGGGGCCAAGGCGTTAGGGAAAAGTAAATGCGCACCGTTTGCGAGGATGAATGATGGGAATAATCCGGATGGCCGGCTCAGGGGAATGATTTATGCGTGGACGTCGGACACGACGCGTTCCCATTCGTTAGTCCGTTTCTCAAACTGTCCCGCGGAACGTCGTGATTCTGTTGGGACCGCCGCGCGGGCTAACCGGACGCTCCATTAGAATGTTTCGCTCATTTGTTGCGATAATTATGTGTCCCGCAGTTTTTCAGCCCCCCCGGGGCGTTGTTTTTAAATGAACCAATTTTTCCGCGTCGACGACAGTTCGGCGACACGTACGCGCGCGGATACGGTAAAATTATTCGAGCGAATAATTTTGAAAGTTGTACGAAATTGAAATCCAACGGGAACATTCGTAACGCGCAGGGAATCGGTAAAAAGGGAGAATCACAGAGAGGCACGGTGGAACGAGCCCGGCAAACAAGGGAAAACAACGCGGAACAGAAGAGGAGAAAGAAACGAGGCAAAGGGAAACAAAAATAGCGAGCGGAAAAAGGGCGTAAAAAGAATCCGGTCTCCGGGGAAGGGAGGAAAGCAACGTCGAAGCAACGCAGTTTTGTTATTCTCGCGGCCCCCCAGCGGAACACCTTTCATTTCAACGGCGTGTCGCTTCGTATCACGGCGTCGAATGGAAGAACAACGATTGATAAGTAGAGGGTTGAATCGCGGCTACGTTTGATGCGCGCGTCGCGTCGCGTCGCGTTGCCAGACAGCAGCCAGGATCGAATTCACCGTCCTACTCGGTATTCATGGGAAAACATTTTACGCGCGTGGCCCGCGCGGCTGACTGACGCCCGACCATGATCGCGCGCGCCTACTTCGTCTAACTCGCGCGATCGGAACAACTTTCGGACGAGCCGATGATAGGGAATCTTCGAACGCGTTCCAAGAGAGCATTGGAATCGGGGAAAGTTTACATTCTTCAACCCTGCCTTGTACAATGGCGCAAGACGTTCCGAAGTTACTTCCGCCTCGCTTCGCTCACGCAGCGAATAAAAATCAGGCGCACAGAAAACGTAGCTATCAAAAAAAGAAAATTACTACTTTCTAATGAAAAAATATATCGGTGCTTTTACGGGACAGACGATTCCTAAAAAAAATCCCGCTGTGCGCAGTAATTTCCGAGTGAAGTTCACATGAGCGCGAAGTATAATACTATTGTCGGGGAAAATCTGTAGCTCAGAAAGAACACGGTTCGCGGACAAGTCGGTACAAGGTAAGAGCGAGGTCCGCGTTCCCCGGGTGGAAAACACAATTACCGGGTCGGGTCCGTGCACCAGCCGTTACCCATTCATTCGCCGTGTAAAAGCTGTCGATTGAAGCGAGTCTTTGAGCTCCCTATTCCAAACCACTCCTTTCTTCGAGGCCGAAGGACACGCCGGTAAATGGTCCGTCCGAAGCCGGGGCTCTTCCCGTTCTTATTACCGGGGCGCGGCGTGCCGCCTCGCCGAGCGGGGACACTGGAATTTCAACGTTCAGATGTTCGCGAATTTCCGCGCACCGAGTCATCGGGACAATGCGCCGGGAGAAAGAGGGGAAAGGTCTCCGGCAATTTCGTCAGACTTGCCACGACCACGTTTTTCATTTAGTAGACTCTTTCATGGGTGTCGAGAGAAATAGAATCGGCGAGCCGTTCGGTCGAGATACCCGTTCCCCGGGACAACCGCCGCGGACCCCTCGTTAACCCTTTACACAACAATGTTTTAAATTCCAGAGTCAAAATGTTGAATGTTTCATTCAACGTCAAACTTTTTTTCCCAGGTATAGTATTTTTTATATTATATGAAATTTGATATGTTATCTCGTCGCTACTGTTCCGTGTTTTTTCGATCCGTACCGAGAAGTTACGTTTCCATTTGGCAGTAATTATTATATAACTATGGCAGGTAGGTTTTTCATAAAGAACCGTAAGGTCTGACGGCGAGTTTAATAATCGTTGAAGTTCGCAGCAGGATGTAATGTAAGACACGCCCCATTATTACGCGACGTTGTATACGTATAAGGGAACGCCCAGCGAAATCCTCGACGAAGCTATTAGCATACGCGGTCGTTCCTTTCAATACAGAAACGAGTTTCTAAACGATGAAAGGAAAGCGAAACCGAGTGGTTTGTTGCATCGAACTCGTTCGATTCGATTCGACCTGCGCCTCCAATTCTCGTAATTTTTCGTTCCCCATATGGGATGGCGCCATTCGATTCCCAAAAGCGAAAGAGTTTAGAATGGCGCAAGAATTTTGGTTGAAAGGAAGCCAAATCAAAGAACTTCGCTCGTAGACTGTATAGCTCGGATCCCTGAATCGAAAGTTTACCAATCTTTATCCGAGTAAATGGTCTTTATCTTTTAACGCGCTCCTACAGTAACTCAAGGCCCAGAGATGAATAGAGTGAATCGAGACTGCCCTCGTAAAAGGAAGAAAAAGGACGGAAATTAAACGCGAAACACCGCGCGCGATGTTAAATGGCCGTGCCTCCCTCTCCTCTCTCTCTCTCTCTCTCCTCTGCCGGTGCACCACGGTCGAGAATTGGAATTGCAAACCGGACGATTTCAGTTTGCTCAAGTCATATCGTATTAAACTCGTAAAAAAAGAGACTACAATTTCCTCCTACGAAGTTAGACTAACTATCGACCCCCAACAGTTTCCAGTTTTATCAGGTTCGTTACGGGAATAAGATCAACGTCAATCAACCTGTAGGGTCGCATTGAAAAATTTCGTGTGAACAAAAATGAAAGGTCACGTCCGTAGAAGACGCTCGTCACGCGAGGAACTATAATTTTTGCATGTCAGTCGCGTCCCGCGAATCCCCGACGTCCACAATGGCTAGCCTCTCCAAGAATAAACTTCCGGTCTCATAATCTTTAAGGCAAAGTGGATTGTTTCGTGTATTTCTATCCGCATAGAAAAGTGAAACGAGGGGCGATGTTGGCCGTGGAATAGGACGACCGAAATTGCGCCGTGTAGCAACTTTTTGCGGTTCCGGGTGAAAGGTGAAGAGGTGGGCCGTGATTCTCCTCCCCGTGTCTCCAACCCTTCTTGCCCTCTCCCGGTTTTCTACGATCCATTCCGGTGTTACGGCCGTTCGAACTTTTCTACGCCGCGGTAAAAGCATACGCGACGACCCTCGAATTCGCACCAACTTCACCGTACCGCAACTCCAACTGTTTCTACTTGTGTCCGGCCCGGATTACTCGACGACCCGTACCACGTATTCTCCTTCGGCTTTATTTCCCCTGCGACGCGACACCCTGCTCCTTTCATTATCCGTTTCGCTTTTTATATATCTACAGTTGTTCCGTCGCATCGTTTCCACGCCCTTTTCTCAACCTTTAATTAACCCGGAGAATTCCAGCCGCCCACGAGTTTTAAGACGTACAAAACGTACAACGGGATCAAACGCTCGCGAACAGAACGGATCAACCAACAAGAACTTTTTCTGATATTTCAATAAATAATTATGTGAATCGTTGGACGGTCGCGGGTACATGATTTACTGGCATCTTTCAATTAAACGTGCGAGTTCAAAGGGTGAAAATATTCTGTTGCGTGCGAACGGCGATTAAATAAGACATTAGTCCGTTCTCTCCTCTTACCCCGAACGCAATTAAAACCCACTCTAATCACCCCTGAACAACCGGACGATATCAGTAAAAATACGGTCGCTTAAATCGTTAATACACGGCTGACTCGGTGCATATTAGTTCCAGCTTCTATCAGTCGCTTAGCATCGCAATCGTTAACGTTCCTCGAGACCGTTTCCATGACGTTTCGATGGTCGGCTTTTAATCAAGACCAAGAAATTCAGGCCGGCGGAGGAGGAGCAGAAGAGGGGAAATAGATAATATCGCGGCAGCGCGGCAAGTAATTTTAATTTCGCGCCGCGGACAATTTCAATTTCACCCTTTCCCCTCCGGTGCTTTCGTTAAATATGTACCCAGCGACCTCCCCGATTCTCATCCCCCCGCTTCCCCCCCTGTTTCCCCCCCGCGGTGGTCGTACCGTTAGGATTGCTCTCTTTCTGTACTTGTTACAGCCAGAGGGACGCACCGCATGTAATTCCAGATTGTTTGTCCAACTACTAACTAGTTTCCGGAGGCAGGTGCAGTTGGCGGGTAGTGTCGTTGTGATTGTCAAAGCGAATTAGCGTGCTGCCATCCCTGGTAACGTTCGAATTCCAACCCGTTTCCTGATAATCAACCACTTAATTCTACTACCCCCTCGGGCGCTGATCGTCAACTTCGAAACGATCGACGAACAACTAGAACATGTTTCCGGTCTCACCTGGCCATCGAAAAAATCGGAAATATTACTTTATTTCGTCTCGCCCGATCGTACGTTTTCGAAGTTCGCGATCCGCAGCATTAAATCCGAGCATCGGATTAATCGACGCAACGAATAAACAATGATTCGTGCAAACTTTCGGAGCCCCAGGTAAAAAAGTCGGGTTTAGTACGGCCGGGCGGAGCGAAATTTGTGAGGTTCCTTTGCAAAATCGAACCGTGAAAATCTGTGCGAATACGTGTAGCCGGTCAGGCGAGACGTTAAGCCGACCGAAAAGGTTAACCGGGCAAATTGGTTAAGCCAGTGAAATGGTTAATTGACCGCGTCGATATACCCGGCTGAAACATTAGCGGATTTAGTCGACCGGTTAAGCGGTTTAAACAGTCAGCGGGGACGAAAATGATGTCGATTTCGGTTGCCGTTATGGAATTGGTTTTCAGATGCCGTGCGCTACGTCGCACTTTTTGTCCCTGTCCAACACTGATAATAGCCCCTTATTACACGCGCAACAATACCCGTCGGATTTCAATAGAAACATCTGTCTTGCGAACCCTCGAACCGAACTCAGAAATTCAAATTTGACAATTACAGAATATTAAAAATGGCAATGTGAATTTCATTCTCCGCGAATTCAAAGCTTTATCAATTCCCCACGTGCGTTTTGTCGAATCGTCGAACGACAAAGAGCGTAATTTCTCGTTTATGAGCGGCGACCAGATTTAGACGTTGGCAAACGAATTCAACAACGACGAACGCTATTCGTCCCTGCAGTCAACGTCGATGACCGACTCAAAGCTCACCTCTTTCATCTCTTACGCGAGAGAGCCAGGTTACCGCGAGGCTCGCCTGGGAAAAAGTGGAACCCTCTTCTCTCGGTGAGCTTAGAGCGAAACTCGGCTGCTTTTAATTCTCCGCTTTGACGCTCGGAGGCTCGTTTCGCGCGTACGTGTTAACAACCCTCGCGCTGCCATCGAGGTACAATGTAAACAGCGAGGAAAGTGTCGCTGGAAACGGTCCTGTCGCGCGATAGGCCAGGCTATCAAGTAGCAACGACGTTTGCAACGTCAATTTAGAAAACACTGTTTAGATACGAACTTATTTAATTCTTAAACAATTATATAACATGTTTTTCACTTTTCACATTGTATGTCTATTGATAAGAATTTTCAAGGGTACAATCTGTAATTTTCGCTGTCGAAATCATTGTACAAAATGAAATAATTCTAATTCTCTATTTCTCTAATGCAAGAAGCCCTTTAATGATTCAACGACGTTTGCAACGTCAATTTAGAAAACACTGTTTAGATACGAACTTATTTAATTCTTAAAAAATTATAACACATTTATTACTGTTCACGTTGTATGTCTACTGATAAGAATTCTCAAGGGTACAATCTGTAATTTTAACTTTCAAAATCATTGCACAAGACGAAATAATTCTAATACTCTGTTTCTCTATTGCAAGAAGCCGTTTCACTTTAATGACTCCGCGTCATTATGCTAAACACAAAGACAGTCGCGTGTAACGGGCACGCGTGCACAAAGAACTCGGTTCGGCTGTGAAAACAATCTCTGAAACGCGAGCCGACAGAGGGGTTTCGAATGCCAAACTTGCGGGGCCTCCGAAAGCGACAGGGTCGTTCCGCGTTCGCGTTGGAACGCGACCACGAACGCGCGTACCAGAGGTTCATATCGGCGTGTCCGCCGGACAATTGAATGCCGATTTCCCAGCGGGCCAATCACCGATTCCATCGAATCGTAATATCGTACGGAGTGTATACACGATGTATATCCTGTATATCAGCGGCCGGACTATATCGAAAGGGTTAGGGGCAGGGAACGTTGGTGCCCGGCTATGAGTAGATTTCAATCTGCGAGCGCTCGCGTGGCCCGTGACCCGGCTCGACCCGGTCTAACCTTCGACCAGGCCGCGTATTTTAAGCGTATTACGCGGCCGCACCCTCCACCGCCCCCGCGCGCACGACCCCCCGAGTTCGCGATCCCTTTATGGCGGTGCTTGCTCGCACGTTCGACACACTTTCGCCGATCAATTCCAAACCAGGCCGGTCTCTTTTTCCAGCCGCGCTCTGTCGAGCGTGGAAACACGCATTCGGCTGGTTTTCAATAAAGTGCGTTTCACTGTTTCAAGTTCACTCCACGGCGCAAGATCTGACCCCAATCCGTCGGCACAGTTTGTTCTCGTTCCTTTCGCGTCGGCATCAATTTGACAGCCGAGCGATTCGGTTGAATACGAGAGAAGCGCGCGCGAGATAATGCTCATAAATCAGGGGGAGCGACGCGATAATTTCGTACCGCGGGAGCTAACAAGCAGTTCGGCGTTTTTCCCCGGTTTGCTTTAAATGAAAAAAAAAAGAAATAAGGAAATAAGAGGAGGAAACGGAAGGGGGAATCACGTAGCAAAGCACCGCGACTGCCGCGGTTTTCAACATTTTTAACCCCGCGAGACCAGGCACTATTTAAATATCGTCTCTCTCGCCGACGGTAGCCACGCGGCGTGCCGCGGTGAACAAAAATTTATCACAGCCGGCTGTCGGCCGATTTAAGCGCTCCGCGGAGATACATAGTCCGGCTCAAAGCGTTGAACAAACCCAGACACTAATACAGACGCGGTTCAAACGGGCTGAATTTTAACATAAATACTAAATATTTTTCGCTATTCCCCGAAAAAATATCCGGGGCCCTTGAACAAACTTCGCGATCAACTCCGACACGTTCCCCGGCGAGGAAACTCTTTTTCCTCCTTCGTCCTCTGTTGCCTCAGCCGCCAAGAGAAACATCGAAATTATGTTACTCGAGAAAATTATTCTATCTAGATATACTAACAATTTCACTCGGACAAAGTAAATTCACCGTGTCTAACTATATTTTTTAAACAAGTCGAACTTTTATCGGGAATAAAACGAACGACCGGTGATACATACAGAGGAGAGAAAAGTCTTGTTCGTATGTACGATTGGTTCCATTTGTAAGAAGTGACGTAGCTGCGGCCGGAGGAAAGTCTCTGATTCGGTTCCAACTATATAGGATTGGTGGCTAGCTACTCAGTCGAACGTGCCGCTGTTAACAGTTTCCGGGAAGTTAACAAGGTTTCGAGTCTGCGGCGGAGTGCAGCCGGACAATAGAACGACATTAGAGTGCCGGACACCTAAACCTACCACCAATTCCGGGACACGCTCAATATGTTTCTGTTGTTCCCTACCCCTCGTTTGTCCTTCCGCCTCTCGTTCTTATACTGCGCCGCCCTTGTCCATCGATTTTAACGAGAATCCCTAATCAATTTTCTAATCCCGAGTTTCCGAACTTCTTTGCCTACTCCAGACCCTGTTCTTTATCGCCGGCACGTTCTCGGCCAATTAATCTCGAATGAAACAACACTCGGGCCTGATCGATAATTTCGCACACGTATCGCGCGCGCACAAGCCGCTATCCTGTCCCTCCATTCTCCGCCAATCTATAGACCCTAGATTCGAATTTCGTTCCCCCCCGCCGTCGGCCTCGCCTTCACGCGCGCGGTTCTACGCTCCGTCGCCAAACCGCATCATCTTCTTCCTTCTGCTCCTAATTGTCAAGATCCGCGCGTGACCCGACTGCGCTACCTATTCCCTTGGCCAACCGGCATTCTTGCCGACCACGTACACCAAAACACATAGGGTCACGTCACACGGAACGTAAGGAAGCTTCGATGAAGGAACAACTCTCGCCTGATGAGAGTCTTTACGGCCACCCACCGGTCTGACGATGTATCAACATTCTCACTGGAGAATTTCACCGAATTCGGAGATACAAGTTAACGAGATATTTTATGCGTTTAGTTGAGAATCAAATGTATAGAAGATAAAAACTGCGATGTATTTAGCGTTGATAATGCGCGCGGCAATTATGAGGAGTAAAGTACATAAATGGAAATCTGGTAGAACTTAAAGGGCAATACAGAGAATAGGATGATTGTCGCACGAGCCTGATTTACTAACCAACTAACCAAGAGCAGGGATTTTTGGGTCGTGTTTCACTGTCGAGATGACTAAAGCTTCAGGAATTCCCCGGGACGCGTAAGAAAACAAGCTCCGGGCCGAGGAAAGACGAAGACGAGGTGAAGGAGGAGGAGGAGGAGGAGGAGGAGGAGGAGGAACACCGGGACAAGTGGCGCGGCACGAAAATTCGCAGGTAACGGCCGCGTCGCGATTCTCCCTAGCTCTGTGTCAGAGCGGCGGCGGCGGGCTTTGTACCGGGCGCGTATAAACTCGGCAAAGTGGTTTCGCAGTTTCATTAACGCGGCAACTTAAGCGAGCGTGCACCGACTTACCGCTAATTCAAATTAAGTCGAGCAAAGCCACTGGCCGATACGGGTCGTTTAATTAGCCGTGTGCGAGCGACGAACTAAGTTATTGCCAGCGGGATCTAGTCCCCGGGAAACTTGCGTATGCATAACAGAAAGATTCTAATGAACGCGACGTGAATAGTTCGATTGTACGGCAACTTCCCGAAGAACGCGCGTCGAGTATATATAATAATCTCTTTTTACGTTTCCATCTAGAAATATCGTTGGCTAATTAATAAGAAGCCGCGGATAGAGTCTGACCGCGGACTGTCTACTGCGCCTGAAGGATNCACGAAAATTCGCAGGTAACGGCCGCGTCGCGATTCTCCCTAGCTCTGTGTCAGAGCGGCGGCGGCGGGCTTTGTACCGGGCGCGTATAAACTCGGCAAAGTGGTTTCGCAGTTTCATTAACGCGGCAACTTAAGCGAGCGTGCACCGACTTACCGCTAATTCAAATTAAGTCGAGCAAAGCCACTGGCCGATACGGGTCGTTTAATTAGCCGTGTGCGAGCGACGAACTAAGTTATTGCCAGCGGGATCTAGTCCCCGGGAAACTTGCGTATGCATAACAGAAAGATTCTAATGAACGCGACGTGAATAGTTCGATTGTACGGCAACTTCTCGAAGAACGCGCGTCGAGTATACTATATAATAATCTCTTTTTACGTTTCCATCTAGAAATATCGTTGGCTAATTAATAAGAAGCCGCGGATAGAGTCTGACCGCGGACTGTCTACTGCGCCTGAAGGATTATTGAATTTTAAGTAGCCGCGGCGCGATTGCAGGACACAATGGGTCTCTCTCTCTCTCTCCCTCTCTCGGTCTCGTCTACCTTCGGCTCGAGCAGGACGATTGTGCAAACGTAGCTCCGCGAGGAAATTTCATTAAAAAGCTCGGTGTACGTTCGCATTCTCCCTCTCCCCAGCTAGAGCAGCTTTTAAAAAGGCTTTTAATAGCCTCGTCCGCTCAAAATAATTCCCAAGTTCCTCCGTCTACTTCCACCCTCTTCTACTCCGGCAACTTTTTTATCAGGATTTACGATCGAACTGATTAAGTATTTTTCATCGAATGCCCCGAGCTGGATGAAGGGTTTCGTTAACGAGGAAATTCGCGAGATGAAAAGCGAGACTCCGAGCTCTTCTTCGATCGGTGTCCGTAACAAACTTGCGAATTTCTATCTCCGTTTCTTCATTCAAATGATCAGCCAGAGAATATTGTTTTATTTCACGGACCAGACGCCACGATTTTTTTAAACCCGCAGATCGATTAAATTAGCTCGCTCAGACTAACTGCTAAACACGATCTTACACTACGCTCGCATTATTAAGTCATTAAAGTACCATTTTACTCAATGTCTGCAATGTTCGTTAGTCAGTATTTCGAAGTTACGCTAAATATCATACTTTTTTTCTAGCAGTATTGTTTCCCTTAAAAAAATGATTACTGAGAGATGTACAAAGGAGGGTTGGTATCCTACGACTAATTACGATCAGAGCGTACAAGGTTAGGCGAAAAGGGAGGAGAACCGATGACGTAGCGAGCAAACACGTCGCGATTCCCTTGGATCAGGAAGTGGGTCAATGGAGAGGGGAATCCCGATTAATTAATATCCGCGCAATCAAGGTATTGCCGCTTGGCTCGCAAGGTGACGTGAGAACGATCCCTTCGAGGGATTCCGGCGAAGACCGTCGAGCCAACCGCAATTTACGCGGCAGGAAACGCTTTCGCACTTGCCACGCGAAACACCCTTTGCTCGAAGAAGCTGGAGCGATCTTGGGGCGCGAGACATCATCCGGTTCCGTCATCGGGAAATTAAGAAGCTTCGCTAATTCGTCATTTATTAGAACAAATGGGAAGAGAGGAATCGTGTCATCGTCGAGTTATAAATATAAATTATGGAGAGCAATCTTGGGACTCGTTACGACAGTACAATTAAATTGATTATACTTAATTGATACAAGTGAACGTATATCTTTTAAAAGAATCTGGTGTTCAAGGCTACGCGAAAGCTCGCAATCGCCACATGAATAATAATCTCCCCCAGCTGTCTATCCCTCTAATAAAGATTCTCCAATATTTGCCTCATTCTGAGGACTCGTTGAATAAAGCATTGAAAATACTGTGAATGGAGCATTGATCGATTCCTGAGATTGAGGCTCCTATTTCAATCCGGATAGACAAGCAACACGGATGTATTGGTCGTTCCCTAGACGAATCCCTTAATATTCGCAGAATTCATCGTATATATTTCGAGAAAACAACCTAGTTTCGAATTCCCGATACTCATCTAGCCGTCTATCCGAGCTAATACGTAGACGTAGCATTTTCGCAGTCCCGGGGAAATAAAACGGCGAGGCGGACGACTGAAAGGCTCGATAAACTTTCGAGGATCGAATTTGGTCCGCGAAGAGCACTCGATGGAGTTCCTCCGCAGAAAGAAACACAAAAGAACGGGGAATAAGCAAGCGGCTACCTCGAAGCCCGACTTTGTTCTCTACGGAAGATCCTCCTCCTCTGGTGACGACTGACTTGCCAACTTACCAATAAATTTCGCAAAGAGAAACGTTTCGGTTATTAGGCTCGAGGGCCCTCGATGTTTGCCCTCGCTTAACTCCTTATTAGGTCATCGCGCGATTCACGTGAAAATAGAGCTAAAAATTGCGGCAATTCGTGGCGAATGGAACCAATACTCCAAACGAACTTTTATTAAGTCAATTTTATATAAAATAAATAAAAATTCGCATGCCTCTTTTTGCACACACCGGGCATTCGTCAGATTCGACGAACGTCCATTGTTCTCTACGGCAACCTACTAATAACGCGAATAAAAAAAAGGATCGTCTGCAATTTCGGCGACGAAATCGCAGCGTTTGTCAAGCGAGTTGCCGCTCGTTTCTCTCGCGGAACGTTAATTTGTAGCAGCGGCGCACGTGGTAAATATCCCTCACGAGGCCACATTTTCGTTGTTTTATTCGATTATCAGTCGGCGATCGAAACGGCCCGGACCAGGTTCAGTGTATATTTTCATCCGGTAATTTACGAAAAGCAGTTGTCGCGACGGCACGTCGCGCCGCGTAACGTTTCGCAATTCATAACTTTCGCAGTAAGCCGCGCGCCGCGGCGAGAATTGACGACCGACCGGCTGCGCGACGAGTGTCACTGAACGTTTTTACCCGCAAAATGATGCACGACCGGCGAAATTGCAGCGAAACGCGTTCGCCCTTGCCATTCCCTTTGCCAACGTTTCTTTATAAATAGACTGTGGATTTTTATGCAAAATAAACCGTATACTGAAAATTTCAGAATTGCGATTTTAATATGAATCTCTTCCACGATTTAAAATATCCATTCATTCATTTTTGATAGTCCATATATTTTTAAAGTCGCTTTATTCTTTATATATCCTACAGGTTCAATTGTTTCTATAAATGAAAAGAATCCACGATCACTTTATAAATATAGCGAATCGTTCAATTTTAATCATTTTAGAAAGTAGACGTTAAATCATGAATTATAAATTCGCAATTCTTTCTATAAAGCGCGGAAAAGTATTTCACTTCTATTTCTGTTTGCTTATGTACTCTTAATGAAAGAGCGGAAATCGGTAACGGGCGAGAGGAGTTGCTGGCTCTCGCGGCGCAAGGTTTGTATCGATCATCGGAGGCCGACACGCGAAATTACGTTTCATCGATGTAAACTTTACATCCCGATCGCGATAACAGATTGCCGGCGGACTGCGTAGCGTTACCTGACTGCGCATCGGTCACAGGTAACGATCGCGTGGACAGCGGTTATCCCCGGGCTACGTTAAATTTTACAGTCCAACGGTAATAAATTTCAACAGTCCAAGCATGTCGCGCGCGACGACTGCCCGTACTGTACGTATTACCGACTTCCGCAAACTGTTACCTAGCCCGGTTAGAGGCTCTCACCGCGAGCGCAAATGTGTCAGGAATCAGAGATGACCGATACGAAACCAATCAAGATTAAAGAAAGAACTATGATTTTTGCATACAAAAAATGATTGCTGTTCCAGTTACGATCTCAATGTAAAAGAATTACGCTCTGTAATCTTCGGTGCATACAATTCTCCCAAATTTACATTACAGTCATCGTTTTCAACAAAGAGCTGCGTATATTCGACGGGGGCGCAATCTAAGTTGCAATCGCGCGCAATTATCCTGCTAATTGCAGGCGTAAAGGAACTGATCGATCAAACTGTAAAAAATTGTGCGAGCACGAGGGAACGGGGGGAGGGGGGGGGGCAATATGGCTGAGCCGAACGTAATGTCGGTCCAAGCTCAAAGGAGGAAGCAGAACGAGAGCAAGTCCTTTGGGGGACCGTTATTAAATAACAATCGAGACGCAGACGTCACGCACGCGGGCACAAGAATGGCCGTTAACGATATACCTGTCGTTAGCGTAACGGGCATTATCGTGGCCGTTGCTCGGTGCAAACCGTGCCGGCCTCCGTGTAACGATATTAGAGGATAATGGAACCCTCCTCTGTAACGGCGACACGGACAACGTCTACACGGCCTGATAATAGTCCCAAGCGTCGGGCTAGCACGCGTGCATCGCTATCGTGCACGCGCGGACGCGTTGCGTCGCGTCGCGAGTCGCCGAGACGGTAATGAGACCACACGCCCAGGGGCCTTCCACCTACGTACAATGCAATTCCGCTTGTTACCGATAACGCCCCTGCGATTTCAGAACGTTCGTTATCTGTGCCCGTTCTCACTCTCTTCCCGCGGTCGTCCGCTTTGTCCTTGAGCCGAAGACTTTTAATCGTTTCTTCAAAGTGTGATATTTAAAAGCTCTCAGGATCTAAAAAACGCGGGCTGCGTCCCGCGCGGTGTAATCACTCGGACGGTGCACGGACAATAGTTTAGTCCGGGCCGCAAGGAAGACAAAAGGAAGGGTACGCGATCGAATGACACGCGGCTGGACCAGGCTCATTAATCAGGCTGGCCGGCATATAGAGCGCAATTATCCGACGGTAATTAACTTCGCAAACTGCAGCCCCCGCGAACTCCGGACACAAGGCGAACGCGCAAAGGACGGAACGGAACGGAACGGAACGGTACGGCAGGGCATGAGACGAAACGGGACGGGACGGGACGGGACGGAATGGGGATGATGCTTGATATAGGGGCGAGTGGGCGGCACGACGGTGGCGGCGGCGGCGCTGGATGGAAGGTTCTTCGTGGGTTCCAGCCTGATGGAGCTGTTCTAGAATTATACACGGGGTTAGCCCAGCGGCAGCCCAGCTTTTGCCCCGGAAACTAATTTAACTCTCGCATCCTCCCGACCCGGTGCACAGTCGAACCTCCGACATCGACCCTCTCGCGCCCCCGATCTCGCCCCCCCCCCCCTTCGAACCGACTTAATGCGTCTACAGAGAGACGGTGCGCTTCTGCGAATCGAGGACGATCGGCAACGGTCTCGAGAAAAAACTAAGTTACGTCGTGTACAACGCGCGGTGAAAGTTCGTTTGATTCGGCACTCGAACGAGGGAAGAGTGTGTGTCATAGAACGTGGCGCTCGATACGGATGCAACTCGATCGCGGGAGTGGTTCACGTTCGAGTGCCACTCTCTGGCATTAATTAGAGGGATCGGACGAAATTCAATATGGCATCAACTTCGTCGTTCCTTTCTAGACAAATTCGTCGATCCGTACCGCGCAGGAGAGTTCTTACGTTTTTTGAAAAAATACAATGATTTTATTACGACGAGATATAGAATTATTTCCACGGATCGTAACGTTTGTTTAATTTTATCAATAGGAATCCGCGTGAGTATCAGCAAATCGAGGCAAGGCTTTTATTCATGCCTAGAACGCGAGGTGTACGGATTGGATAATGGGAATTCGGCTGATAAATACTTGCTCAACTACCCTAACATAGTGGATTTGCGAAAGGGGCAACTCGACGAATTCAAGGATAATGGAACGAGCAGGTTGGAGAGCGGGCATGCATGGAAATTTAGCAAATTAAGAGACTCGGACCTGATTCATCAATACTCGTATAATTAACAGGTGATCTTAATTGAGTGAGAGATCTTTATTTTGGCGCTCCTTTTAACGGAGCCCGTCTAGAACCTGACGCTCGGGTTTACGGGAAACTTCTGTCTGTTCGCTCTTATCCGGTTGCTAATTCAATTAGCCAATTTTCATTGTACCGTTCACGCGTCCCGACTGTTTTAATTCGCAGACGATAGTCGATATCCTTTCCCTCCGACGCTCCTTTTTTACATGTTCCCCCGGCCGTAGTCCGTTTCGTGTTTGCCCACGGTCAACGATCATCCTCTTCATATATCTACTCCCAAGCCCGACGACCCTACGCTCTCCTTCCGCCGACGGAACTCTATCTGCTCGCCGGTAAAACGCGGACGCAATAATTCGTTCGGTTCGCTTCACGAATATTCAGTAAGCAAACGAAGGGAACGTAGCTATCCGCGAGTGAATTCTAATAAAATCCTGCACCGTTATCGTACGAGGGAAAAACGGATCGCGGGGAGAAGAGAGGGCGCGCGTATAAAATCATACATAATATTTTCACTGCCGCTACGGTAATAACAATTACATTTCCGTCAGACCGTTACGCGTGTCACGATAAATTGTAAATAAGCTTCTCCCGGGGATGAAAGCCCCGCCGCGTCTGGATAAACTCTTGAAAAGATATTCCGGTCGAACGTGACGCGTTTTCTCGAACGACTGATGGAATCACCTGCCCCGCGTGTCCCCGGCCCCGCCAGGTCTCACCCCGAGATTTACTGTAAATTTTAACGCGTCCGTGCGAGAGAGCGTAGACGCGCCTCGAATGCATCCAGCCCCCGTACAAAAGGGACGCCATTAACGTCTACCATTCTTTCCACTTACCCCCGGCGCGACGCGCGATCCTCACCCCTTTCGGGAAAAGTCGATTCGAACCGGAACTTCGTCCACGGTAAAGGAACGATATCAAAGTTTGCTTTCCTCCTCCCCCCTCCCCCGGTCCCGCCGTTGAATTTTATTATCGGAGTTAATTTTATTTCTTCCGGCCGCAGTTTTTCAGAGAGGAACAGGAATTAAATATTGACTACTCAAAATATTGAAATGCTAGCAGAGATACCGTGATTTATTTCTTTTTTTTTTTTAAACGGATTTGCTTAACTTGCGCTCGGGGGCGATCCTAGGACCGAATAAACACGGGAGTCGGAACCGCGTGGGGCGAAAAACGTTGAATATTTGGCGAACAAACTCCGGATGAATTTAGCGACATTCTTCCGCACGCTGTTTGCTAGCCGCGTCCCTCCGACAATTTCCCACATCTCCGCCGACCATACNTAGCACGCGTGCATCGCTATCGTGCACGCGCGGACGCGTTGCGTCGCGTCGCGAGTCGCCGAGACGGTAATGAGACCACACGCCCAGGGGCCTTCCACCTACGTACAATGCAATTCCGCTTGTTACCGATAACGCCCCTGCGACTTCAGAACGTTCGTTATCTGTGCCCGTTCTCACTCTCTTCCCGCGGTCGTCCGCTTTGTCCTTGAGCCGAAGACNTACACGCCCAGGGGCCTTCCACCTACGTACAATGCAATTCCGCTTGTTACCGATAACGCCCCTGCGATTTCAGAACGTTCGTTATCTGTGCCCGTTCTCACTCTCTTCCCGCGGTCGTCCGCTTTGTCCTTGAGCCGAAGACTTTTAATCGTTTCTTCAAAGTGTGATATTTAAAAGCTCTCAGGATCTAAAAAACGCGGGCTGCGTCCCGCGCGGTGTAATCACTCGGACGGTGCACGGACAATAGTTTAGTCCGGGCCGCAAGGAAGACAAAAGGAAGGGTACGCGATCGAATGACACGCGGCTGGACCAGGCTCATTAATCAGGCTGGCCGGCATATAGAGCGCAATTATCCGACGGTAATTAACTTCGCAAACTGCAGCCCCCGCGAACTCCGGACACAAGGCGAACGCGCAAAGGACGGAACGGAACGGAACGGAACGGTACGGCAGGGCATGAGACGAAACGGGACGGGACGGGACGGGACGGAATGGGGATGATGCTTGATATAGGGGCGAGTGGGCGGCACGACGGTGGCGGCGGCGGCGCTGGATGGAAGGTTCTTCGTGGGTTCCAGCCTGATGGAGCTGTTCTAGAATTATACACGGGGTTAGCCCAGCGGCAGCCCAGCTTTTGCCCCGGAAACTAATTTAACTCTCGCATCCTCCCGACCCGGTGCACAGTCGAACCTCCGACATCGACCCTCTCGCGCCCCCGATCTCGCCCCCTCCTCCCTTCGAACCGACTTAATGCGTCTACAGAGAGACGGTGCGCTTCTGCGAATCGAGGACGATCGGCAACGGTCTCGAGAAAAAACTAAGTTACGTCGTGTACAACGCGCGGTGAAAGTTCGTTTGATTCGGCACTCGAACGAGGGAAGAGTGTGTGTCATAGAACGTGGCGCTCGATACGGATGCAACTCGATCGCGGGAGTGGTTCACGTTCGAGTGCCACTCTCTGGCATTAATTAGAGGGATCGGACGAAATTCAATATGGCATCAACTTCGTCGTTCCTTTCTAGACAAATTCGTCGATCCGTACCGCGCAGGAGAGTTCTTACGTTTTTTGAAAAAATACAATGATTTTATTACGACGAGATATAGAATTATTTCCACGGATCGTAACGTTTGTTTAATTTTATCAATAGGAANATGAAAACTGGTCTCATTCAGCCACGGGCAGCCACTTACCCGTTATATCCACACGCAAACGAGTTCCAGCTCTCTCTCTATTCTCTCGCAGCCCGAGGGATGGAACTCGCGTCACGTTCCTCCGGAAGCGGTTCGAAATACGAGAGACGGGAAACAGTTCGAANGCTGATAAATACTTGCTCAACTACCCTAACATAGTGGATTTGCGAAAGGGGCAACTCGACGAATTCAAGGATAATGGAACGAGCAGGTTGGAGAGCGGGCATGCATGGAAATTTTGCAAATTAAGAGACTCGGACCTGATTCATCAATACTCGTATAATTAACAGGTGATCTTAATTGAGTGAGAGATCTTTATTTTGGCGCTCCTTTTAACGGAGCCCGTCTAGAACCTGACGCTCGGGTTTACGGGAAACTTCTGTCTGTTCGCTCTTATCCGGTTGCTAATTCAATTAGCCAATTTTCATTGTACCGTTCACGCGTCCCGACTGTTTTAATTCGCAGACGATAGTCGATATC
>SMSR01016006.1:167660-191905 GCA_019453355.1 Ceratina japonica | reverse complement strand
AATGCGCGCGGCCACATCCCACCTACTCGTTATTCGTTTGAAAAATATCGGTACTTCTGCTGATTTTGCTCCCTCGATAATTTACTCTAGCGTCGGATTGTGTTTCCACGATTTCCGGTACCTCTCATTTTCCCACTATACGCGCTTCTAGCGTTGTACAAAGTTATGTACTCGACAATGGAATGTATTTTCCGATCAAGTTTCGCACGTAACTTCCCCAGAACTGAATTTCATAGTTGAACAATTGAATTAAATATATCGACCTATACACGAAACGTAAAGCTGTGCGAATATTCTTCATCTCTACGTCCTTTATCCCCGGGGGAGCGTACGATTTCCTTTTCTCAGTCGATGGAAAAAAATGAAGACCCGCGCCGGGAATAAAACGATGAAAATTCGCGATGGAAAGGGTGAACGAAGGAGATTGTGTAACGCGGACGAGGGGGCGACGGATCCCGTTGGGGGATCGCCCATTGATAATAAAAAAAAGTGGGAAGGCGAGAAATAACGAGGCGAGCGTCGGCGGAAAAGCTACGTCAAGTTTTTATACACAGCGAGTTTCATGAACGATTTATAAAAATCAGGCGACAGAAAATGTGGGAACATGAGTTTTCTCTAGACGAACGAGGGAAAAACGAAGGCGTCCTGACGAGGAGGAGAACGGAGTGGAGGCCAAAGGAGCGCGCGGGCAACGTTGGGCGCCTACGAGGGTAGTCGAGCAAAGGGACTCCGAGGGTGGAGGCTCTACAGAATTAAGAGGCCATTAGCCTTTCATTAACTCGACGTCGATACTCTTTCGTGACTCGTTCTTTGTCACGGTGTCCCTCGAAGGAACAGGCGCAGCGATGAAAACTGGTCTCATTCAGCCACGGGCAGCCACTTACCCGTTATATCCACACGCAAACGAGTTCCAGGCTCTCTCTCTCTATTCTCTCGCAGCCCGAGGGATGGAACTCGCGTGACGTTCCTCCGGAAGCGGTTCGAAATACGAGAGACGGGAAACAGTTCGAAGATCTTTGAAGCTACAAGTCAAGCGAATTCCCTCCGCGAACTATGAGACAATGAAGTTCGACAGCGGAAATTGGTCAAAAGTTATTGGCCTAATTAATTCCCCGGCGTCGTTAGTCGGATATTAGCTGAGAATTTTCGCTCCATAAACAGGGGATTAACGAACAAAAGCGATACAAAGGTGGCGAAGACCGAGCGTACGCGCGAGTCGCTCGAGAGAGAAGGCCTTCTCGCGGCTCGTTCCATTAGACTAGACGATAATTGACTGTCAAACCCGCGGCACGCCGTGTGCGCACAGGTCGTTCGACTGTAATCCCAGAAACGGGTTAATTGCGTTATGGCTGTCATTATCTCGGTCGCTGAGCATGCAGTTCTCGAGTGGGCCGCGCCGCCGCCGCCGCCGCCCGACGCGACGCGACGCGACGAGGCGGCTTGTGCACGTAATCCCGGTGAAACGTTTACTTCTAAACGTGCGGGGCAACAGAAATTTCGTCCCGTTTATTCGATTTGCCGACTGGCGCGCGCGCGCGCGCCTCCCTCGATTTTTCGATTCTCTTTTCGCCTAAGCTCCGCCGAAACAATTGCATTACCTTTCTTCCTCCTCGAGAGCTTCTCCAAGGATAAAAATAACGACGCGCGACATAACTAATTAAATAACCGAATCCCGTAGGAGAATCTTTGACGCAATTCGAAAGCGAACTAAACATCTCTGGTTCGCAAAAAGCCTCGACTTCAAGGCCGGTAAGCAAAGGCTCTTTGTCGACATTAATTAACGCCCTCGCATTTTCCCGTTAGCTTTGCCGCTTTCATGCCGTTCCCGGAGTTTCGCCAGACCATTTTCCTAGTTAGCCGGCGGCAGGAATCGCGACGCGTAATACATAAAAATTGACTTNTGCTGTTTGCTAGCCGCGTCCCTCCGACAATTTCCCACATCTCCGCCGACCATACAAGAGGCTAGCGATACAGGATAAACACGACAATGCGCGCGGCCACATCCCACCTACTCGTTATTCGTTTGAAAAATATCGGTACTTCTGCTGATTTTGCTCCCTCAATAATTTACTCTAGCGTCGGATTGTGTTTCCACGATTTCCGGTACCTCTCATTTTCCCACTATACGCGCTTCTAGCGTTGTACAAAGTTATGTACTCGACAATGGAATGTATTTTCCGATCAAGTTTCGCACGTAACTTCCCCAGAACTGAATTTCATAGTTGAACAATTGAATTAAATATATCGACCTATACACGAAACGTAAAGCTGTGCGAATATTCTTCATCTCTACGTCCTTTATCCCCGGGGGAGCGTACGATTTCCTTTTCTCAGTCGATGGAAAAAAATGAAGACCCGCGCCGGGAATAAAACGATGAAAATTCGCGATGGAAAGGGTGAACGAAGGAGATTGTGTAACGCGGACGAGGGGGCGACGGATCCCGTTGGGGGATCGCCCATTGATAATAAAAAAAAGTGGGAAGGCGAGAAATAACGAGGCGAGCGTCGGCGGAAAAGCTACGTCAAGTTTNTCAGTAACAATTTCCTCCCGTATATTATAAAAAATGAACGAGCGGTAGAGACGACGAAGGAGCAGTAAAAGGTCGCGACGACTCCCGTAGGAGACTCGAAGGCGATCAGAAGCAATTGCAACTGCGATACGTCAAACTAGGGGAACAATGATTTTTATCGTCGCGCAGTCACGAAATTTTGTCCGAGTCGGAACGAGCGAAGCCAGTCACCGTAAATCGTGGATTCGAACCTGGATCTTCCTCGAGTTTCGCAGTCGAAGCGTCTACGAGAATACGGTACCGCGGTCACGTACAGACTGTTTCAAAATCCAATTTGTCGTTGATGTTTCGACGGTCGCTGCGCCACCGACGCGATTACATATAGGATGAACTCGTTAAAGTTCGAAGGAACACACCGGCACGCGGCGCCCGAGCCAGCGGAGGGGAACAGGATGAAACGGCGCCGGGAATAGTCTGCAACCCTGACGCGAAATACTGAAACATGTAGCACACGATTGCCGGACGGGGGGGTGTAACCGACACCCACCCCCGTTGGCGAATTCGCAGGGAACCCGTAAAAACCGGTCGTAAAACCGGGATACGCTTCTCCTTTGGAGGAGGGCGGCTTAATATCGGCATCGATCCGGCCTCCCTTATTTAAGTATCGCCNTGCGATGGAAAGGGTGAACGAAGGAGATTGTGTAACGTGGACGAGGGGGCGACGGATCCCGTTGGGGGATCGCCCATTGATAATAAAAAAAGTGGGAAGGCGAGAAATAACGAGGCGAGCGTCGGCGGAAAATCTACGTCAAGTTTTTATACACAGCGAGTTTCATGAACGATTTATAAAAATCAGGCNGCGATCAGAAGCAATTGCAGCTGCGATACGTCAAACTAGGGGAACAATGATTTTTATGTCGCGCAGTCACGAAATTTTGTCCGAGTCGGAACGAGCGAAGCCAGTCACCGTAAATCGTGGATTCGAACCTGGATCTTCCTCGAGTTTCGCAGTCGAAGCGTCTACGAGAATACGGTACCGCGGTCACGTACAGACTGTTTCAAAATCCAATTTGTCGTTGATGTTTCGACGGTCGCTGCGCCACCGACGCGATTACATATAGGATGAACTCGTTAAAGTTCGAAGGAACACACCGGCACGCGGCGCCCGAGCCAGCGGAGGGGAACAGGATGAAACGGCGCCGGGAATAGTCTGCAACCCTGACGCGAAATACTGAAACATGTAGCACACGATTGCCGGACGGGGGGGTGTAACCGACACCCACCCCCGTCGGCGAATTCGGAGAGAACCCGTAAAAACCGGTCGTAAAACCGGGATACGCTTCTCCTTTGGAGGAGGGCGGCTTAATATCGCATCGATCCGGCCTCCCTTATTTAAGTATCGCCTCGCTCGTGTTTTCGTNTCCCCCGGTCGAAGCGAAAAAAATCCCGCCGTTGAATTTTATTATCGGAGTTAATTTTATTTCTTCCGGCCGCAGTTTTTCAGAGAGGAACAGGAATTAAATATTGACCGCTCAGAATATTGAAATGCTAGCAGAGATACCGTGATTTATTTCTTTTTTTTTTTAAACGGATTTGCTTAACTTGCGCTCGGGGGCGATCCTAGGACCGAATAAACACGGGAGTCGGAACCGCGTGGGGCGAAAAACGTTGAATATTTGGCGAACAAACTCCGGATGAATTTAGCGACATTCTTCCGCATGCTGTTTGCTAGCCGCGTCCCTCCGACAATTTCCCACATCTCCGCCGACCATACAAGAGGCTAGCGATACAGGATAAACACGACAATGCGCGCGGCCACATCCCACCTACTCGTTATTCGTTTGAAAAATATCGGTACTTCTGCTGATTTTGCTCCCTCAATAATTTACTCTAGCGTCGGATTGTGTTTCCACGATTTCCGGTACCTCTCATTTTCCCACTATACGCGCTTCTAGCGTTGTACAAAGTTATGTACTCGACAATGGAATGTATTTTCCGATCAAGTTTCGCACGTAACTTCCCCAGAACTGAATTTCATAGTTGAACAATTGAATTAAATATATCGACCTATACACGAAACGTAAAGCTGTGCGAATATTCTTCATCTCTACGTCCTTTATCCCCGGGGGAGCGTACGATTTCCTTTTCTCAGTCGATGGAAAAAAATGAAGACCCGCGCCGGGAATAAAACGATGAAAATTCGCGATGGAAAGGGTGAACGAAGGAGATTGTGTAACGCGGACGAGGGGGCGACGGATCCCGTTGGGGGATCGCCCATTGATAATAAAAAAAAGTGGGAAGGCGAGAAATAACGAGGCGAGCGTCGGCGGAAAAGCTACGTCAAGTTTTTATACACAGCGAGTTTCATGAACGATTTATAAAAATCAGGCGACAGAAAATGTGGGAACATGAGTTTTCTCTAGACGAACGAGGGAAAAACGAAGGCGTCCTGACGAGGAGGAGAACGGAGTGGAGGCCAAAGGAGCGCGCGGGCAACGTTGGGCGCCTACGAGGGTAGTCGAGCAAAGGGACTCCGAGGGTGGAGGCTCTACAGAATTAAGAGGCCATTAGCCTTTCATTAACTCGACGTCGATACTCTTTCGTGACTCGTTCTTTGTCACGGTGTCCCTCGAAGGAACAGGCGCAGCGATGAAAACTGGTCTCATTCAGCCACGGGCAGCCACTTACCCGTTATATCCACACGCAAACGAGTTCCAGGCTCTCTCTCTCTATTCTCTCGCAGCCCGAGGGATGGAACTCGCGTGACGTTCCTCCGGAAGCGGTTCGAAATACGAGAGACGGGAAACAGTTCGAAGATCTTTGAAGCTACAAGTCAAGCGAATTCCCTCCGCGAACTATGAGACAATGAAGTTCGACAGCGGAAATTGGTCAAAAGTTATTGGCCTAATTAATTCCCCGGCGTCGTTAGTCGGATATTAGCTGAGAATTTTCGCTCCATAAACAGGGGATTAACGAACAAAAGCGATACAAAGGTGGCGAAGACCGAGCGTACGCGCGAGTCGCTCGAGAGAGAAGGCCTTCTCGCGGCTCGTTCCATTAGACTAGACGATAATTGACTGTCAAACCCGCGGCACGCCGTGTGCGCACAGGTCGTTCGACTGTAATCCCAGAAACGGGTTAATTGCGTTATGGCTGTCATTATCTCGGTCGCTGAGCATGCAGTTCTCGAGTGGGCCGCGCCGCCGCCGCCGCCGCCCGACGCGACGCGACGCGACGAGGCGGCTTGTGCACGTAATCCCGGTGAAACGTTTACTTCTAAACGTGCGGGGCAACAGAAATTTCGTCCCGTTTATTCGATTTGCCGACTGGCGCGCGCGCGCGCGCCTCCCTCGATTTTTCGATTCTCTTTTCGCCTAAGCTCCGCCGAAACAATTGCATTACCTTTCTTCCTCCTCGAGAGCTTCTCCAAGGATAAAAATAACGACGCGCGACATAACTAATTAAATAACCGAATCCCGTAGGAGAATCTTTGACGCAATTCGAAAGCGAACTAAACATCTCTGGTTCGCAAAAAGCCTCGACTTCAAGGCCGGTAAGCAAAGGCTCTTTGTCGACATTAATTAACGCCCTCGCATTTTCCCGTTAGCTTTGCCGCTTTCATGCCGTTCCCGGAGTTTCGCCAGACCATTTTCCTAGTTAGCCGGCGGCAGGAATCGCGACGCGTAATACATAAAAATTGACTTACCCGGATCGGAAGAAGGATGAGACCGGGTGAGCCTGCAGAGTTGCAGCGGCAGATAACGCGTATCCGCTCGCGGTGGAGATTTCGGTGGGGGTGGCGTCGCGCTGAGGAACCCTCGCTGGAGCTCCCATCCCACTTCCTGGATGATCGAGGCCTTTCGAAAGTACGGCGTCACTTCTCTCAGATATTTCACTGCAAAAGAACGATAACACACTTTTGTCAATCAATACGTTTATCCGATTCGTTGTCCTACGATTTATTTTCACTCCGCGTCCAGTAACAATTTCCTCCCGTACATTATAAAAAATGAACGATCGGTAGAGACGACGAAGGAGCAGTAAAAGGTCGCGACGACTCCCGTAGGAGACTCGAAGGCGATCAGAAGCAATTGCAGCTGCGATACGTCAAACTAGGGGAACAATGATTTTTATGTCGCGCAGTCACGAAATTTTGTCCGAGTCGGAACGAGCGAAGCCAGTCACCGTAAATCGTGGATTCGAACCTGGATCTTCCTCGAGTTTCGCAGTCGAAGCGTCTACGAGAATACGGTACCGCGGTCACGTACAGACTGTTTCAAAATCCAATTTGTCGTTGATGTTTCGACGGTCGCTGCGCCACCGACGCGATTACATATAGGATGAACTCGTTAAAGTTCGAAGGAACACACCGGCACGCGGCGCCCGAGCCAGCGGAGGGGAACAGGATGAAACGGCGCCGGGAATAGTCTGCAACCCTGACGCGAAATACTGAAACATGTAGCACACGATTGCCGGACGGGGGGGTGTAACCGACACCCACCCCCGTTGGCGAATTCGCAGGGAACCCGTAAAAACCGGTCGTAAAACCGGGATACGCTTCTCCTTTGGAGGAGGGCGGCTTAATATCGGCATCGATCCGGCCTCCCTTATTTAAGTATCGCCTCGCTCGTGTTTTCGTGTTCTCGTTACCGGAATCAAGGATCGACGAGCCTCGAACACGGTCGAAGGATCGATCCCTCCGCCGCAATTGCGCGTCCTGTTTATCGACAGTCGCAAAAATATTGTAAACACATGAACGACAAACAAATCTGACTGCTGCACGCGCGTGTTTGCATAACGGACGCGTGCGTAGCGTAAAGTAAAAGTCAAATACGGAAATTCGATACAGAGTAAATTTATCAACAAATGAACATGAGGGTCAATATTTATTATAAGCCGGCGCAGATAATTGCGTTACGCGCAGTGAATCTACTCGTGTAACCCCGCGACGACGCGTCTTTCATTAGGCTGCTGATAATTATGAGCATTCTTTGCGAACGAGGTCGACTCTCTTTTTGGCGGACGCGAGCAATTTCGACGATGCACGTCGATAGGAGACGGACACCAGATAGGTCGTAATGCACGTACCGAGTAACCAATCTCGTTCACAGAGGCAAACAGCCATCCATCCGGCCCGCGACTCGTCGCATTATTAATAATTAGACGCGAACCGACTGTTTGCCTCCCGATTCCCATCCAATTGGGATTACCGTTCTCGCGTCACCGTAGAATTTCGTTGGCTAATATTGGCTGGGATGAATTTGATCATCGAACGTCAGTCTTCTTTACCGCATAATGTGATACAGTTCGAAATCTACTAAATCAGTTTATATTCCGGTTATATTAAATTGACAGTCGGACTCGATGCTTCTCAAGAAAATATTCAAATAATACTGAATATTTTGCTACGCTCGGTTTTCTCGTATGAGAAAAAACCCCGCGGGTTTCCACCTTTTATTGACGAATCAGGTTTTTATGGCGCGGAGTTTCGATTTCCACGAAATTTTCGAGGGCGAGGCGAGGACGTCTGAAATTTCGCGTGGCCGCGGCAAAAGCTCCGACCGGAACAGGGCCGGGCAATTTTCCGGGCGCGTTCGACGCACGCGAGTCGAGCGCTATAATTTTGATCCGCGGCCGCGTTCGAGGGCCGATCGGCGTCGTCGAATCCGAGACCCATTCTCCGAGGCCGGCAATTTCGCCCGATCGACGCCGGCCGATAACGAAATCCGCGACTCCCCCGGGGATAATTTCCGCGCGTGAAGTGAATTCCGCGAGCCACGCCAACAAAAGGGAACGATCTCCGCGCCGTCGATCGTTCGAGTCCAAATCGTGCCTCTTATTCGCGGAAATAATGCAATTTTTAACTCGCGAACGGCAACTCTAGTCGGATTTCTGCGATAGAAAATTTGAAATCCGATTACAGTAACAAATCAAATGTATTCTTCGTACTCGTCGAAGACGTAAACTAATTGTAATTAAGATCCAATAGAAATAACCTGCATTTAAAAACCGCAAGATTAAAGTAATTGTATATTTTCGAAGAGAAACTCTGATCGTAGACATTAAATGTCGACGTCATTCCACAAGGAGTCATTAAAGAAATTAAGGGTATTTGAACAGGAAAATATACAGACAGTCCTGTTTGCATTTGGAGAATTCTTGTCTGCTATAACTTCGCGGCCAAGCGACAGGAGACGTCTACTAAAAACTGACGGGACAAGGAATCCGAATTAAATACGGAATTCGGTGTCAATGTTTTGATACACGTAGCAGAGAATTCGTAACTGAATCTCTCAACCTTTGAGCTCGTACCTTGCCAATACCCCGAAGATACTCGGAATTCTTGTTAACCTATGTATAGTACGTACGTTTGCACGCGCTAAATGGTGCAGCCAGATGAGGCTTTATCTTCGAAATTAGGGACACTGGCAATGTTGCAGCGGGGGATTCGGGAATATGCAACATCCCCGGGACACATAATCTACTTTAACAACTCTCTAGGAACAATTTCCAACAAGGTAGCACGGGCATTAGCTTCCCTCAGAGAATAGAATCAATTTCGCTTCGTTTGAATTAGGCTAAATAGTCGAACGTATCGCGAGTTTGTCGTGTAAGAAGAAAACTGTTCAGCTTCAAGTTCGTGGACGTTTACCACGGCAAGTCTACGTACATTTCGTTCCAGTTTCTCCGCATACATTTGCAGATTGGTACCTCAGCGATTGTCTATCGCGACGTTTACAAAGATTTTAGATGAATGTACGAAATTAGAGAATAATGGCGAGGTAACAGAAGCGACGAGCAAGGAGTCGCGGAAGCGAGTCAGAAAAATCGAAGAGAACGACAAGGGGGTAAAGGGGACGGTTGGAAGGCAACCAATCGAGCTTCGGAGGACGCTTTGGAAATAGAGTAAAACGGATAAACCGGAAGTCGATCGCTGCCCGTTGCCGACGGAAGATATTTTTAATATCCGGCGTGGCTCCCATCCGCTCGTCTTACCCTCGGCCCGCCCTCGTGTGCGCGGAAGAGGACAGAAAAAAACGCGAGAGCCGGGGAGGCGGCTTTCGCCTACACAAGAGGAAAAGATCCTCGTATTGAAATTGCACGGAAATTTATCCTGGATCGCGTGCTCCGTCTGTATCGATGCCTGCCCCCCTCTCTAAAGTTCGAGGCCTGATGAAAAATGGATCGTCTTGACAGAGCTACGAATATCGCTAGGAATTTATTGAACCGGACAATATACGTAGAGCGCCTTCCGAACCAGCAGAATATTGAGAATTTATTAGTTTTGTTTTGTTTCGTTGCCGACGAAACGATTTTCTATGACGACTGCTATGTTATCAATACGATTGTCTATAAAGCGCAGCAGCGAGGACGCTGAATAAAACTCGCTCCTGGAGGCAGGAACCTTCGCGGTGATCTAATCACGTTCAGATATCCAATACTGTTTTACTCGTAACCGGGTTAATAATTACTAGACGCACGCGCGCACTGGTCACGACGCCGCGGGCCGTGCAACAGAAATACACTCACTGCACGGCGGTTAACCGAACGACTGACCTCCGAAATTGCGATGAGTCGCCCTATCGTACGATCGACTTTGGAATTTCGACCGGCGAAACTGTTCGTTACGTAAAGCGACGATGAGACGTGAGAAGGACGCGTATGGACGTTAAATAGAAGGGTTTGCCACCTGCGGTCTCGACGCGTTGCGATCGACAGGTGGTAAACGGCACTTTCTCAGTCGGCCGA
Source organism: Ceratina japonica (assembly GCA_019453355.1). Classification (NCBI taxonomy): domain Eukaryota; kingdom Metazoa; phylum Arthropoda; class Insecta; order Hymenoptera; family Apidae; genus Ceratina; species Ceratina japonica. The sequence continues at coordinate 181,646 of SMSR01016006.1, read as the reverse complement.
GAACAGAAAATATTCTTTTACGCCTTCGGGATCTGTTTCCGTATTTACGAGCTCTCTCTTCTTTATGCATACACCATGCGCGCCCTGTCGAACGCGATTTATTCCATTTCCCTGGAAAAACGCTCGCGGACGATCTTGTTTCTATCAGCAGCTATGGATATCGAACGAGTCCCGTTATTATGTGTACAAAGTTGTCCGTTTCAAATTTTTATTAATGGAACTTTATTAATAACATGACTAAAATGTTTACGCTACGACCGACGGATATGTAAATGAACATTTTATTATGAGACTCGGTACTCCGGTTTGAAAGCTTTTTACTGATACGCATGCAGCGACGAAAAACTTGTTAGAAACACTGCACCGTCCGCCCTGTTCCCGAAATTCAATCACCGGGAGAGCAACGAATTAGAATTGAGGCGAGAACCTCATCGACTTATCGAAATGAGATCTCTTTGGCGTACAGACAGATAGTATCTGGCGCGGTAAATAAGATAGCAAGAGAGATCGCGCGCGAACCTCGTTCGTTACCCCTTCTGATTCGACGAACCTTTATACGTCCCTCGCTCGCACAGATTTAAACTTAAACGCTCGGAACCGCGACCGAAATCCCTCGAGAATTTTATTCCACGACGGCCCGGGAATTTTTCTACGCAGCTCTCGCGCGATCGTATGATTTACATACAAATTTTCTCCGCCTAGAAATGTATTCGTGCGGCCTCGGACGCGCCCTAATCTTTTTGAATCTGTGCAGAGGCTCCCAGATCGCGTTATCCCGTTAAAGGGTTCCATGAATTTTTCAAATCCGCAGTGATCAACGTGGCCCTTCGAGCGAATTTTCACAAAAAAAAAAAAAAGAAGAATCAATGGGCAAGCCAGTAAATGTAATCTGGCAGTTGCACGTCCTTTCAACCGCGGATACTCGCATCTCGAGACGAACGAATGTTCGTACGCATCGAATAAAACACCTGGGACCTTCGGTGGATACCCTAACGAGCTTCATCAATTATTCATAAAGTTGACGTCTGTTCTTCTCGGCTCTTATCGTCGCTGATTTCAATTGAATCACGGATTCGCGCCGCTCGATTTAAATGGAAGGTTCCCGCACGTCAGATCGGAATTGAATCACGCCCATTAAGCCTCCATACACGATTTTACAATGAACTAATCCGCGCAGCGAATCCAAAAAAAAAAAAAACTCCACTAGCATCCGACGGATTTAATTCATCACGAATTTATAGGTTTATTGGAAGATCGCAGTAAACCCCGCGTGTATCTGCGGCCGTCCAAAATGGAACAAGGGCATCGGCGTAATTCGTATGCGTATAAGTAGTAAATGTTTTACGGTCGCTAATAAATGAATGCACGGCGAAAGGTATGAAAGAGAAGAGAGAGGCTTCGATGCCGCTTTACGAGCCACTCCTACTTCGCGGTGGCATTAAAATGTAAATTCGCCCCGGTATCGTTTCATTGATCGTAAACAAGAGAGTGTCGCGTGAACGAAAAAAGCTCGAAGATAACGCTGTTATCTTAAGTGGGCCCGGCCGCTTCTCCGCGCACCGTGCCGTTCAATTATACCCGAAACGCTTATAATTCCCGGCCAACTTTGCATAATGAGCCAGCCCTATCATTTTTCTTCTTTCCACCGTTCCTCGTTCAAAGTCGATCGTTCGGACCCGCTGCCTATAAATTTCAGGGATCGCCGGATGATAGGTCGCCGGCAGATTTCCAGGACGACCGAAACGACCCTAAACGGATGCTTCTTCTTTGGAACCGAAGCCTCTGTGATGGCCACGCTACGTTTTTACCTAACAAGATCTATCAATACGATAAACAGCAGCGAGTACGTAGAGACGAGGGGACGCCAGCATCGACGATGAACAAACACAAAAGGCAATACATTAATTCGTAATTTGATCACTGTTTTAAGGAAAAAGTGTTCCACGTTCGCTAAGCCACTCTATTTTTACGCCAGCACGGAAATTACCGAAAAATGACATCCGCGTGCGGATAAAACGCGGCCGCAACGAATTAAGGGATGGTTCCTTTGTCTGTCGCCGATCCAGTCACGTATCGATGGTTACGCGCACGCGACTCGTCTACCATCTCCGCATCGAATGCAAATAACGTTTTATTCGGTATGCTCGAACGGGCACGCTCGGCCTGTTCCGTGCCTCGCCTCACCTCGCGCCAATTCGATTTCCGAGAAGCTTTTAAGCGCGCCGCCGTTACCCGCGCAACAATTTTCCGATCGGATTAATGGAGAGAGCACCGGTTCGTTGAAAAGAACATAATTGTTGTCCGGTCGCGCCGGTCATTCGCGAATTTTTGTCGAAAAAAAAAAAAAAAAAAAAAGATAAAACACGAATGACAAAAGGGGAATAAAATCCCTGGATGCGGTTTGGAACGATGTAGGGATTGCGAAAAACGGTGACGTTTTGCTTGCTTATTAAACTTTTATCCGTGGCAAATCTTCTAACTACATTTTTCTCATAACGATCATGGCATTTCTAAAGGTATAGTCGGGGATCTACTTTAATTATATTTAGACTAATATTCTCCCATTATTCGAAATGAATTCGAAACGTGCGACTGTGTGTGACGTCGGTAATACGTACGACGGACGCATATCTCGTTCCTTAAATGTATTTTGGTTATACGGGCGGGAGCCGAACTCGATCGGATTTCCGCCGGATTAAAATGCGAAATAAAAAGGACAATTCCGCGATATTCGGAAAATATCTGAAGCTGCGATTTGGGCGGTAGCTCGACGGGGCGCGCGCGTGTGCACGCGTGTCGGTGTGTAGAGAGTCGTTTAGATAAAAGGACGGGAAAGACGCGATATTGCGAGCGGTATCTCGCCGCTCGTCCTGGGACCAATACCCGTTTCGAACTCTTTCCTGCGATTCGCAACGAGATTCGAACCCTTACGAGGCGAGAAGCCGTTTCTCTCTCCTCTCCGCCGTCGTAAAGCTCCGTGCTCGTCGAACGACGACGACGATTCTCGAAAGATCCACGCGCAGATACCGGGACAGATTTTTGAGTCGCCGGCAAATCCTCGTTGCACTTTTCCCACCGAGGAAAGACAGTTGCGGAGATTCGACGACTCCGCGGGCCCGTCGCGATCGTTCTCTTCCCTCGTTCGTTCCTCGATAAGCCTCGCACCGGCGCGGCGTTACGGCGTTCCCCGATTGGTTCTCGCGATACGGTTTGAAACGTCCGTCGAGTTTTTGCAGATTTAACGAAATTAACCGGAAAACGGAACAGCCGAGTTAACCAAGCCGGTGAATCGCGGAGGGAAAAAGAACGGGATCTTTACGAAATGCAAATGTCAGCGTGGAAACTCTTGGATGAAACTTTAACCGCTTCGCTTTTCTTCTTTTCGTCCGGCCCCGACCCCTTTGAGCGCGAAACAATGGCTACGATTTAATGGAAACGGAATTGCGAGGGAGTCAGAATTGCCGGTTGAGTTTCAGTTAAACGGATAGATTCAACGGGGCGACGCGGACCCTCGAAACGAAGAAATTGTGCTCGAGGTGCGATGCAACCGAGATTAAGGAAACTAGCTTTTGTCTTTTCGGGTGGCCACTATTTTGCGCGCGCTGCCTGCCTCTCCGCTCCCGTGAAATCTTCAACACTCAAAGCTAGCCGGCGGTGAATTTCTGTTGTACAATGACGGGAGAACGTTTTCAAGCTGCGCCCATTAATTTATCGCTAAGCCGTAGTCGTTACCCTTATCTTCACCTGACGATTGTTACAGTTCATTGAACATTGAATTTCAAATGTCCGTGTTATAGAATTCATTGCTCAAACAGAACGTTGTGAAGTACGATTTGTTAAATTGTTTTATTTAGTTCGGTAAGAATCAAAACTTTTTATCGCTTGAAATTAATCAGTTTTAAAAGAGACAGTGGATTGTGAACCAAAAATATCTTCTATTCATTTTGGAGATAAATTTATATTGGAAAACGAGGAGCCCGAGAATCTCGAAAAGCTTACGGGAAGATAACCGGGTCCAGACAAATTCGAAACATTTGAAGCGCTATAAAAGTCTCGAAACGAAGGAATCTGCTGGGAATTCAAGGCGCATCCGGAATATCCTTCAAATTCGAAGAATTTCACAACCTAGAGAGAGAGAAAGAGAGTCTCGAATTTCGCAAACCGGCTCCACTAATAAATAATCTTCTTACTATCGTCGAAAGGTCGAGGGAAATTGAATAAACGCGACAAACCGTGGAACGCGTTCCGCGAGTTATATTATAGATTTGTGTGGCGTACGTATCGCGGCCACGAGTCTACCAGCAATTTGTCGCTAAAGCCAATTTATTGCATATAACCTGGCGCGCNGGGGTAAAGGGGACGGTTGGAAGGCAACCAATCGAGCTTCGGAGGACGCTTTGGAAATAGAGTAAAACGGATAAACCGGAAGTCGATCGCTGCCCGTTGCCGACGGAAGATATTTTTAATATCCGGCGTGGCTCCCATCCGCTCGTCTTACCCTCGGCCCGCCCTCGTGTGCGCGGAAGAGGACAGAAAAAAACGCGAGAGCCGGGGAGGCGGCTTTCGCCTACACAAGAGGAAAAGATCCTCGTATTGAAATTGCACGGAAATTTATCCTGGATCGCGTGCTCCGTCTGTATCGATGCCTGCCCCCCTCTCTAAAGTTCGAGGCCTGATGAAAAATGGATCGTCTTGACAGAGCTACGAATATCGCTAGGAATTTATTGAACCGGACAATATACGTAGAGCGCCTTCCGAACCAGCAGAATATTGAGAATTTATTAGTTTTGTTTTGTTTCGTTGCCGACGAAACGATTTTCTATGACGACTGCTATGTTATCAATACGATTGTCTATAAAGCGCAGCAGCGAGGACGCTGAATAAAACTCGCTCCTGGAGGCAGGAACCTTCGCGGTGATCTAATCACGTTCAGATATCCAATACTGTTTTACTCGTAACCGGGTTAATAATTACTAGACGCACGCGCGCACTGGTCACGACGCCGCGGGCCGTGCAACAGAAATACACTCACTGCACGGCGGTTAACCGAACGACTGACCTCCGAAATTGCGATGAGTCGCCCTATCGTACGATCGACTTTGGAATTTCGACCGGCGAAACTGTTCGTTACGTAAAGCGACGATGAGACGTGAGAAGGACGCGTATGGACGTTAAATAGAAGGGTTTGCCACCTGCGGTCTCGACGCGTTGCGATCGACAGGTGGTAAACGGCACTTTCTCAGTCGGCCGAGAACAGAAAATATTCTTTTACGCCTTCGGGATCTGTTTCCGTATTTACGAGCTCTCTCTTCTTTATGCATACACCATGCGCGCCCTGTCGAACGCGATTTATTCCATTTCCCTGGAAAAACGCTCGCGGACGATCTTGTTTCTATCAGCAGCTATGGATATCGAACGAGTCCCGTTATTATGTGTACAAAGTTGTCCGTTTCAAATTTTTATTAATGGAACTTTATTAATAACATGACTAAAATGTTTACGCTACGACCGACGGATATGTAAATGAACATTTTATTATGAGACTCGGTACTCCGGTTTGAAAGCTTTTTACTGATACGCATGCAGCGACGAAAAACTTGTTAGAAACACTGCACCGTCCGCCCTGTTCCCGAAATTCAATCACCGGGAGAGCAACGAATTAGAATTGAGGCGAGAACCTCATCGACTTATCGAAATGAGATCTCTTTGGCGTACAGACAGATAGTATCTGGCGCGGTAAATAAGATAGCAAGAGAGATCGCGCGCGAACCTCGTTCGTTACCCCTTCTGATTCGACGAACCTTTATACGTCNTCGACGCGTGGAACAAATGCGTGGAGAAACGTCTGTAAAAGACTAGTTCGAGGGAAATTCGGGAATCAAACGATTTTCTACCGACGTCACACGGTAAAGAGCAACGGAACAATACTTGCACCTGTAGTCTACGTATCCGCGATCTAAATTGCGTATCTTTCGACGCGTAGAACAAATGCATGGAGAAACGTCTGTAAAAGACTAATTCGAAGGAAATTCGGGAATCAAACGATTTTCTACCGACGTCACACGGCAAAGAGTAATGGAACTTGGTACCTATAGTCTACGTATCCGCGATCTAAAGTGCGTATCTTTCGACGCGTGGAACAGATGCGTGGAGAAACGTCTGTAAAAGACTAATTCGAGGGAGGAGCGGGCAANACTTTATTAATAACATGACTAAAATGTTTACGCTACGACCGACGGATATGTAAATGAACATTTTATTATGAGACTCGGTACTCCGGTTTGAAAGCTTTTTACTGATACGCATGCAGCGACGAAAAACTTGTTAGAAACACTGCACCGTCCGCCCTGTTCCCGAAATTCAATCACCGGGAGAGCAACGAATTAGAATTGAGGCGAGAACCTCATCGACTTATCGAAATGAGATCTCTTTGGCGTACAGACAGATAGTATCTGGCGCGGTAAATAAGATAGCAAGAGAGATCGCGCGCGAACCTCGTTCGTTACCCCTTCTGATTCGACGAACCTTTATACGTCCCTCGCTCGCACAGATTTAAACTTAAACGCTCGGAACCGCGACCGAAATCCCTCGAGAATTTTATTCCACGACGGCCCGGGAATTTTTCTACGCAGCTCTCGCGCGATCGTATGATTTACATACAAATTTTCTCCGCCTAGAAATGTATTCGTGCGGCCTCGGACGCGCCCTAATCTTTTTGAATCTGTGCAGAGGCTCCCAGATCGCGTTATCCCGTTAAAGGGTTCCATGAATTTTTCAAATCCGCAGTGATCAACGTGGCCCTTCGAGCGAATTTTCACAAAAAAAAAANAAGTTTGAAAATGTACTTTATCCGTGAGGTAAAAAGCAGCAGTCGCGGCGTGAAAGCCAGGCGGTAGTCGAGGTACGGCGAACGTCGTTCACGAGACCGTAATTATTTAGATAGAGGAGAGCACACGCGTCGTAGTCGCGGCTCCACAGGTAACCATCTAGCCGAGATTGCGTTTCAAGACGGTAAATCTTGTGTACACATCTGCGGGCGAGCATGGATGTGCGCGCGTGTGTCTCTCGCCCCGTGTCCCATCGCGTCGTCGTCGTCGTCTTGCACGGTTTCTGGGCAAACACATACCAGTCTAGACCGGCGCTACGCCGTTTTCCATTCCCGGCGCGATGACTCCTATCTCATTAATATTTATCGCGCTCCACATTCAAAGCGGTGGAGGGTGTGCGTCGCGTGGTCGCTGATAAACGGCCGAAGGAGAGGGTCGCCGCGTACACGTGTTCCGCGGATCGCGTGTACAAACAATCTCGATGATTTCTGTCGGGTGACGCCGCGAACTTGTTCTCGATTGCCGAAGGATCGAACACGAACCGCGACCATTCGCACAGCTTCGAAAATAAATGTTATTTCTTACGTCATTCTTATTAAATTCTTTAGTGTGATTCTATATTTTTTATTTCGAGCGATTCAACAAATTTTCTTGTATAGAAACGATCTACAAACGCTGATATTTTATTTGGCAGNCGAAGAATCAAACGAGAGGTCGACGGAATCAATGGGCAAGCCAGTAAATGTAATCTGGCAGTTGCACGTCCTTTCAACCGCGGATACTCGCATCTCGAGACGAACGAATGTTCGTTCGCATCGAATAAAACACCTGGGACCTTCGGTGGATACCCTAACGAGCTTCNGTCTCGAGACTAATGACCCGTTCTGGAGGACGTACGAGGGGTTGAAGATCGTCGGGAGTAAAGGGCGCGGTTCCCCGCGAGCTCTAGAGATGGCGGGAGCAAAGATCTTGCGGCAACCGCAATAATTTGAATTTACGATGGCATTATTGCCGTTGTTTCCTCAACGAGCACGTACTGCCTACAAAAGGATTTAGCAAGTGTTCGTGTCGTAACGCGGGAGGATTCCCCAGGGCGAATGTAAAGCGCGGTACACGCATCGGCGAAAAAGTGCAACGCACAGTCTGCATCCGTGATGATCGTAGCCCGGCCCATTTTAATAAACCATTCTAAGCCCGGTCATGCGAATGCGCTCGTGAATACGAGAACACCGACGGAAAACAAATTAGTCTGTACTTTTCTTTATTCTCGATTTATATCGAAACTGGCTACGAACTTTCGTTTTCCCGCGGGTTAATCAATTCCGGCAAACTAGTTTTATTATTTACTCGANCATCAATTATTCATAAAGTTGACGTCTGTTCTTCTCGGCTCTTATCGTCGCTGATTTCAATTGAATCACGGATTCGCGCCGCTCGATTTAAATGGAAGGTTCCCGCACGTCAAATCGGAATTGAATCACGCCCATTAAGCCTCCATACACGATTTTACAATGAACTAATCCGCGCAGCGAATCCAAAAAAAAAAAAACTCCACTAGCATCCGACGGATTTAATTCATCACAAATTTATAGGTTTATTGGAAGATCGCAGTAAACCCCGCGTGTGTGTATCTGCGGCCGTCCAAAATGGAACAAGGGCATCGGCGTAATTCGTATGCGTATAAGTAGTAAATGTTTTACGGTCGCTAATAAATGAATGCACGGCGAAAGGTATGAAAGAGAAGAGAGAGGCTTCGATGCCGCTTTACGAGCCACTCCTACTTCGCGGTGGCATTAAAATGTAAATTCGCCCCGGTATCGTTTCATTGATCGTAAACAAGAGAGTGTCGCGTGAACGAAAAAAGCTCGAAGATAACGCTGTTATCTTAAGTGGGCCCGGCCGCTTCTCCGCGCACCGTGCCGTTCAATTATACCCGAAACGCTTATAATTCCCGGCCAACTTAGCATAATGAGCCAGCCCTATCATTTTTCTTCTTTCCACCGTTCCTCGTTCAAAGTCGATCGTTCGGACCCGCTGCCTATAAATTTCAGGGATCGCCGGATGATAGGTGGCCGGCAGATTTCCAGGACGACCGAAACGACCCTAAACGGATGCTTTTTCTTTGGAACCGAAGCCTCTGTGATGGCCACGCTACGTTTTTACCTAACAAGATCTATCAATACGACTACAATAACGATAAACAGCAGCGAGTACGTAGAGACGAGAGGACGCCAGCATCGACGATGAACAAACACAAAAGACAATACATTAATTTGTAATTTGATCACTGTTCTAAGTGTTCCATGTTCGCTAAGCCACTCTGTTTTTACGCCAGCGCGGAAATTACCGAAAAATGACATCCGCGTGCGGATAAAACGCGGCCGCAACGAATTAAGGGATGGTTCCTTTGTCTGTCGCCGATCCAGTCACGTATCGATGGTTACGCGCACGCGACTCGTCTACCATCTCCGCATCGAATGCAAATAACGTTTTATTCGGTATGCTCGAACGGGCACGCTCGGCCTGTTCCGTGCCTCGCCTCACCTCGCGCCAATTCGATTTCCGAGAAGCTTTTAAGCGCGCCGCCGTTACCCGCGCAACAATTTTCCGATCGGATTAATGGAGAGAGCACCGGTTCGTTGAAAAGAACATAATTGTTGTCCGGTCGCGCCGGTCATTCGCGAATTTTTGTCGAAAAAAAAAAAAAAAAAAGAAGATAAAACACGAATGACAAAAGGGGAATAAAATCCCTGGATGCGGTTTGGAACGATGTAGGGGTTGCGAAAAACGGTGACGTTTTGCTTGCTTATTAAACTTTTATCCGTGGCAAATCTTCTAACTACATTTTTCTCATAACGATCATGGCATTTCTAAAGGTATAGTCGGGGATCTGCTTTAATTATATTTAGACTAATATTCTCCCATTATTCGAAATGAATTCGAAACGTGCGACTGTGTGTGACGTCGGTAATACGTACGACGGACGCATATCTCGTTCCTTAAATGTATTTTGGTTATACGGGCGGGAGCCGAACTCGATCGGATTTCCGCCGGATTAAAATGCGAAATAAAAAGGACAATTCCGCGATATTCGGAAAATATCTGAAGCTGCGATTTGGGCGGTAGCTCGACGGGGCGCGCGCGTGTGCACGCGTGTCGGTGTGTAGAGAGTCGTTTAGATAAAAGGACGGGAAAGACGCGATATTGCGAGCGGTATCTCGCCGCTCGTCCTGGGACCAATACCCGTTTCGAACTCTTTCCTGCGATTCGCAACGAGATTCGAACCCTTACGAGGCGAGAAGCCGTTTCTCTCTCCTCTCCGCCGTCGTAAAGCTCCGTGCTCGTCGAACGACGACGACGATTCTCGAAAGATCCACGCGCAGATACCGGGACAGATTTTTGAGTCGCCGGCAAATCCTCGTTGCACTTTTCCCACCGAGGAAAGACAGTTGCGGAGATTCGACGACTCCGCGGGCCCGTCGCGATCGTTCTCTTCCCTCGTTCGTTCCTCGATAAGCCTCGCACCGGCGCGGCGTTACGGCGTTCCCCGATTGGTTCTCGCGATACGGTTTGAAACGTCCGTCGAGTTTTTGCAGATTTAACGAAATTAACCGGAAAACGGAACAGCCGAGTTAACCAAGCCGGTGAATCGCGGAGGGAAAAAGAACGGGATCTTTACGAAATGCAAATGTCAGCGTGGAAACTCTTGGATGAAACTTTAACCGCTTCGCTTTTCTTCTTTTCGTCCGGCCCCGACCCCTTTGAGCGCGAAACAATGGCTACGATTTAATGGAAACGGAATTGCGAGGGAGTCAGAATTGCCGGTTGAGTTTCAGTTAAACGGATAGATTCAACGGGGCGACGCGGACCCTCGAAACGAAGAAATTGTGCTCGAGGTGCGATGCAACCGAGATTAAGGAAACTAGCTTTTGTCTTTTCGGGTGGCCACTATTTTGCGCGCGCTGCCTGCCTCTCCGCTCCCGTGAAATCTTCAACACTCAAAGCTAGCCGGCGGTGAATTTCTGTTGTACAATGACGGGAGAACGTTTTCAAGCTGCGCCCATTAATTTATCGCTAAGCCGTTGCCCGTAGTCGTTACCCTTATCTTTACCTGACGATTGTCACAGTTCATTGAACATTGAATTTCAAATGTCCGTGTTATAGAATTCATTGTTCAAACAGAACGTTGTGAAGTGAGATTTGTTAAATTGTTTTATTTAGTTCGGTAAGAATCAAAACTGTCGCATATTTGAATTGACCGCGCTAGGCTCCATATATACTTAGTGCGCTGCCAGCCTGGGCAGTCAGTTTCTCTTGGAGCATGCCAGAGTAACGATGCTCCACAGAATGCGCTTGGATGTTCTTTATATTGCAAACTCAGTATCATTTTATGTAGAATAGTAATTTTTGAATAAATATGTATATGGTTCAGTTAACGTGAAGTTCAGTATTTTGACTATTAAGCGTAAGATACAACAAAAACTTTTTATCGCTTGAAATTAAGGACGTTAGGTAGATCACTCGCGAGGCAGGCGGTGAGAGGGATAGTCCTATGCTTATACATGGGTGCTTTGTCGTGATACCAACCTCAAATAAAAAAATTTGAATTCGTTAAATATCGTATTTATCAATGAATTTAAAACGAAATTAGTATGAAATAACTTTATTTAGTGTTAAGAATATAAAGATGTCCTTGCGATAGACATAAAAGCTAATATTATTGAATTAAAAATGTTTTGTAGCGAGTAGTGAAATCTGGCAACGAGAATCCTATCAATATGTTTCCTTTTCGTTCAATTATCTAAACAATTATGTTGTAAATTTGCATTTTTTTTGTTCCAAATTGTTCAAAAATGTTTCAAGATTCTATTACACTTTTATTCTTAACGATCTTACCATTTTTAACAAGTCTATTGAACAATAATGACAAGATTTCTTCTATCTCCCATAAGAGCCCGTGTGTAAGGATATAAGTTTGACATAGATTTATATAAAAACTAAGTTGTCAATCGTTCTGAAACTTTAACACAATATTTTTCATGCTTTCACTAGTAGATTAAAATCATTTTCAAAACCATTTTATCATATTTATTCCGGTACCCAACCTCCTTAATCAGTTTTAAAAGAGACAATGGATCTCGAACCAAAAATATCTTCTATTCATTTTGGAGATAAATTTATATTGGAAAACAAGGAGTCCGAGAATCTCGAAAAGCTTACGGGAAGATAACCGGGTCCAGACGAATTCGAAACATTTGAAGCGCTATAAAAGTCTCGAAACGAAGGAATCTGCTGGGAATTCGAGGCGCATCCGGAATATCCTTCAAATTCGAAGAATTTCACAACCTAGAGAGAGAGAGAGAGAGAGAGTCTCGAATTTCGCAAACCGGCTCCACCATTAAATAATCTTCTTACTATCGTCGAAAGGTCGAAGGAAATTGAATAAACGCGACAAACCGTGGAACGCGTTCCGCGAGTTATATTATAGATTTGTGTGGCGTGCGTATCGCGGCCACGAGTCTACCAGCAATTTGTCGCTAAAGCCAATTTATTGCATATAACCTGGCGCGCGGCCGTCCCCCCGCGCCGCCGTTCATTCATATCAAGCCGCTCAAAAGTTTCCGTCGAGCGTGTTAATGAGAAAGAAGCTCGTAAATTTCGCCGCGTCCCAGCGCCGACCGAAATTATTTAGCGAAATTCATTAGAAAACACGTGTTTTCATCAGCTACCCCGGCTGCCTTTTTAATTGCTATTTTCACGCGGCCTCTCGATGCAGAGAGCAACTTTTCCAATATAACACCGCGCCACTTTGTTCCTCGCGGACGCAATTTTGATTTACCGTCAGAATATTTCGTTCCGCAGAACAGATTGATTGATGTAATAGAAAATAAAAATAAAAAATTCTTAACAGTCGGATAGAGCTGACAAATTCGAATTTGCGAACGCTTTGGCGAACATTTCGCTCGCCGTTTACTACCGCGAAAACTGATAGAGCCCGGGTATGATCGCGGCGAACAAGCCGGTATACATATTTCATTAGAATTCCCGAAGTCTTTTTTCGCTCGCGCATGGAGGGCGCGGAGCAATAGTCGAATGATTCACGCTCCATTCCCCGGCCGATAGAGAGAAATACGGATACCTACAGAGGGTGGTATCCGAAGTTTTGATCGCGCACAACTGCATAGACATCCACTCATGTACGTACGCTTTCGAGGCTGATGTATTCAATGCGTGCATTCGTAACCAGCGATGCGTCCCGGCATTGCCGTCTTCCTCTCGCGTGGAACACCGATTCCTACGAAACCACGAGCCCCCGCGCGGAATCAAAGAATTCCATGGTTTTCGTACCCCTTTACCTTTGCTCCCTTCCCCTCCCGCCCTCTCCGCCTCTCCTCTCCTCGTCAATACGCTAAACGATCATTGACTCGGTTTTATGCCTCGATATCGAATATCGATTAAGCAAAAGGCAATGAAACTAGCTAGAAGCGTTCCCTTCTTAATTATATTTTCCGGACTACGAGCCGCCGTNGCCCTCTCCGCCTCTCCTCTCCTCGTCAGTACGCTAAACGATCATTGACTCGGTTTTATGCCTCGATATCGAATATCGATTAAGCAAAAGGCAATGAAACTCGCTAGAAGCGTTCCCTTCTTAATTATATTTTCCGGACTACGAGCCGCCGTATCGGTCCGCGAAAATGGCGTCTGGCTTCGCTGGAAACACCGTTAACGGTCGCAATCGTCGTGGCGAATGCCGCTCACGTCCCGATACGGATTCAACGGGGACTTTCCACCGCGAGGAGAAAAAATTCGCAGGAAATTACCAAAGCGAAAGGAACGCCACCGCCGCCGCGCGATGGAAGATTGACTCGCGAGGATTCCCGAGAGGGCGGACTGCCTTTTTCGCGGCGAAGCCCGAGGTTGCCGCCTGTGATTACCGCACGCTGCCACGATATTTCTTCAACTTTCCGGCGAATAAAATTCCCGGTCCCAAACCGATTTCCTTAAGCGCGAGCCAGAGATGAGATAATCAAAGATTTAGATCGTGACTCCCGCAGTATTTTATACCTTTAAAGAGACGTGTAACCTCCAGATTCCGTCGCTTATGCAAACGATTTTCTACCGACGTCACACACAGCAAAGAGCAACGGAACAATACTTG
>SMSR01016006.1:126989-162361 GCA_019453355.1 Ceratina japonica | reverse complement strand
GCGCTCGACACTCGTGATTAGTGTTTCTTGAGCGAAATGGCGGCGGTACATCAACTGCGCCGAGAGAATAGGGTGCTGAATAAATGATAACGCCTACGTAGCCGCGAGAGAATTTTCTTCAGGAATTTCTCCCCGGTCTCTGGCTCCTCTTTTTTTGTTTCTCGCCTCGCGTCGCGCTAACTCGAACGTATGCCCCATTTATCTTTAACATCGGCGTGTCACCGCGCCGGAAACTGTCACCCTCCGTGCGGGATCTCCGTGCCTCGTTGTAGCTCCGAAATTAGCCTTATATACGTCGGCGTACACGATTTTTGCGAGTGAAATCGATCGCGCCACTAAAGCATGGGCTAACCAAAGGGCGGACAGGCCGGTGATTCGACGGGGGAAAAGTTTTCGATCGAAAATCGATGAAAAACGGTGGCGTCTATGGGAAAGTGCATTGCGCCGGTGAATTTTCCATGGCGACAGAATATTACGAGCATATTTTCACTAGAGGCCGGCGCGGCGGGCGTTTCCTTTTACAAAAGAAGCGCGGCCCGTCCGATTTTCTCGAGGAATAAAGGCATACTTGGTATGGCTTTACGTCGGTGTAGCCACGCAGAAAGGAAATCCGTCGTGAGAAACCGCTCGAGCGATTTTTACCTCCCATCTCTTCGTACGTGGGACACCGATAAAATTCAGCCCCCGCGCATTGTACCTACAATCCCGTGCGAACGTAATCCGGCTGTCGCTATGCAGGTTATGCTTGACCCTTTGTGAAGCTCCAGTCACCGGGCGACGCTTCAGAAATTTACGAATCAAAATTCTTCGCGTGCCTGCGTCTTCCACCGACCTGTTTCCGTTCCAATCCTTTCACGCTTCCCCGTAGCGTTTTACATTCTTTTTCTCCCCTCAAATTATTCACGTTCCCGCGTATCTACGTATGCAAATGTCAAATACAAGATATAAAGTATAATTTTGTAGTTCCTCGATCCCTGAATTACTCCTGCAATGAGAGGAACGAGAGGAACGAGACAAAATGACGAGATTTAGTGTTTCAATGATGATCATCGATGGACAAATCGTTTCCGTCGAGGAAGAAGCCGCTTAGTGGCCAGAAGCGTAGTTCCGAATTCAGTCACGGGTAACCATTCCTCTTGCTCATTTAGTCCATCCCCCGGCTGTTCCTCGCCGTTCGTCGGCCGCAAATGGAACGGCTGTTTCGACCCGAATTTATTACGAGACCGTGAATTTCTCTCGAGCCCCATTTCCTCTTATTTCGCCTTTATTATTGTTATTAGCATCCACCCTGTGCCCCGGCCCATATTTCAGCCCCGCCGACGCCGACGCCGCCGCGGCGAACCCGTCCCTCTCTTCGATTCCGCCGTCTTTTCGACGGTTTTCCCAAGAGTCGCGCCACCACCCTTGATCTTACAATTCTCGCCGCTGATGAAAACTTTCAACCTCCCCCCGTCCCCCCGCGGCCCCTTCGAAAAAGAAAACTAAACGCGTCGCAATTATAAGTTTTAATTGTAATTAAGCACAGTTTCATTACCGTGAAGAATATTTTCAAACGCTTATTTCCTTGAGGAAAACTTTATTCGTTTCGAATCCGCAATTCCGGCGCGAACTTGTGAGCAACAGTCGTATATACACGGTGTTCATTAAGTTCTCGCGCCAAAGTGGGATTCAGAACCGTCGCAAAGGGGGAGGATGGGGGGTTGGCGGCGGCGGTTGACGAGAAAGGTGGGTCAGCCATCGCGCGGTGGCTCGAGGGGTGCGTCTGAGTGCCGGTGAAAGAAGCCGGGTAAACGTCGGGGAGTAGCTGGGGGTCGGAAACGAGAGGAGGGTTGACGCAGCGGAACCGGGACCCGGCCTCGGCTGGCTGTTAATTGGCGGGAATTACGTCTTTTGCGCCGCAACGACACGGACAGCGCCGATAGCAGACTGCCAACCCCCGGGCCGGGACAAGGGTTGAGAAGCAGACGAGTCGCCTCGCCTCGCCACGAGGGAAACGGAGACGGAATTAAGACACCGAACGCCTAAGTCACCGGTTTTTCCCGCTCGTGCTTTCGGCTTCGCGCTGTTTTTCTTGCGGGATCTCCTTTGACGTTCACAGCTCCGCAGTGGAACGGGTCAATATTTACTCCGGCATGCAGAAAATGCCGTCGGTCCAATAATACGAGGGACTCGGTTTATACATTATTAACGCCTCTTCTCATATATTTCGTACCGTATAACGACTCATGAAAAAAGATTAGCTGCCGACGAGTTCATAAATTCCTGTTATCTATAAAAAGATGAGGAAGCGATCCCCTCTCTTTGACGCGAGATTTATGTTGTGACAATTTTCATAATAAAGGGTAAGTCACGCGTGTCGCACGTCTTTCCGTGTACTAATCGCAATTAATTATTTCCGCGAATGCAATTTTCACGCACGGAATGCTCGCGCTTCTTTTAACAAATTGAATCACGACGNAGCAACAGTCGTATATACACGGTGTTCATTAAGTTCTCGCGCCAAAGTGGGATTCAGAACCGTCGCAAAGGGGGAGGATGGGGGGTTGGCGGCGGCGGTTGACGAGAAAGGTGGGTCAGCCATCGCGCGGTGGCTCGAGGGGTGCGTCTGAGTGCCGGTGAAAGAAGCCGGGTAAACGTCGGGGAGTAGCTGGGGGTCGGAAACGAGAGGAGGGTTGACGCAGCGGAACCGGGACCCGGCCTCGGCTGGCTGTTAATTGGCGGGAATTACGTCTTTTGCGCCGCAACGACACGGACAGCGCCGATAGCAGACTGCCAACCCCCGGGCCGGGACAAGGGTTGAGAAGCAGACGAGTCGCCTCGCCTCGCCACGAGGGAAACGGAGACGGAATTAAGACACCGAACGCCTAAGTCACCGGTTTTTCCCGCTCGTGCTTTCGGCTTCGCGCTGTTTTTCTTGCGGGATCTCCTTTGACGTTCACAGCTCCGCAGTGGAACGGGTCAATATTTACTCCGGCATGCAGAAAATGCCGTCGGTCCAATAATACGAGGGACTCGGTTTATACATTATTAACGCCTCTTCTCATATATTTCGTACCGTATAACGACTCATGAAAAAAGATTAGCTGCCGACGAGTTCATAAATTCCTGTTATCTATAAAAAGATGAGGAAGCGATCCCCTCTCTTTGACGCGAGATTTATGTTGTGACAATTTTCATAATAAAGGGTAAGTCACGCGTGTCGCACGTCTTTCCGTGTACTAATCGCAATTAATTATTTCCGCGAATGCAATTTTCACGCACGGAATGCTCGCGCTTCTTTTAACAAATTGAATCACGACGATGGCGTGTAGAACGCCGGAGATGAAACGTGATAGCGCAGCCACGCGCACTCCTCATTAATTAAATATAATTGCTTTTATCGAATAGCACTATCGGAACATAGCCGACTAGGCCGACGGGGGGGTCGGGGGCGGCTGTGAGATAAATCGGTGCATTGTTCGCTAGCTCCATTGTCGCCGTCCGTTAACGGAGAAACAGTGACACCGTTCTTTCCAATAATTTTCAACGCCGCAAAATAACCGATCGGTCATTTATTTCGCCGATGAAACGCCGAATTTAAAAGGGGAAGAAGAAAATCGTTCAGACAATACGGGGGCCGGGGGGGAGGGGGGCTAGGAGAAGAAGTTGTTCTCGCGGTTGCAGAAGAGGCTGCTGTCAAATTAGAAGGTTCCGTTTCGCCGCGGTCGCTCCCGGGTATTTCGTATAACGATCGGTTGCCGGCCCGTTGCGCGCCGCGCCGAAGAAAGCATTTTACCGGGGCCGAATTACCCGCGGGGCATTTACGGATTAACAGGGAAACGGGGCTTTAACGATCGGCACCGCCGGCTTCGCCGATATAAAATCAGATCGTGCACCCTACGCGTTCGCGTATCCGTCGACCACACGCGTGACGATGCGCCATTTCTCGTTGCGTCTCGATTAGGTTTGTTAATCATGAACTCGCGTTGATCTCGAGCCGGTTTCGATTAAAAGAATGTCGCGACAGATGCTCCGAGCTTTTAATCGCGAACAAAATTCCATTTATCCCGACGGCAAAAAGAAGTTGGCCGTAACTGGATAGCTAGAATAATAGGAGTCCATTAACTCCACTAATGTTTTTGGTTCGTATAATAGAAGTCGGAGTTCATATAAATGGACCTCAACTTGGAAATAGATTTCAAGTCGAGTTCAGACGATAAAAGCCCATTTCGCTGACAGTTATTAACGCTGCACATAAATATTGATGAACCGAGTACACTGGCTCCACGTATAACTTAGGATCGACGGGGAAAGTGGCGGCTTATCAATTTATGACGGAGTTCAATTTCGGCCAGATTCATCGTATAGACAATGAGAAATTCGGTCTTAAATAAACCGACCATTAAACGAGTTCTGACGAGCGAAACGTTTGGAATAGACACAATTTAGTTCCAGCGCGAGCCAGAACTCGTCTGGCCGCTCCTTTCAAAGAAAGTGGGGATCTCTCGCGAGACCGGCGGAACCACGGAAATGGGCCGCCTTTAGTGGTGCTTCCAGGAAATTCGTGAAACCGAAGGTCTCCCGGCTCGGAATATTTCGAACTCCTAAATCTGGCAACGAAATCGAGTTAAGGTGGCGAGCGGGACGTCGAGAGCCAGCCGAGATGAAGATAACCGGCGTTGCGAAGCCTGCGGTGAAAGGATAAGGAAGAAAAAATAGCTTTGCGACCCTGAAACCTCTGTTCGGGCCACGATCCGTCGACGTTCGAGATGAATTTAAAGCCCCATTCCCGCGATTCAACAATTTATACTTGATTTCAGAACCAGACGCTCTACATCTTCGGTGTACGAAATATTCTAATGAATATTTAGTCGTAAAAAGACTTTCACTCAGAAAAATGTTCGAACAATACGATCGATGTCTGACTATGAAAGGTGTGTCTCGAGTTATTTTCATATTTGCAAATTTATCTTGGTTTTCCCTATTTCGTTCAATCTCATGAAGTGCCGTCAAAGTCTGAAGTTTGTCAAAGCGAGAAGATATTTTTTGTCTGACTTTGCTTCCTTATACAGCCTTTGGGAAACTTTTCCAACTTTACATAACTAGAATAACGTCTCGAGAGTACTCTTTGGACTGTGACTTACGATTTATAAGAAAATAAATTAAGCTCACGGATTTAAAAAAAATTATATGACAGGAGAAGCGATCATTACAGATAAAATTCAGTTGAGCTGGGCCATCGCGGTTTTCGGCAAGGAAAAAAATCACTTAGTAACGGGTGCATAATCAAAAGACACACCAGGGGTCGACTGTCCCGGGTCCCTTCGGGAATACCGACGAGCAATTAATCACAGAGTGGCCGAGTATCGATTGGCAAATAAACCTCCGCGATCGTCGCAGTCATTCTCAGGAGTGATCCATCAAAATCAGAAAAATGGGGGCGTGTCGCGGTCAGCCAGCGAGGGAAACAGCGTTTCGATTACGATCGGCGTAATCAACCCCCTCTCGGGCATTCGCTTTCATGGGTCGCGGTGTTAAAGCGGGAGAGAGGAAGGAGAGAGCGAGGGAAAAATAGAGGACGGCCAACAAAGGGATAAATTGATAAAGTTATTAACGTCCATCGTTCAACTAGTTAATTAAATCGTGACATCGATTGTTCATCTCGGTTTTTCGACCTCCAGGTATCGAGCCACATCGATCTAGTCCTGCACATGCGTCTCCCGGATTTCAGTTTCAAAAATAATGATCGAAGCCCTTTGTTTTCAACTCTCATTCTCGAAATGATTTTTTATTATCTAAGAAAGAACGTTTATATTCGACTTCATAATTTAACAGAATCCTTATCAGTTTCAGAGTTTAACGGGATAACAAACGCCCGGANTATGCGTCTCCCAGTTTCAAAAATAATGATCGAAGCCTCTTACTTTCAACTCTCATTCTCGAAATGATTTTTTATTATCTAAGAAAGAACGTTTATATTCGACTTCATAATTAAACAGAATCCTTATCAGTTTCAGAGTTTAACGGGATAACAAACGCCCGGAGGCGAGCAAAGACATTGGATGCGCAGTAGAAATGGAACCTAACAAGATTTATCGTTAAGCGGGAATCGGACCTAAACGAGAGATCTATGACGGTGGGATGGAAGAACGGAAAGAAGGTAGAAATCAATGCCGTTCGAACAGCACAAAAAAGCGAATCGTGTTGCATACACGAATCCGATCTGGGAACCTATAAAAAAATAATATCTGTTAATAAAAATCCATTCCCAATATCGTATAATACACAGAAATTCACGGTATAAAGGTATGAAAATTATGTAATTTCACATTAATGAGGTACATCATTTCCAAGCGAAACGCAAGAAATTTTTATCAAAGACGCGGTGGTATTACCATGTAAATTATGAAGCGCAAAATGGTCGCGATGGCATTTATTGATCGCAATGATAAACAAAAAAAAGGAACTTCCGGGTGGAACAAGAGCAGCGCGGCATAAACAAGCGGAAGCGATTAGAAAGAATTCAGGCGAATTTACGGTCGCACTCGTTGCCGGAAACGCAGAAATGTCGAAATAAACGGGAAAATTCACGCGCGGCGCGATAAAATACGCGCGTGCAGGGCTGATCGCAAACGATGGATTAACTCGGCTAGCCATTTTAAACATCGCGCCGGTATCAATATCGTGCCCGTTGACAAATCGACTCTCCGTTAAAATCGCATCTCTGTGTATCTTTTTGCAGTCCGACGCACGCACGAAAGTGCTACACGAATTTGATTGCTATTCCTTTTAACTGTCTATCCACGATTCATGCACAGTTTAAGGATTTAATCACGAATATAGTCCAGAATTGTATTCCGTTTCGCGTGCATTGCATAAAAGTCGAATCGATATGCACGCTCTTGTTTTAGTTCAATCCGTGAAGCTAAATAAACCTGTAAAGATTTGAATACCTCGGAAAAATAAAATAAAAAAATCTATGGGTGTCACTGAAACGCCTCGACATTAATCGAGGGCCACGAATTTATACAACTTTTTTATCGGGCCTGGATCGAGCTTGTATGTCGAGGGTACGCTTCATCTCGTTTTCAATTCAACGTCACGACGACTTTACGACCGCTCGTAAGCCGTCTAATTCGAAAATGTTTACCCTCGAGACGTTGCGGTGCGGCAAGAACGAAAATGCATGGGGAAAATCGATTGTTCCTCCGTGGATGGTCTTCCGAGCGAGATCGTGTCATATCTGCCGGATCAAAGACCAACATTTTCGGCTTGGCGATGGATGCATACCCGGTGCACGGTTTGCTGAGAAAATAAGCCCAGCGAGGGCGACCGGTGACGAATCCCCCCGGCGAAATTAGTGCCGCGGCAAACTGGGAATCGCGTGAAATCAAATTAACGCGGCCGGGATTAAGCTTCACACTGGGTGGTCCGAGCGAACGAGAATCGCCGACGGCCAATAAAATTAATGAAATCAATATATTTTCTATTTGCGAGAACGTCGGCCGCTATTCTAAAACAGGAAGGCTGACTATAAACTCGTCTGCGCCCGCCCCCACGGGCTCGACATTTATTTATTCTAAACTATTGATACTTTGATTCAATCTTGCAGTTCACCCTATAGATATCGAAATACACACTCCCCCGCGTGTTTGCGCGCCCGTTAATTATAAATGCGCCGCACGATAATTGCTGTTTAACGAACGCGCGCGTTCCGCGAGCATCCCGTGCATTCTTCCGGGGAAATTCGCGGAAAAAAGCAATTCAGGGGGTGGCGCGCGCGTATCTAAAACAGAAGAGAAAATGCGTGGAAACGAGAGCGATGAAAAACAAAAAATGCTGGCCGAATGTGTTACTCGACTTTGGATATTGAATTCATCAACGCGAGACCCACCGCGACTATAAATGAGAAATTATTCGCGTTTCTCGTGACAAAAATCTCGTTTAATTCCATAACTTCTGTATTTGTATTATTGTTAATTCAATATCGTTGTGTGAGCGAACCGGTGGAATCGCAAACGTCCAAGAAATGAGCGAGGTGAGTAAAGTCCGTGAAGGGGTTAATTCTCCTCGAACGCGACAGTTGCCGCCCTTCAACGGCGTCGTTCACACCAGCGGGACGGACAAAGAGATGAGAGAGGAGAGCGGGCGAGCAAGCGTGGAGGGACAAATCGCGGGGCGGAAGTCGGCGTGGAATCAGTTTTAGCGTGGCCGGAAACGGAGAACAGGGATGCAAAGCGGCTGGTTAGATAGAGAGGGCCGGAGGACGACGGGGGGTCGGTCGGGGGCCGGGGCGGACAGGGGACAGACCGAGTTTCAATGCGCGCGGGCATAGGTAAGGCACCCTCAGGGGGTGTTCGCAGCGGAGTTATGCAGATCTGACCCCCGTAACTGCTGTTTCACACGCGATATCATGCATTTGAATGTACGACCGCTTCCAGCTAACTCCGTTCGCGCTCTCTGCCACGTAACGATCCTTTGCACGGCCGGGAGGGAAAACGAGGTTGGTTAAAAGGGGTGGAAAGTGGCGAGAGAAAACAGTGAATCTTCGTAGATGAGCGGCACGGAAAGATGAACGGGGTGTACATTTAATTTTCGCGAGTAATTGCAGGTGTTGCGCGTGAATTACGCGCTCGGACGCGCGGTTAAAGCGAAGACGTGACTGCACTTCCCAAACCTCCTGTCCAACTTTTATCCAGGGCTCCGTTCGCCGACGACCGTCTTCAGCGATTCTTCAGGAAATCTCAATTTTTCTTCGGAGAATAACTTACGTTTCAACGGCGACGTCGCAGATCTGACCGCGGTACTCGGGAATATTTCAATTAGGTCTCGAGAGCCGGGATCGGAGAAAATTCGGAATTGTTACGCTTATCGACACGGGAGTTAATTTAAACGAGGCATAGGATCGCGTGGATCGCGAACAGATGCGACGGCGATACGAGGCCGGGCTCCCCGGTCGGGTCGGGGCATGTTTGCATGGTATTTAAACGATAAGGGGGCGAAGGTATCGAGCGGCTACGGATTACACGCTTTTAACTGATCGACGGTGGCTTCTCCGTACCCTTCCCCTTACCCATTGCTTCTTTTTTTTCCCTTCCGCCCCTTTGAACCCTCGCCACACCTGTCATCGTTCAGCCCGCACGTGCGCCGACCCTCGGCGTTACGAAAAGGCGTTCGTTCATGTCTCTAATTAAAATTTTTTCCTTCGATCCCTCCCTCTTCCGACCCCGCTTTTTTCGAGTCTCTATTTCTTCGTTGTCGGCGGCCGGACAAGTTTCGCCAGGTAACGGGGAGGCCCGGAATCGATCGAGTTTGTCTCATTTTTCTCGACAGGGAGAACACGAGGGGGTGGACAGGGAAGGGGACGCTTTTTATGCGCACGAAATTTATTGGCCCGGCTACCGGTCGGAAACTCGCGCCGCCGGGATAATCCTATCCGAGCCCCACGATCTCTTGCCAAACGGTATTCGTTATATCCGTACAACTGTTCTACGTCCCTAATCAACAAAATACTAATTAGCTCAGGACCAATAATTTCTACACGACCGTCGCATCTGTTATATGAATTATGCCCGACAGCGCGCGCGGGCACGGGCTCCCTTCACAACGAACGAAGTCGGGAACTTGCTGCATCCATTTTCCCGGTCATTAGAGCTCGACTGATCCATCTCAAACCAGCCGGAAGTCGGAATCGATTCGTGTTCCTTCGGGAGGAACACGGGAACAGATGTTCGCGAGATCGATTC
Source organism: Ceratina japonica (assembly GCA_019453355.1). Lineage (NCBI taxonomy): Eukaryota > Metazoa > Arthropoda > Insecta > Hymenoptera > Apidae > Ceratina > Ceratina japonica. The sequence continues at coordinate 152,636 of SMSR01016006.1, read as the reverse complement.
GCCTCGAACCGGATTTTCCCGAGCGTTGGATCCGGGCGTCGCGCGCGCGACGGTGGACGCTCCTTTCGATTTAGACGCGTATGCGTGTACCGAGCTCGGTCGATAGCTTCGAAGGCATTCCGGATGCATAAAATGGACGTTAGCTTCGCATGTCGAGTATATTTTGCATACACCCACCTCCCGGCCAACTACCGCGCCCCCTCCCCCGGCTTTAATAAAACGATACGTTCTTGTACGGGCGGAGGATGTTAGTAAAAGCAAATAAATATTTCACGTAGTAATACATTAATTGCAGCCGTGCTATTTTATTGCGTAATGACCATACTGAGGATTTTACGCATTCAAGAGGAAATTTAACGTGTAGAAAATGGAAACGAGCGATGAAAAGTACATGAAGTATTAAAAGTGAAATTGCCAGTTCCTGAATAATATAACAAATTNATATTTGTATTATTGTTAATTCAATATCGTTCTACGAGCAAACCGGTGGAATCGCAAACGTCCAAGAAATGAGCGAGGTGAGTAAAGTCCGTGAAGGGGTTGATTCTCCTCGAACGCGACAGTTGCCGCCCTTCAACGGCGTCGTTCACACCAGCGGGACGGACAAAGAGAAGAGAGAGGAGAGCGGGCGAGCAAGCGTGGAGGGACAAATCGCGGGGCGGAAGTCGGCGTGGAATCAGTTTTAGCGTGGCCGGAAACGGAGAACAGGGATGCAAAGCGGCTGGTTAGATAGAGAGGGCCGGAGGACGACGGGGGGTCGGTCGGGGGCCGGGGCGGACAGGGGACAGACCGAGTTTCAATGCGCGCGGGCATAGGTAAGGCACCCTCAGGGGGTGTTCGCAGCGGAGTTATGCAGATCTGACCCCCGTAACTGCTGTTTCACACGCGATATCATGCATTTGAATGTACGACCGCTTCCAGCTAACTCCGTTCGCGCTCTCTGCCACGTAACGATCCTTTGCACGGCCGGGAGGGAAAACGAGGTTGGTTAAAAGGGGTGGAAAGTGGCGAGAGAAAACAGTGAATCTTCGTAGATGAGCGGCACGGAAAGATGAACGGGGTGTACATTTAATTTTCGCGAGTAATTGCAGGTGTTGCGCGTGAATTACGCGCTCGGACGCGCGGTTAAAGCGAAGACGTGACTGCACTTCCCAAACCTCCTGTCCAACTTTTATCCAGGGCTCCGTTCGCCGACGACCGTCTTCAGCGATTCTTCAGGAAATCTCAATTTTTCTTCGGAGAATAACTTACGTTTCAACGGCGACGTCGCAGATCTGACCGCGGTACTCGGGAATATTTCAATTAGGTCTCGAGAGCCGGGATCGGAGAAAATTCGGAATTGTTACGCTTATCGACACGGGAGTTAATTTAAACGAGGCATAGGATCGCGTGGATCGCGAACAGATGCGACGGCGATACGAGGCCGGGCTCCCCGGTCGGGTCGGGGCATGTTTGCATGGTATTTAAACGATAAGGGGGCGAAGGTATCGAGCGGCTACGGATTACACGCTTTTAACTGATCGACGGTGGCTTCTCCGTACCCTTCCCCTTACCCATTGCTTCTTTTTTTTCCCTTCCGCCCCTTTGAACCCTCGCCACACCTGTCATCGTTCAGCCCGCACGTGCGCCGACCCTCGGCGTTACGAAAAGGCGTTCGTTCATGTCTCTAATTAAAATTTTTTCCTTCGATCCCTCNCAAACCTCCTGTCCAACTTTTATCCAGGGCTCCGTTCGCCGACGACCGTCTTCAGCGATTCTTCAGGAAATCTCAATTTTTCTTCGGAGAATAACTTACGTTTCAACGGCGACGTCGCAGATCTGACCGCGGTACTCGGGAATATTTCAATTAGGTCTCGAGAGCCGGGATCGGAGAAAATTCGGAATTGTTACGCTTATCGACACGGGAGTTAATTTAAACGAGGCATAGGATCGCGTGGATCGCGAACAGATGCGACGGCGATACGAGGCCGGGCTCCCCGGTCGGGTCGGGGCATGTTTGCATGGTATTTAAACGATAAGGGGGCGAAGGTATCGAGCGGCTACGGATTACACGCTTTTAACTGATCGACGGTGGCTTCTCCGTACCCTTCCCCTTACCCATTGCTTCTTTTTTTTCCCTTCCGCCCCTTTGAACCCTCGCCACACCTGTCATCGTTCAGCCCGCACGTGCGCCGACCCTCGGCGTTACGAAAAGGCGTTCGTTCATGTCTCTAATTAAAATTTTTTCCTTCGATCCCTCCCTCTTCCGACCCCGCTTTTTTCGAGTCTCTATTTCTTCGTTGTCGGCGGCCGGACAAGTTTCGCCAGGTAACGGGGAGGCCCGGAATCGATCGAGTTTGTCTCATTTTTCTCGACAGGGAGAACACGAGGGGGTGGACAGGGAAGGGGACGCTTTTTATGCGCACGAAATTTATTGGCCCGGCTACCGGTCGGAAACTCGCGCCGCCGGGATAATCCTATCCGAGCCCCACGATCTCTTGCCAAACGGTATTCGTTATATCCGTACAACTGTTCTACGTCCCTAATCAACAAAATACTAATTAGCTCAGGACCAATAATTTCTACACGACCGTCGCATCTGTTATATGAATTATGCCCGACAGCGCGCGCGGGCACGGGCTCCCTTCACAACGAACGAAGTCGGGAACTTGCTGCATCCATTTTCCCGGTCATTAGAGCTCGACTGATCCATCTCAAACCAGCCGGAAGTCGGAATCGATTCGTGTTCCTTCGGGAGGAACACGGGAACAGATGTTCGCGAGATCGATTCGCCTCGAACCGGATTTTCCCGAGCGTTGGATCCGGGCGTCGCGCGCGCGACGGTGGACGCTCCTTTCGATTTAGACGCGTATGCGTGTACCGAGCTCGGTCGATAGCTTCGAAGGCATTCCGGATGCATAAAATGGACGTTAGCTTCGCATGTCGAGTATATTTTGCATACACCCACCTCCCGGCCAACTACCGCGCCCCCTCCCCCGGCTTTAATAAAACGATACGTTCTTGTACGGGCGGAGGATGTTAGTAAAAGCAAATAAATATTTCACGTAGTAATACATTAATTGCAGCCGTGCTATTTTATTGCGTAATGACCATACTGAGGATTTTACGCATTCAAAAGGAAATTTAACGTGCAGAAAATGGAAACGAGCGATGAAAAACACATCAAGTATTAAAAGTGAAATTGCCAGTTCCTGAATAATATAACAAATTTCTGCAATTTTCTAAAATGCAATTTGGTGAGCAATCGTTATAAACGTTTACCTTTTTAGTAGTGACGATGGCATTGGAAAAATTTGTAACGGCGGTGAATGATTGGCGAGGGTAAAAGTAGCGCGTCGAAACTGGAGAAGGAAGCGTAGCCGGAGGGCGAGACTGGCCATCGTTTCGCGACAAAGAGTCAACATTAATTAAGGTAATGGCAGCCGGACGAGTCAGGCCGTGTCGAGCAACGTTTCCACAATGACGACTAATTATCTGTGCCATCCGTGTACCTATCCGTCGCCGTCCCGCATCCCTCGACCCTTCGCGTCGATCCCTTCACGTCGTCGTCACGGGTTACATTTTACGCGGCCGTCACGACGTTTACGAGGCACCGGCACCATGGGTTTACGGTCATGTACACATCGCCGATTATTTCACGCTGATACGAGCCGCGAGCGAGCGGTGTTAATTGGAGGCTATTGCTATGACGTCTCGCGTTAGTCCGACGGTCGTTAGAGAGAACTTTCACTTAGAACGTCGAGTATCGGGNGAGGAAATTTAACGTGTAGAAAATGGAAACGAGCGATGAAAAGTACATGAAGTATTAAAAGTGAAATTGCCAGTTCCTGAATAATATAACAAATTTCTGCAATTTTCTAAAATGCAATTTGGTGAACGATCGTTATAAACGTTTACCTTTTTAGTAGTGACGATGGCGTTGGAAAAATTTGTAACGGCGGTGAATGATCGGCGAGGGTAAAAGTAGCGCGTCGAAACTGGAGAAGGAAGCGTAGCCGGAGGGCGAGACTGGCCATCGTTTCGCGACAAAGAGTCAACATTAATTAAGGTAATGGCAGCCGGACGAGTCAGGCCGTGTCGTGCAACGTTTCCACAATGACGACTAATTATCTGTACCATCCGTATACCTATCCGTCGCCGTCCCGCATCCCTCGACCCTTCGCGTCGATCCCTTCACGTCGTCGTCACGGGTTACATTTTACGCGGCCGTCACGACGTTTACGAGGCACCGGCACCATGGGTTTACGGTCATGTACACATCGCCGATTATTTCACGCTGATACGAGCCGCGAGCGAGCGGTGTTAATTGGAGGCTATTGCTATGACGTCTCGCGTTAGTCCGACGGTCGTTAGAGAGAACTTTCACTTAGAACGTCGAGTATCGGGCTGAAATCACGCTCACGCCCGAGCGGACGGAATTTCATCACGGTAAGAGATATACCGCGTCGAAATAACGGATTTTAACGAAAACATCGGAGTCCATTAAATAACGAGCTCGATAATTATTTTTAATTCGCCGAGGTATTTGTCTTCGCGCTTCTATTAGATGAACCTTCCGCTTGGCGTAATTCAGAAATACTGTGGCGTCTAGCCGCGGGGCGAACGCGATACATTAGCGTTATGAGATCGAACGCGCATATCGGGAGTAATGTAATGTAAAGGAATTTTATCGACGTCACCGCCCCCAATCGCGAGCATCGTAGCTGTTCCCACCCTTCGAAAATGCTTATGCAGTTTCTCTAAGAACCTTTAATACATAGTATCGTGTATAATGTGCCGTCGAAGCACGATAACGAAATTCTATTTGCAATCGGGCGGTGCTTCGGCGTTCGCCTTCGGACAATAAAATTTTTATTCGACTCTTAAGGTTCGATGAAATGTCTTTAGGTTCGAGCTAATGAATTAAATTTTTCCAAGACAATCGAGAAACGCGGGCGTAGTTAAATTTTTATTTTAAAAAAACGGAGTAGAGTTAAGAACGCGTTCTTCGAGGATGGTTCCATCTCGTTTTAGATCTGGGAAGGGTTAACGTCCCCCGGGAACACGATTCCACCGCGATGGCGAAGAGAAAAAGAGGGGGAGATGTACGGCGCGGCGCGCAGATGGCTTTAGGAAAATTACATTTTGGTTCAACTCAATCCGTCGCGGGAAATAATTCCGATTCGATCGTGCACCCTTCGGCGCGAGGAATCATTCGAACGGCATTACGTTATCTCGAGCGTGGCTTCGTCCGACGCTCAATTCGTCGACGGGTATGACGATCCATTCGATTAATCGATTTACGAACTCGCGAGTTCGGCCACAATTTTGGGAGCACATCATAGTTTATTACACCCTTAAACTTTAAATTTCCTCCGGAAATCTGGTCAAATACGTAATAACATTTCTGGTCTCGTCGATCTGCGAAATCGACTGGCGAACATAATCTCGTTCGTAATCCTCGAAGGGTCGATATGTTTAACAAGCGTGCTCCCGATAAAATTCCGTCCGAAACTCCGCGTCGATCAACCATCTTTTTTCCCTTTGAACAAAATGGAATGCGCCATAGGACAGGCGGTTTTCTGTTATTGCCACCCGGGACACGTCTCGTCGGGGCAAATCGCGGCAGTCAGAATCGACCGGGGAAAATGTAGAAAATCGACGTTTAATCGGTGGTCCAGGGCCGGCGTGTACGGAGGGGAACGGCCGGAGGGACAAAAAAAGGAAATTAGAAAAAGAAGAGAAGAGACGGCGGCGCGGCGTGTCTCCGACGGACTCGCGGTAATGAAACAACGACGACCGTCGGTCGAACGAACCGGGGCTGGCCGGTAGCCAGCTAAATGAATCACGAATGAGCTCACTGTGTGTAAGCTGTAACTCACACCCGATCGTCCATTCACTGCTGCCGCGGCTGCGACGGAAACGTGAGCCCAGCACGAGAAAAGAGTCTGCGAATGGGAGAGACGAATCGGCACAGTGTTTCCCAACCTCTTTCCACCCCCGAGCAATCTCCGATCGTCATATTTTCGAAATCATTTCCATCTCTCGGAATTGGAAAACGAAATTAGAAATACTAGAAATATAATCTTTGAATCCGGTTTCGGTATTAAGATCGTTAATTACGGTTCGAAAGTAATTTGTTAAACCGATCCGATAACAATTATGATGGAATGCACGGGCGAACGAACGTCTGGCTGAATTATTGACGACGATTTTCCCCCGCGCAAAGTTAATGGGGTCCATCGGTGTAATGATCGGGCTGGACTCTGCCGGTCTACGCAAAAGAATTTTTCGAATCGAGCATGGAGACGCTCGAGGCCGTGAATCACCCGGACGGACACTCGTTTGTCCCCATTATCGGACTACGTGCTATTCACCGGTATATAATTGATCGCGACGTGTCGCGGAACTCGATGAAAAAAAGGAGACCGATGCATTATGCATGAACCACGTCGTCCCACTTTTAGATCCCCTTTTCTATTCGAAATTTTATTTGCCTAAATTAATTTTTATTATTCACTACAGCTTGATTAGATCGCAAAAAGAACAAGTATTTTTTTCGTTCCGAAGTTTTCCTTTGAACAGTTTGCGAATTTGTATTATAGAAATGGTTGGATTACATTTTGATTAGTACACTTTATCATGAAAACTATTAGAGTACGTCCGACAGACGATAAGAATTGTTCTATCGAGACGTTAACCGTCAAAGTACGACTGGCTGTGCCGCGAACAATGTAGTCAAACGCACGCGTCCCTTGTACTTTGACTACTCTCCGTTTTTGAAGATTTCAATTTCAGAGAAACGGTAGGCAGGTATTTATTGCGTACGCGAAGAGCAAAATGAAAAATCACCGGCACACTTCCTGTTGCTTTCGGCCGCGCCCGAACATTCATAGCCGTTCGCAAAGAAGTCATATTTATTCATATTTCTCGTTACACGTTCTGCCACGCGTTCATGTATATTCATGCGTCGGATAGCGGGCGTGCTCGCGTGTTCTCCTCGCAAGCGAGACGAGTTTTCGAGACCCGGACGCGTGCTGAAAAATCCGCTCGCCCCGCGCGAGAAATTCGTTCGCCGTTACTGAAAGCGTCTACCCACACACACGCCCATCGACGTGGGGCTAATTCCTTCCGGAAGATTGGAAACGAATGGCTACTGCGCGCCACAATGAAAACTTGTTTTGCGCCGAGCGTCTTTTGTGCCGCGAACGTCCGCGAAAAATCGTCCCGCCGAACGGTTACCCCTAGACTCCCAGCTAAAACTTACTGAAAGCTTTTCCCACCGGCGGCGAGCGAAAAGCTTACAGTTGTTGTTCGGGGCGTTTCGTGTTCTCGGTATACACCGGTTCGGGGGGCGCATTGTTTTCACGTGATTACGACGGGAACACGAGGAGCACGTTTAATTTTCCTCGACGTAACAAAAACGTTCTAATTAATAAAGTTCGATCGCCCGCGGGGAAAAGCGGGAGAGGAGCGAAGCGAATCAGTGGGCCAAACGTGAGCGAAGAGGTGAGAAGGGAATTAAGAATGAGGAAAGAAGCGAAACTCCGGCAGTGGAACAAGTAACCGAGTACAAAAACAAGTGGCTCGCGAACGAGTTTCCCCGGGCTCGGCCGGTGAAGGGGGCGAAGAAGGGAAAAGCGGTCGGACACGGAAAGAGAAACGTCTGAAACTGGCGAAACACCGAGCGGTAATTAACAATGCGAACTTAATTCATTAAGCCGAGGTCGGCCGAGCGTGGAGGACTGCAACTTCTTAGCGTAGGCACTTCCTCGCGCTCTCCCCTCCGACCCGCCGCCCCAGGTACCACCGGGAATTATGTCTGTTTTCGCGTGAACTTCAACCGCCGCTGCATCCTTAACCGGTTTTCGTTTCCCCTCACGGTTCCTGGGGACAAAAAGCCTTAATAATTGTCAGGTAAAAAAAATTCTTAAGCCCTCCGCGGGAAGTTGGACAATTGCGTCCTCCAGGAGAGAGTTTGCGCAATAAGGCCACTCGTAAGCCTCTTTGAGAAATTGCATAAATTTAGCGGTGCGACACGGGATACATTCTGTATGACTGGGGAAAAATCAGCGCGTTCGGTCGCGTCAGATATTGATAATAAAGCCGTGATTTCACGCGCCGTGGAATCCGAGGCGAGGTCCCCGGGTTCATCCGGCGCATTAACACAGAGAATTCAGCTATATCTGCGCGCCGCTCGAAGAACCCCGAACTGTCTGAGGAGAATATTCCTGCAAACTGCGCCCCGCCGTAGTCTGGCGAATCTCGTTAAAAGTTAGGCCCCCTTAGCCGTCCGGTAGACAGAAGGCTTTTCAATGCCACAAAATCTTTGCCTCCGCCACTACTTATGGGATATCCCGCGGATTATCTCATGGGAACAGACGTTATTACGCGATATTCGCATGGCATCTCCTCGTGCGCGGCGGCCACCCGTTCGTTCGTGCGTCGAGCGTTCGCGGATCATCCGACCGGAACCGCAAAGGGAAATTTTACCGGGGATCGATCGACCGGTCGATCGATCGATCGACGCGCGTCCAAAGCCGGAACGTATTCGTTCTGACAAATTAATGGAACACGTCGATAATTCGAGGCATCCCGCGAATAACGTTGTTAATTTTCCAGCGATCGCATTATGTCCCGAGGCCGCCTTTGTATCCGGCCGTAATTACTTTGTATGGCCGGCCATACTCTTTGAGGCTAAACTCTTTGTCCCTCTCGCGTAATCGACCGGCAATTATGGGCGGCAAGTTTTCCGGCGATAATCGGGTTACCCGCACTGGCGATAGAACGCCGCGGTCAAACGCACGCACATCCGGCACAGAGGGATTCGATCAAGTATTACGTCACTATACAAATGTATGAACGCGATTATTATATCATAGTGGGAAATCCGGCGTCCTTCTATTTGGACGATCGAACCGGGATCCCTTTTTATAATCGGCTCGCAGAGATTCCTGTTAAATGGTTTTTATCATTTACACAGCGATGACCGACGACGGGGCGAAGATAAAAGGGAACGCAAACTCTCGAGACGGTCTCGGAAGTGGTATCCCATTCTCGAGGGGAAGAAACGTGTCCGTGTGTGGAGATAAAATCGAGAGCGGGAGAGGCTGGATCCGCGGCGCGGTGCGCCAAGAGAACAATCGCACGGGTTTCCTTCGTTCCGTGGACGTGGAATAGCGGCGGGAGCCTCTCTTCATCGGCGGCCCGTGCAGACGGAGAGACGCGCGGGAGTAAAAGTAACAAGCCAAAATAAACAGCCGACTGCCGATTCCTGCTGTCGCAATATTTGCAGTGGCCCGAGGGTCGAAACTTCGCCGGCCGAGCGAACGGTAGACGACGTAGCCGAGTCGTCGCCGGCCGAAAAACTATCGGCCGCGCGGCAGCCGCCGACGCTAATGCCGCGTTATTGCATACGATCTGACAATTTTCAAGCGATTTCATATTTCCTAGATTATCCATGTATACCCTGTTTCTCTTCCCGTCTGACTCACCTCCGCTCGCTCCCGGCGACCTTCTTTCCGCCGTTTTCTTCTATTGCTACCGTCAAACTCTCCGCCGTGGCTTATCGTTCAGGAACGGGGAAATAAAATATTCGGATCGGATCGCTCCGCAGCGCGATACTCTGCTTTTTTTACGGAGGTAGTTCGGCTTAACAACGTTTTCTCAACCGGATTTAGGAATTGTACGTCGGGCCGACGTAAAAACGAAACAGCGGACAGATAAACGAGAGCTCGGATCGATCCGCGACGAAACGGCGCATCTTTCGTTAGACGCGACTATATAACTATATATACATATATGTAAGACGTTTGAAAATTTGTTGACGGCGTCGATCTCTGTCGTAAAGTCACGGGTAAAGGGGGACGGGGAAACAAGGGTGACGAAAGGGGGAAGCAAGGCGTTAATACCTGGCATTGTCCTGCCACCTTCGTTGGTCTAGCTATCTGGATGTGTCGTCTCGTAAAAGGGAGGCAAGTGTCTCTAATGCACCGTTACTACGTGAATTTAACGGTGTCACCGTAAACGCGGCGCCGAGGAAATCTCTCGCGAGACCTTTCAGCCGGGGCTGGAAATTTCTTGTTGCCTGACAGCAGTTCGCGACGATTCCCTCCCGTCGTGTTTCCCTCCGCCCGTGTCCCGGCTGAAAGCCCAGCTTAGAAACCTGCTAACAATTCTACCCGCTCCCTGCACCCATTGAAAATTTCCAAAAGCATTGTCGTTAAACAGATTTTCCCTAACGCGTGTCCGACCAGGCGCGGAGTCGTACTACTTAGAACGTAGACTCTACCAAACTTGTAAACGACGTCTGACTATATATACGCGTTTGTTCCGCTCGCGTCGCAGAAGAGTTTCCAATTACCTCGAACGAGAGGGAATAGTACCCCCACGCACTATAATTGTCTGTTCCCTGAATTGATTCTCTCGTAACGCTCCTTTAGAATAAATCATTCCGACCGGGCGACCGTCCCCGTCGAAAGGAGAATTCCAATTGTACTTAGGAAATAATGAAAACAGAAATGAGCGGACGGCGGAGAGAAAACTGAGACGTTTAAACAAGCCGTGGGACGTTCTTTCTGGGCCGGAGTCAAATGCATTACACGCTCGTAAATCGCGTCGCTCTGGCTTCGCATGAATATGCGAGAAGTTGAGCCGCGGCGCCGTCGCGGCCGAGTTATAATCATTCCCGGTTGCTCGGTCTCCGTGATCGTCGAAATCGTTATTCTCGATCTTCCGTTAAAACCCGCTAATTAAAGGGGTCGCCGTTGCCGGCCGAGAAGGGTTGCCAGAAGGGGAGGGTTGTAAGCGGAATTTCGGTGAATATTCAAACGGCTCCTCCGACTCGGTTGACGTATCAGGACGTACGACTAACTATTTTCTCTTGGCAATGTTTCGCGTTTGCTTTTCGAGACCCAAAACGACGCAGTTTATTTTCCACGGGAGTCAGCAATCGGAAAACCGAATTTCGTTTCCTATCCAACGGTCGGAACAATAATCAATACACGCAATCAATAAATAATTGAATACAATCCTACGGATCGCGTTTTGAAACACGGTGTTCAACAGCTCTATAAAACAGAACAGAAAACGAATAAGCCTATAGAAGTATCTCTTTTTTCGAGGAGTACACGATAGCTACTCCGAGTACAATAAAATCAGCGCACGCACTGAACAGAGTTTACTTAAACAAGCCCGCTAATGAGGCTGTTTAAAAAATACTTTCCACCAACAATGAAACATTAATACGGTCTGAACAGGAATTTAGAATTTCATTGTAATTGTGATATATTAGCATACAGCCGTTCCGCGTAGTTACTTGAACTACATTCCCTGCGCGAACATAATATCCCGTCCGCTTAACGGTTCCTAATTGCGACCCTACGGCAGGAAACAATTCACCCGGCATTCGTACACGTTGCCTCGTTAAATAAAATGCGGCTGCTTAATTCGAATTTACATCAATGAGAACAATGCTCCAACAATAGAAATTTATAAACGAGAGAAGAACCTGCCGAAAATTTTCTACTCTTCGTACCTATAATTTTAATGAACCATCGCCACTGGCAGACACATTTTTCAGAACTCTACCGAAGTATATCACAGTCGTCCGATCGAGCGTTCCCCTTTTCGTTCGCGTTTGAAGTTTCCACGACCTACTTCGCTCTGCTAATTAGTAGTCGGTTTAATAAAACTCGCCGATCCCGAATTTAATTGGTACGCGTGGATGCCGGGAATTCAAGGTTACCTAATTAACGCGGCCCGGGGCGGAATCGGAACTTCGTACGAGCCGATTCTCAAAGACACGAGCAATTCCGCCGTGACTTCCGTCGCGCGCACACTTCGCGGTTATTGTTTCGGTCGGGATGAGAGCGAGCAATGGTAAAAATTGGTAAAAATTCTGTTGGCGACGCGGAGTCGGGAAATAACTATATCAGGGTAGCGTTTGTCGCGGGCAGGCGGCGGAAACGAACTTAAGGAAAGGAGCGCGGCCATTAAAATGCTAAGCAGGCCTGGTTTCGCGGCCGGAGCCACGTCCCGAGACACGTTTCGTGTACACTCGAAATATAACAGCGAAAATGCGAACACGCGGCGCCGCGGTTCCACGCGTTATTAATATTATGCTAATTTAATATCGTCCCCGGCCGGCACGGCGGTCGACATCTCTTTAAAGTCATCCCCGGCCGTCGCATCGCCGACTGCGTGTAACGAATTTCATATCGCGTTAACGCGGCCACCGAAACACTTGTTTTAATAACCATTAGCATATTAAACAAACCGAAAAGACGGGATTAACCGGCGCGACGGCGGCGGTGAAGCGAACGAGAAAAATCCGGCTTCCGGTCCTCCTTTTGAACATTAAACACTATACATAGTCAAATCTGTCCGCGTTCGTGATTTCGGTATCAATAGAGGTTTCAGTTAATTCACGTGCAACGAATATTCGATGATTCCATAGGAAACCCTATCGCGAAAACGAGACGCAGTTAAACTTGCAATGCTCCGCTATTAAAGGCAGAGACAATTGAACGCTAATTAAGATCAATTGTCCAGCAGTGTCGACGGTCTTTGCCGTTAGATATCCGGCTATTTCACTCCCTCTATTTTTACTCCATCCCACCGTGCTCGGTCTGTTTGTTTAAAACAACAGCCGGGGCAAACAATCGTGCGCGCGATTCAGGTCTGAAAACGGGTTCGATAGATTATAAAAACGTGTGTCAGGCCAATATCAATCAGCGATTCCGGCAAATCGTTGAAAGGTCGGTAGAAATAAAGGAGAATCCAATCTTCAAAAAGCTCTCGAAAGTATAGATCTATAGTCTAGAGTCGCAATACCTCTTAAATCCTCGTTTCTCGGCACCGAAATTTAACGCAACTTCGAAAACTTAGAATTTCATCAAATTGGAACGCGTAAATGTTTATTACTCGAGTAGTAAAACTGCAGAATCCTTTTTCCAGCTCTAACGCCGAGGGAAGCAGACGAGGTCCCGACGTCTGGCCCGACGCGTAATCGTTCTACTCGGCTTGGGGTCGCGACGAGACGGGGAAAAGGCGTTTTCAACGGTTCAACAACTACGATAGGGGCGGACCATGTGTAAGCCGCACGGGGTTACCTACGGTCAGTGTTACAACTATTAAAGCCGTTTCAAACCTCCGGCCAACGATGGTCGGCCGGGCCGAGAAAATTACGGATAATTCGTACGGCTTACCCGAGATGAAGTTTCCCGAGCCGATTCGTGACAAAGAGGAGTAGCGGCACGGGCCCTGGGCTCTGGTTTACAAGACCCAGCTACTGGCTTAATTCCCGGCTGAACGCGACTGCCCGACTTAATACCGCGTATTAGCTACTTCGATGTTCGCCATTATTCGGACGCCTTTAGAGACCTTACGGTTTCACTAAATTTTAATAACACACTTTCGCACACTCNTGGTATCAATAGAGGTTTCAGTTAATTCACGTGCAACGAATGTTCGATGATTACATAGGAAGCCCTATCGCGAAAACGAGATGCAGTTAAACTTGCAATGCTCCACTATCAAAGGCAGAGACAATTGAACGCNTTCAAGGAAATCCCACAAAGGTCCCGCTCTCGACGCGTAATACCTGCAGATTAACAAAAATGCTCGTGTAATTGCGCCAAACGTTCCATGGCTCATCGGTAAGTAGTTTATACGGAGCAATAGAAGTTGATAGTTTGTTCGATGAACATTTCTCGGCTGGCGGGAATTTTCATCGGCGGACTGTTTTTTAATTCGGGTCAGAAACCGGAAGGAGAGGCAACTTTCATAACGCGGCTCGATATTACGATCACGTTCCCACCTCCCATCCCCGGGTCCGTCGCCGAGTCTTTATGCATGGAATTGTTACCGGCGCGGGCGCCGCCTCCCGCCTTTTATTTCTTCACCCAAGTTCTCTAGCTTACCTTCGAGATTCGCTCGAAAGACCGGGCCGAGAGCGCAACGAGCCGCTGGGGAACGCGCGCACAACTCCGCGGAAGAAAGTGTTTCGAGAAAAGTTTTCGATAAAGGGACATTTGCCTCCGAGAGAATCGTCCCTCGAAAACTTGTCTCAATAATGCTCGTGACCTACTTGCGCATAAACTACCGTTTATAGTACTAGTACTCGATCCGTCCGTCCCTTTAACCGAAAACCGTACGAAAACGTACAAGTTCGATTTTTCATTATCGACCAAGGAAATTAAACGGTCCGATAGTCGGAGTCCACGTCAATAACGTATCATTTGGACGTACGTATCCATTGCACGCGGTCGAGGGGTTGAATTTTAATGTTTGAAAAGCAGCCGGCTCCGAAATGCATTTCGTTTACTCTAGATCCCCGATATCCCGGCGAAAACGGGGGTTGGCCGCGCATCCCTTAGATACCGACCTACGATATCCTCGATCCCATATCCCCAACTCGTCAGGAGTTCCAGCAAACAGCGCGCCGCCCTTCCTCTTACCCGTTACTACCCCGAAGAGGCTTACACAGCGGTTCGCATTCATAATCATCGGTTTAGATCTGACGCGGCGCGGTGCATCGCCCGTGAAGGGTTATCCCCTTCGTTACACAACCGTACACGCTTCTGCATCTACGGGGTGCTAATAAATCGTCCACCGTTTTTCGGCGAACCGATTGAAGAAGCTGAAACAAGGAACAACGAATGGAATAAGAAACTCCAGGCTTGCATATAGTATTTGTCTTGGGATATTGCTCGTAGATGGCTCGATGGACGTTTAAAAAAACATTTCATATTCTCGTTAAACACCCAGTACATACGTTCGTGTATGCTCGGCGACTTGGTAGGGGCTGTTTAAGTGGCCGACGATAAGATAACGTCCGGAAGCCGGGTAACGGGCAATTAATTCGGGAGTAGCTTGGGTAAACAGTGGCGAGAAATTAAAAGCTATTTGTCACGGCCCTCCGAGTAACGGCGACTGGCCGGGCGGGAGAGGGACGCGACGAGCCGAGGACGGGTGGAAGGGTTGCAGCTCATGCTTTGAATTAAGATCGGCCTGATACGGCTCATACGTGAGCCGACGAGCGTGCACGTGGAATCTCACTGACTAAAGCCAGCTGCAGTTACACGCCACGGTTAAAAAGAAACAGAGACGGGGTAACGTCGTCACGGAATTTATCTGCGATATTAATCTAACTTTCTGACGGCGAAGGAAACCCTCGCTTTCAGAGGAGATTCAATTTTAATTACAACAGGAAGCAATTGATAAATACGTACGTTTTTACAAACTCTGTAATGAATTATTAATTTATGATTTAACAGTGGCAGAAAATTCTCTGACTCGAATCGATATTTGCGTAGTCCAGTAAACTGTAGGATGTACAAACATGTATGATAATTTGCACGGCCGTGCTTCATAGAAAATAATTAATCAACCATAACAGTCTGACCGTGCATAGAGTTGTACTACTCATACCTCTCGCGATAAGACCGTGGCACGTTTATTTATCCGAACGGGGAGGGCGGCTTTTCTAACTAAACGATCTGTCTAACTAACTACCCCTAAAATTTTCTCGATTCTCCTTCCTTTTTTCCCAACTTTGTGTTATTAGTCCGGAACGGTCGAGTTGCGGGGAAATTTATAGGAACGTTTACCTACTAATTACGCCGCAGATGGCAGCCAGCTGGAGCAGCTACGAGACCGTTTCTCCCGAATGTTTCGCGCGACAGACGCCCCTTTAATGATCATTAAGTGGTGTGGATAAGCCACGATTCTACTCCTTAGTGCATCCCTCCACTCGGCATGATAATAGTTTTGACTCACCTGAAACAAAAAAAGGATACAATTTAATAAAAGGATTCCATTTCCGCAAATTATATCAAAATAACAGAATTGCACGTCGAATTGTTTGATAGGAAATAAATCCGGTTAAAAATTGCAACCGGTTTGATAATGCCCAAGAGAAATCCGTTCAAGAATCATAAAATTCGAGTAATACATACACGCCACGTTGCAATACGTCATGCCGCGCATTTTTATACGATAATTACGCCGGGTCGCGTGGCTCGGATACGACTAAATCACTAGGAAAATGCTTGTTTAAAAAACATACGCAAGAAATCGTTCTCCAATGCACTTGTAGCGTGCAATCGCGTCATTCAAAAGGTCCAATACAAAAATTATAATATCTTCTTGCAACATTCGTTGTACCAGCCTTTTTACCCCTGATCCTTCATTAGTTTTACCGCTTTTAAGAAAGGGCACTCTGAAATTTGTTGTAAAATGAAACCGATGAAATTTGTTATAAAATGAAAAAGGGGTGAAATAAAATTCGCCAGGTGCGCGTCGAAAAAAAAGGTTGCGTGTAATTCGATATTTTTCGAGTACGCCGTCGAATCGAATGGATCTGTTCCGCCGCCACTCCAACCAGACACTCATATTTATTTCACCTTTTATTAAGTACACGATCAGTGTCATTCGCAGCGGATAGAAACAAAGGGGAAATATCGCAGGAAAAAATCGTCAGTGAAATCCAAGCCACGTTTCCCCGTGGAAAAAGTCGACGGGATCGGCACAGATGCCTTTGAAGGGACGACTTTTAAATTGTCGAACGCGAAACGCTCTAATTAGAGAACTCGGGGTGTCGGACGCAGACTGGGATTAGCAGTCTTGCACGGCTCCGTGCAAACCGGCAATTCTGCTATTTGAGAACAGGGTGTCTCTTTACAAGGAAACGACGCCCCACCCCGTTTGCCCCCCGAAAAAGCTTTCCAGCCTTGTGATCGCTGGACTTCGATCACAGGTGCGTTCGCCTTTTGATTACTCCTAGTTAACCAATCTCGCGCACGCTACCCGCTATTCTTTTTTTGCTTGCACAATTATTCGATCTGATTATATTTCCATCGACCACAACTCTGCACGGATCGTTTTAAAAAGTTTCCGATGACATGCTTACTCACTATACACTAAGACTCTTCCAGGGAACGAGCTCGGGGATTGATCAGACGCAAGTATTCTACGTCGATCGCCGGACTTGACCGATCGACCGATGCATGATTCAATACAAGCGCAAGTTCCCTAGCCTGAAAATTGTCTGTTGAGTGTGATCTATCCGGGACTGGGAAAGAAAAGATGACAGGGCTCGCGTTATCTATGAAGAATTCACGTTGCTCCAGTTTCGCGGCGCTTTCCATAAATAATGGACCACGGCGCTTGCGGTTAGAGCCGAGCCTACTTTCTAATCGAGAACGTACGATCCCCCGCGCGCGGTTTCGCCAGTGAAACATGCGATAAATCGACTATAAGTGGCTCCGACTAGTCGATGCCCTCTTTCGGAATATGGTTAAGCCACCGTCAACGATACTTTCCTCGATATTGAATTCCCCCAAGGCTCATCCATTTCCTATGAACGTTACATTAACCGTTAACGATTCATGAATAGCCACTTCCTACAAATTGTGGACCAAGTTTTAAAGATATTCACGGCGAATTTAGAAACTCGTATAACGAGAGCGGGCCGCGCTATTGATTAAAGATTAAGCATTAAAGCCGCGACGCGCAATATCAATCAGCCTACATTGTCGCCGGAGGCAATATATGTGTCACGAGCGTAACAGCCGCTAAATAAATTCGAGGACGCAAGGCGGGCACCGCCCACCGTTCGCGGCTCGTTATTAACATTAATCCTACATCGCTCGATGCACCTGTCGCGTTAATCGATAGCGACACCGCCAGATTTAAACGAGCCGCGGGACCGGAATTGTTGCAAATCAGTTTTTCCGATCGATACATTTTCGCGCTTATTGTGTTTCGTCAATGAAAAAGGGGGAACATTTTCGCGAGCGCAGTTCGATCATTCGCGTCGTTAGACGGCGAGACTAATTGAATATTTGGGACGAATAACCGTGGCACGGGCAAACGTTCGAGCGGAGGTAACGTCCGTAGATCAAAGTGAACACGTCACTAGTCGCGTTTGTCGGCGGACAAATTGGCGCACATTCGGAGCGAATACACAACCTTAGGGTTTAATACTAGAGTATCGATTTCCGTTCTATTTTAAGAGACGAGGAAGATATTACAAAAGTCCCGCCGCTTCGATTCTGCCTATACGAGAGTCTAGCTATGGCTCGGGAACCTCCGGGTATTCCTACGATTAATTCATTATGCGTAGGATCGTTCCGGGGAACGAACACCGAGCAAAGCTTCGGAGAATGGTTGATGCGAATAGAAGTGGGACTCGCGAGAACCAGAACGTAGACGCGGGTCCGCGGTTTTTCACGGACGATTTGAGACCAACGAGAACGATAAAAGACCGTGACGGAAAGACGAGAAAAGAAACGATCCGAGCCCCGTGCGCCAGCTTGCGCGTCGAGTGTGTTTAAGGTCTTTTATTTCCCGCACGACGTCCGCGGTCGGAAAACAAAAGGCATGGGTTGCCAGATCAAAGGGTAGGGGGGAGCTCTTACTCAGAGCCTCTTTCTCTCTCTCTCTCTCTCTCTCTCTCTCTTCCCCTCGTCCGTATGCTCTTTTTCCACCGGTTTCCCTCGTTTCCATCGCGATCTTTTTTCTCAACCAGATCCGTCCCCCGAGCCGGCCGTCCTTTCCCCGGCCTCCCTCGATCGACAATATTTTGGTCGCGGAAAAAGGCTGGTTTTACATAAGCCGAAACGAGAGGAAGAAGTCACAGGGAAATAAGGCGAAACAGGCGGAAAAAAGTCTTCACCGGAGCCAGTAGCTTTTAGTCAGACCCTTTTCCGTCCTCTCCTCCTCCCCGCTGTTCGCCCTCTCGTTTCCCAGTGTCGCATGCCTTACCGAGCTGTCCCGTCTACTTACACCGCCATTATCCTTTTACCAATAGTTTATTACGGTCGACGGCGCGGGATCGAGCCAACCGTCGCATCCTCGGGGTTTCCTCGCAATTTACACGTCGATTAATACCTCCGCGGTGTACATACGTATAAGCCTACTATTCTCAGCGCTGCACGAGCAATCTCTCTTCTCTGTACATAACTTATCGACTACAATTCCTCGGCGCACAGCCGGGCTCGTTCGCGATTTTAACTCGAACGAATAATTGTTGATAAAATCTGCCGAGCAAACTTGTAAAATTTGTAGGTCGGTTTAAGGAGGTTCATCTGGTTACGAAATTAACAGAAAGATCTCCAAAAAAAAATTTGATAGTCTATAACAGTATACCAGGATACCTCAAAATAATTTTGAAGTCATTTGGATATCTTAATGATGAGATATTAATATAAATATTTTTTACAATTTTACATGTAGTCATATGGAAAAGAGCGATTTCCCAGACTTCTATCGCTAATTTATTAGGTATTGACAGACAGTTTTGAATGAAACTTATGTCATATTAAAGAGAAACGTTTAACGAACATTTTAATTGCTAATTTATTAGGTAGGGTAAATGTGCCAATTACTGCGAATTTTTATGCAAGGTAACTTTGAACGCGAAAATCAGGTATTTGAACACAAGATTCAAGTTAAATTATTTTTTGAACAAGTTTTATGTTATAAATGTGTAAAAAAACAATTATATCTCAAGAAAACGTAAACATTAAATTAAATAAGTCATTTTTATAAGGTGATGAAATGCAGGTATTACTGCGAGTATGAGGCAATTACTGTGAGTCAAATACTGAGGATGTCGAAATAATTTCATCAGTTTTTATTAAATATTTTTTAATAAAATATTATGCGAAATATATAAGTGTTATTTAAATTTTTTTTTTCATTTTTATTGCACTTCTTGAACACTTTAATTCACTCTCAACAACAACCAAATATGCCTTCGAACCGACTAAACCTACTCTACGAAGTTATGCTTTACAGTTCGCGCGTTCGCAGTAATAGACGTTCGTGGAATATACTGTGTGAAATACTGCAGTCGTTAATACATTAAAGATACACATTAAATTAACATACTTTCGTATTTTTCTAATTAAATAATGCATATTTTAATTGTTTGTAATATTAAAATGTATTATGTATTAATATTATTGAAAACAAATGCAATTTGAAAAGAGGTGTTTGACAGACGTCAACCAAAATTATTGCAAAATTCATATTCTCATGAACTACTCGACTTTGAAGTGTTTTAAAGTAATTATAAATTTCATTATTGCTATTTATTTTGTTTAAATTATTATTATCAAATAACAAAATAATTAAAGAATTTCTTTTATTTCGGCTAATACGTTTAAAAAATTCATAATTAATGATTTTAATAAAAGTCCGCAGTATTTGGGGCATCTGCAGTAATTGGNAATATACGAATAGTGTATGAAACATTTGATGTATGGCGTTAGGAAGGATGATCGCCATTCGAACGAAACGAGGTTTAAAGAATGGATAGGCAATTAAAAACATCTAGGCTTCGCATAAATAATGGTCGTCGAAAGAATCGTCGCGACGGGGAGTTGATTTAAATCGGTGCTGCGCCACGTCGTCGTCGCGCGATTAATGCGTTGTATTATTTATGAAAATCGCGCGGACGTTATTTATAATTAAATCGAGAGCACGCGCGGAGAGAAGGCGAGCCAGATAGGAGCGAATAAATGATGGATGAGGGAGCCGCCGCCGTTCCCGCTTGCATTACCCGGAGAGTTTTATGAATATACGGGAAAAAGGAATAACGAATAGAGATCGGACCAGAAAGCGAAATTTACAGGCGTCGGCGGCGCGACGTATCCTGTTTGCCGTGTGTCGACAAATTCCGTCGCGGCGAAACTAACGATCAAAAAATTGGTTACATTTTAACCCAGCTTTCTCTGCCAACCCTGTTTTTCATTCATTTCTCCGTGTATTTTACTCCGCGCATTCTATTTGTTCTTCCCCCTTTTTTCCCCCGTTTTTTTCGATAATTGGAACCAGTCTAATAATCTCATCGCGGCGGCCACACCGCCAAATTGTTTCCCAGCGTTTCGTACACACAGTCATCGATCATGACGACCAATAAATATCGCGTTTCACCGCCGGCCTCCCGCGTTTTTCATTCGCGCGCACCGTCGAATGTCACGCAACGGGAACAACTAATTACAACCCGAGTATTTTCCAAACAAGCCCGCGGCGATTCTAAAACTTACAGTCGTAAACCCGGTTTCGTCCCGCCGTATCGGACCCGAATTTTATTCGTCGATATGAAATTCTAATTAAATCGCGTGGCTCGCGATCTCATCGTAAAATTAACGGAGGAATGCCACTGATAAAAGGACAGTTTACTATGGACGGTTACGCGCCGCTTCGGTTTAGTGCGTTTTACAAAGGAAAAAGTAATATGGAAAAGTAAAATACGTTGAGAAAAAACGCGCGTAACTCAGCCCGATAACCAGCCTGGAAACAAAGCAATTCCTATCGTTCGAAGTTTCCTATTCTCCGGCGTTTCGCCCGTGAAACGGCATATTTTAGGATCGTCGGTGTAAACCAAATTGACGAAGAATTTTCTTGTTTCGCTACTTTCATCTTCGGCAGAAGAAACCCTTCGCCTTGTTTATTTGTCGTCGGGACAACGAAAATTAACCGAAGATGAATTGCGGGAGGAGAAAGAAATAAAGCAGCTTTGATAAAGGGGTGATTAAAGGACTGTTTGTCTACTTCGCGATCGATCCGGGAATCTTATTATCTGCATAGAAGGGGGACATTTCTCTTTTGCCTGCGCTATCTCTCCTCGCCATTTATCTTCTGCTAACTACTTTTCTTACCCTCCTAATGGCAAATAAGTTACATTATCTATGTAGAAAAAGGACACTCCTTTTTGCCCGGATACGATCCGCGAACCGAACAAGCAAAAGGGCAATTCTCCATAATAATTGATCACCGACTGTTCTCTATTGTGTTAGGGAAAATCGAACGACTCGTCCGAAAGAAAGCGAAAGGCGGGAACGCCGAGGGCGAATAAATTCCCGGTTCGAAGAGACGGGTCAGTCGTTGTTTCTCGCACGTTCCTCGACGCGTCGATGATTTTTTTTCTGGACAACGCGGCGCGCCGCTTGCCCGGCCCGAAGTCGAATCAAATTTGTACACGCGCGATTGCCAAAAGCAAGGTAAACACGGCACGCGTACCGCTCTAGATTGAATTAAAATCGAATGGCCGGGGCGAATCAATGAGTCAACAAATCGATGCATACGAAACGCGATTACGGCGTATAAAACGAGCGAATGCTTTTCGCGCGTATAAAATTCGTTCGTTCCTCCTTCATATTCATTACTTGGCCGGGCACTAACGAAAATAGGAAAAGAGAAATAAACGGACGGGCCGGGAAAGACGAACGAGCCGCGGGGACAAATTTGGCGTAATCAAAAGATATCGTATATTTATGAAAATTATGCAAATGTTCGACGAGCGCGCGCGCGCGCGCCTTCCCCTGTAATTCGATTAATATAGGAGGTGCGCCGGGCGAATAGTCGATTCAGAGAAACTGCGAATTCCCGGATCCCGAAACAATATTTCTTTCTGCCAATGAACGCCGTTACACGGTCGCGAATTTATTCGTCGTTAACGAACACCACGATAAAATCGTAATAGCTGTTCGGGTTTGCAACGCCATTTTTCTTGAACCCCCCTAAAAACGTCCCTGCTGCGTTTATTCCCCTCCGAAAAATAGTAATGACGTTATCTCCTGGTTTATCACGGTTTATTACCCGGGCCGCAATTTTTATCATGTATCTGTGACTACTGATATATAAAGAACGGTAAAGCGCGCAATCGGGAAGAGCAATTTCAGTTGATGCAAAGTTTATCACGGCACACCGCCGATAATGGTTAAGGAGGGGATCGAAGCTAGATATACCGACGCCAAGCTTCCCCTAAACGGCCACCTAAAGCTTGCGGTTAACCGAGACCAGGTGAGCGGATGTATCCGCAAGATAGAAATCGATTTAATCTGAGCGATTTAACGTTACACGGAGTCGTCCCGTTATTTTTTTTTTTTTTTGTATGAAGCATCCTCTGCCTCGCGTATTACCTTACGAGTCTTATCCGAGCTCCTCGGCGAAGAATGCATCCGCGTCACGTAGGGTTAATTGGATAAAATACCCCGTGAGGCTTGGACGCTAGATAACGCGAGCGTCCCTCATAATTCTGCTGTCCCTTAGCAGGCCAATTCTCCTGGGAACGAACGTGGTAGGAAGCTGAGGAATTCCAGTTCCCATTTCACAACCGCTATAATTCAGAAATTAAACTCTGCGTCCTGCGAGCGTCTCAGCTTCAAAATAAAGAGCATCCGCCTTCCTTCGACGATTTTGCGACGAACGAGAAATATTAACAGTGTCGTATTAGTCTAAGGTCGGTATTCATAGTCAGAACTTATTTTTAAGATCGATTTCGCGACAAACAAGAAATATTAACAGTGTCGTATTAGTCTAAGGTCGGTATTCATAGTCAGAACTTATTTTTAAGGTCGATTTCGCAATTAACAAGAAATATTAGCAGTGTTCTATTAGTCTAAGGTCGGTATTCATAGTCAGAACTTATTTTTAAAATCGATTTCGTGACAAACAAGAAATATTAACAGTGTCGTATTAGTCTAAAGTCGGTATTCATAGTCAGAACTTATTTTTAAGATCGCTTTAAGCGTTCGCTTAAGTCCTTGTTTCGCGTGCAAGACAAGAACTGGAAATATGGGATAGACAGGGATAACAAATGCTTGAGACGATTTTAAAAATAAGTTCTGAGTTCTGACAATGAATACCGGGCCAAAACTCGATTCGTACGAAACGTACCGACTCGTCGGGACGTCTAAATTCGCGAGGAGCGAAGATAGATAAAGGTGTCGAAGCGGAAGGAGTGGGAACCGCTTACTTCGACTAATCTACATCGTAGCCTCACATTATATTGAGGTAACTTGCACGTAACTCGAAGATAACCCCGAATACCGTGTATCGTCGTCAGCCTGGATCTGCGCCTCGACGAGAAGAGGACAGCATAGGTGGGAACAATGTCGAGAGTGGAAAGAGAAGAGGCACGTTGCTGACGAGCAACAACAAGCACATACTCCCCGGCGCTAAGTCTCGCTTCAGCCGGGTATACAGATAACAACCCTCACCGATCGGTTACCGTTGCTACCGGCGAACACAGAGACTCGATCTTCGGGGCAAAGTCGATCCACGGTTAACAGCCCTGCCGCTATTATCTGCCATAGAACGAGGTCAAACGTCTCGTTGTCGCGCCTCTGCTCGCTAACCGAACGAACCCCGCTTCAACTCCACTGTTTTACCTTGTTTTCACCGTCGAGCACGAAGACGCGGCTTTAAGCAACGTTGTGCTTCAAACGAAGCACGACCGAAGGCGATTTCATTTTTCTTCCCGGTTCGTAATCGGCCTTCAGCGTTCCAAATCACTGCAATTAAAGTCGGTACACAGGTTTAACGGGACGAAATCTGTCCGGCATCTGGTTTTATACAGCGCGGAGAACTGATCGGTGGCAGGCAGCGTTGCGAGCAACGTCCGGCGACAACGTATCTCGGATTAAACCGATAAAACGTAACTTTGACGGGGCTTCGTCGCTCGCAGCGACATTAATCGCCTAACAGCGGGAGCCTAAGCTCCGCAGGGAACGTCGGATAAATCACGCAGCCCACTGCCGTTATCTGCCGACCGCCACCCACGTCCAACTTGTATTTTTCACGAACGATGTTGATTCCGTTGATGGATGCTGCGTAAGACGTTGCACCTTATCTCGGCCGTGCTCAGGATCGCGCGTCCATTTATTAAATCGCGATAAGCCGAATAATTAAAGTTTGGTCGTTAACAATTTATGAGAACGAAAAGGAAGGGTAGATCAATCCTGAGTGCATCCGGCAATTCTTGAAACAGGATAAATTTCACGATCGCGTCGAGATACCGAACTCGAACGGTCGGAACGGAAATACGGTGGCATCATTGAAAAAGGAAGAATCCGCTAAATGAGCGTAAAAAGTGATTTTCAATCATTTGGACGTAACGACGAGGGGCGCCTTAAAACGAACGCCCATTTTCTACATCGGCGCCGAAAGTGGTTCGAATTTAAAAAGTACGTCGTATGGTCGGAGCGGCGACTTGAAGCAGCGTCGGTTCGTTAACCGTGATTGACCATTTAGTCGACACTTTAATTAAGTTGCGAGACCCCGTCTTAAGATCTGGGCCGAGTTTAATCGAGAAGTTCGTTCGTTCGCCGTCCGAGCCACGTCGGCACATAGAATAGAACTGGCTCCCTCCTCGCGCTTTAACGCGTGCGCCTTCTCACGTTTCAATGTTCCACTGTACTGCGTGAGACGAGAATTAGCCGAACGGCGAAACAAAACTTCGGAAAATGATACATTAATTTACTTATTAGGTGGCAATCGGCCGTCTATAGCGGCAAATTACGTCTGCCTAGCTAGCCCCACCACTTGAATCAAATTTAAAGAAAAAATTGTATAATAATGCGCTATTTATGCGCTCTTCAAATCCGTAAGAAAAAAATTTTGCGCTCTTGTCGTTTAGTAAAAACAAGATTTTTTAAATGGGGGGCTGACTAGGCACACCTCCCATATGAGACTAAGCTCCTTTAGGGGATGGAGCGCAAAAATCGAAATTAGTTGAAAACACTAGCGCATAAATCGAGTATTCATGGTGCATAGTTGAGTGATGTAATTTTAGCAATATTAGTAAGTTAGAAGGCAAAACTCCCATTTGCACTAAGAGGGAAGTCCTTTAGGGGATGGAGCGCAAAAATCGAA